>JABTXL010012583.1:8518867-8585650 GCA_025134845.1 Neodon shergylaensis
AGATAGATAGATAGATAGATAGATAGATAGATAGATAGATAGATAGATAGATGTTTAGCCCCTGGCATCCATTTTGGAATGTTGGGTGGAAAGTTCCATGGCATAGTCCCCTCCCCTGGGAGTTGCCTCAGTCCAAACTCCACCTCTGAGAAAGCCTGCCAAATAGTGACCCCTCCCAGGGAAGTTCAAGACCACTCCCACAGGACTATTTAAACTGCCCTCCCCCCAGAACAAAAACATGATCTCCCCTTTTGCCTCCCTGGTGGTCATTCTGGTTTTCCGTTCCCCCTTTCCATGTTTTCCCGGGAACCACCTGGGAGCACTGGCACCCACTAAACCTGGGCCTTTTTAAAATTTGGTCTGATCTGGTTTGATTTGGATTATTACATTGGCAAAGAGGTTTGTCGGTCAAAAGAACTTAACAATGATAGATAGAGGTAGCACTCCATATGTGTGGGGTACAGAATATCTAGGTCAACCGACAAACACAGAAAAAAAGGGCATCTCAGGTCCCTCAAACTCATAGCATACACATCTGCTCCAGATGTGTCAGACTTAATCAATGAGAAGAAAACAACACAATTCCTGGAAGGTATACATGAGAAAGCTTCATGGCCTTGGGAAAAAAAAAAACATCTCTTAAACAGACCCAAAGAAAAAAAGCCATTTTGGACTGTATTAAAGTCCAAAATGATTTGTGTTCAGCAAAGGACACCATTGGGGAGAATGAAAAGGCAAGTCAGAGTTGGAGAACATATTCAAAATAAATGGACAAATGACTCATAACTAGAATACATTTTTAAAAATTTATAAAGGAATAAGAGAAAAATTCAGGACTTTTGAATTGAGTAAAAGAGTCTAGCAGACATGTTACCAAAGAAGATATCCAATTAGGCAACCAATATGCAAAATGTTATACATGCAAGTTAAAACCACAGTGACAGACTATTGTAATATATCTAAAACAGTAGCAGAAACTGAGAATATTTTTCTGAGCAGAATGCCCAGGAACTGGATGCTCGAATGATGCTGTTGGGAGCTTTTTGTCAATTAATTGGGAAAATTGTGGCTAACACAATTGTTGAATTTCTAAGCACACAGTTAAACAAAATGCTTATATCCCTGCACCAGGTGACATGTTCAAGAGAGATTACAGTTGTGTTATTTGCAACAGCCTCAACCTAGAAACAACATAGAACTCCATGAAAAGTGGAAATAAGCCAGTTGTTGGTTAAACATGCCTTTAATCCTAGCACTCAAGAGGCAAAGACAGGAGGATCCACACCTTTAATCTCAGCACTCAGGAGGCAGAGGCAGGCAGATAGATCTCTGTCAGTTCAAGGCCAGCCTGGTCTACAGAGCAAGTTCCAGGACAGGCTCCAAAGCTACACAGAAAACCCTGTATTGAAAAACAAAACAAAAACAAACAAACAAAAAGTAAAAAAAAAGTGTAAGCAAATTAGATTATTTGTTTGGTTTTTGTTTTTTAAGACAGTCTTTCACTGTGTAGCCCTGGCTGTCCTGCAACTCAGCATGTACTTGCAAAATATTTTACTAACTGAACTACCTTCCTAGTCTCTAGCTACTATTTTTAAAAGATATATTTTATGATGTTTTCAATTATGTGTCTCTGTGTGGGTATATATACATAAGTTCAAGTGCCCACAGTGACCAGAAGAGGGCGCCAAAGCCTAGGTAACTGGGTTACAAGCATTAGTGAGTCACTGAGCCATCTCTCCAGTCCGAATACTGCTTCTCATAATATTGCCTTAATTTCTTACAGCTGGATTATTATTTATATACTGAAAACTTATTAAAGTGTCATTTTACATCAATCCAGACATGGATTCATGAAGTTAGAAAAGTGGTTTAAAAAACAATAGACCCAACAGTTTCAACATTGTAACAATCATGTATGAAAAGCCTACCATTGAGCCTACTCTCCCATGGTTGCTTTCAAGGTTGGTAAAAGACAGTAACTGGTTACTTTTGTCACATTTATGGAGCTTGTTACTAGGGGTCCTAAACCAAAGTACCAGATCAAACTAAAAGTTGCAGAGAAAATGAAAATACATTTCTAAAGGAGGAGATAAGCCTTATCAGGAAGCAATAGCCTTCTTCAGCCAAGCATTCACGCGCAAAGTAAAACTAAGCCCTGCCAACCTCACCTTCCCCCTTAATGGAAGGCCAATCCTTCACACACACACACACACACACACACACACACACACACCCCATACTCTAACTTAGAGGCCTAACTAAGAGGCCTTCTTGTTACCTATTCGTATGTTAATTAGGGACCCAGGACATCCTGAGGCCTGAAGAAAAATTCCTATGCAAATTCTCCACTATTTAAGAAACTTCCACAGAAGAACTAAAATTTCTTCTACCCGTCCCATTAAAAACCCTGATGGGGGAGGGGGAGGGAAATGGGAGGCAGTGGCAGAGAGGAGGCAGAAATCTTTAATAAATAAATTTAAAAAAAAACCTGAGAGGACCTTCCCTTTTGAAAATAAGGAGGCTTTCCTGGAAAGTATATAGTATAGTCTCCATGCTTTTCCCTAAGCCCAGACATGAATAAAACTATCTCTAGTAACCTCTACTTCAGCTGGACTAGTAGTGGTGTGACTCCCGGAACTAGTAACAGGGGCGTGTATGCAGAAAACAGAAATGAATGATATACAAACTGACCCTGAGTCTTTACGAAACCCCAACAGGGAGGGACAAAGGGATGAACAAATCTTCTGAACACACAACTCCACAACTCGGTGGACTTCTTGTATACTGACAGGAAACACCATGTAAAGAACATTAGATCTGCTGGAAAAAGATTGACTAGACAACTCTCTATAAAGACCTTCCAACGGCCAAGAACTACACGAAAAAACCTTTTTTTTTTTTTCAAGACAGGATTTCTCTCTGTAGCTTTGGAGCCTGTCCTGGAACTTGCTCTATTGTAGACCAACTGTTTTTCTCTCAGTTCTCTCTGCCGTTGTCTTAGTGATGGAAGAGGAAATTCTGGAGAGGAAAGGAGCTGTGCTCACCCTGCTCTGCTTCCCCTGGCTCCTTTCTTCAATGTTCTAAGTGGCTGGTGGACACAGGGAAGCAGTTTAAACAAGCAAGAGCAGGCATTGCGTGGCTCCTTGATTCTTCACATCATCGCGTCTGCGGTGGAATGAAGTTGAAAGGGAATGCTGTCCATCTGGTTCTCAGTGCCCCCACTTCCTGAGCCGTGACTATAACATGCTTTTGTGCCCTGTGCTCACTTCTACTACTGTAAGTTTCGTGGGCTGTGGGACCACTGGGACTTTGTGCTCCTGGAGCATCAGGAGCATCTGTATGCAGCTGAGATGGCAAGGAAGGTGGCCTGCATGTTGCTCAGATGTGGCTTTTTTATCATATTAGACTACACAATGCAGATTCAAGGAAGAGATTATGAAGAGTTCCAGACAACCACCGCAAAGCATCAAAGCAAACCTAGGGCACATCTGGGAGCAGGGCCATCTGGGAGCAGGTCAGTCTGTGAGTGTGTAGTTCATATAGCCAGTTGAAAATCTAGAATAAATAAAAGGACAAAGGAATCAAATCATCTCTACTCTTCACATGTACAGGGCAGACATGATGGATGTTTCCCCTTAGAAATTTACCAACTGCACATTCCCTGGAAGCCAGGACACCCCACCCGACCAATGACACCCCTGCTGTAGAGGCCACAGCAGAAAGATATTTTTGCAGGTCTACAGGGCTGGTGGTTATGGATGTCCATGCTTCTGAAGACTCCAAGAGGTCAAGATGAGGAAAGAGAGACACTTGAGCAGTGTACCTGCGGCTTAGTAAAAATGATTCCATAAGTAAAATCATATGATCTGTCTGAGGAGAGCCTTGGTAAGAGCTGACGGTAGATGTGTGCTGAACTTGATGGAGCTGTTGGGAAATGTTGAGGACGGCCTCATAAAAAACAGTGCAAGTGAACACACACACACAAACACACACACACGGAAAACTCCAAGTTGCAGAAGTCAGGGAATATAACCTTATATGCTTTGATAGGGGACCATGTGGTGAAAAGATTGTGAACAGACCTTTGATTACTCTAGAAAGTATTTAGTCCGTTGCTTCCTCCTTCCTGTCCCATATATAGAGTCCCTCTAGCCGCTCTCCTGCAGCATCTGGTGCTGTTCTATGGAGGGTGCCTGTGCAGGAAAAGCTTGCTCAGACAGGGTCCCACGCCAACACCAGGAAAGTGAATCATCCGTTTCACCTGGCACAAATGATCTCTCAACCGTCTCCCTGTATCTCCTGCCCAGGTCACTGGCAGATAACAGGATCCACCTCCTTATAGCTCCCTGCAGCCTCTGCAGCACATATTCTATGCTCAGCATTGTGTTACTTCCAGAAAGATACACAATTGGAGAAGCAATCCACCTTGCTTTCCACAAAGACTCCCGCTCTTCATAGGAATAACTATTCAACATAGAAATCTAGCCTAATGTGATATCCCAGAAACCCCTGGTAGAAATTAAACCCACCCACACCTGTTTTCTCCAAGTGGTTTCAGAGCCTAGTGTCTCCTATTTTACCCTTGTTAGGCTCAGGAACAAAACTAGCAACCCAACATACTCCAGTCCTAGACTGGATCACTGCCCATAAGCCACCTGGGAGGCAACATGGTTGCAGAGTTCTGGGAAGGATGATGTTTCAAGGGGATCTGGAGTCTTCCTCCTAGATACTCTCTTAGATGGTGGATTTCCACTGGAACCCAAAGAAAACTGAATAGGAGTAAGTAGGGGGAAAAATAGGCATTCCGACTGAGAACCAGGACCCTCACCCACTAATACTGCAGGTCTCCTGCTGCTAGCTGGACCTAGAGGTGGTAACTCGTTTCCATTGTTTAAAGTAGAAGAGTTTGGCACTATAGACCGAAGAAAGCCTAGACTGTTGTGGCGGAGTTTAGTGGGCCATTTTGGTAGAGGTGCAGGAGAACATCAATAGTGATGTTGACAGAAAAAGCCAGAATTATGAGGTTTCAGATAGGAACAAGAGCTTTGGGGAAACTGAATCAAATACCTTTGATGTTCCATTTTGGAAAAGAATTTGGATGTGTCCTGCTCTTATACTAAAATTTTGAGTGAAGGTAAATTCAAAAGTAATCAACTAGGGCCAGAGATGGCAGAGGTTTTTACTGTGCAAATCTGGTGACCTGAATTCATTATCTGGAACACATATAAAGGTGGAAGGAGAGGACTGGCTCCACAAAGTTCTTCTCTAATTTACATACATACATACATATACACACATACACACACACTAATAATGATGATGATGGTGATAAACACAATTTCAAAATTCAAAAAAGACTACTTTAATTGCTGAGGGAGCTTTCAAGATAGCGTGGTGTCCAGGCTGTGGCGTGGACATTACTTGTGGCTTTCAAATAGCCTTACAGTGAGAATGGGGTGAAAAGGCAGAGCAGAAAGATGGGGGAAAGTATACATTTGAGGAGCTGTGGAAAATCTTGTGTGCTGATTGGTTTTGTCAACATGACACAAACCTAAACACATCTGAGAACTTGTGAGAAAATGCCTCCAAAAGATTGCCATATAGACAATTCTGTGGTGCATTTTCTTGGTTAATGATGGGTATAGGTGGACTCATGGCCACAGGGGACAGTGCCATACATGGGCAAGTGGGCCTGAGTCATAGAAGAAAGCAGGCTGGTTGAGTCATAAGGAGCAAGCCAGTAAGCAGTATTCCTCCACAGCTCCTGCGCCTCTCAGTGACGGAGTGTGCTCTGGCAGCTGTAAGCTGCACTAAACCTTTGTATTCTCGACGACACTGCTTTAGGTCGTAGTGCTTTATCCCAGCTATGGAAACCCTGGCTAAGAGAGGTTGCTATGGCTAAGGTCAATTAATATGGGAGGGCCAGCACACTATGTGTGGTGCCATCCCTGGGCAGGTGGTCCTGAGTTGCGATAGAAAGCAGGCTGAGCAAACCACGAGAAACAAGCCAGCAAGCAATGTTCCTCTCCATGGTCTCTGCTTCCAGGTTCCGGCCTTTAATTCCTACTATAGCTTTCCTCCATGATAGACAGTAACTTGTCAGCTAAACCAACCCTTTTTCCCCCAAGTTGCTGTTGGCCAGTGTTTCATCACAGCAACGGAAAGCAAATGAGAACATCATAAGAGTACTCAGACTGGCGGTAGTTCAAAGATTGACACCACCAAATAAAAACCTGCCTTGGAGGTAAACCTCAACCATTGATGGACTCAAAACCGAAAACACATTTAAAAGACCTTCAACTGAAAAGAGAATGTTACTCAAGTGGTGGCCTCTTCAGAGAAAGGCCACGTAGGAAAGCATTTGCGTTGGTCCCCTTACTAGACGCTCCTGGGCTATAGTCCAAGAGTACCTGGCTACCCTTCAAGCTACCAGACCTTCCTCTGTCCCAGTGGTGCTGGCTTGGCATGCATGCAGAGAAGAGGAGTTACTGACAGGGTCGTGAGAGCTTGTGCCAAGGTTCCAGAGAAAATCTTGTGAGGCTAAGCAGTCTTTGACAGGGTCAGATCCCATTCATAGAGACCCCAAGAGAGCAATGCGTGAAGCTGTGAAGGCGAAATATAAGTTCTAGTGGATACCCCGGGATGTCGGAGACAAAAGGAGCGTGGAACATCTGCCACGAAAAGCTACGGGCTCTGAGTGAAACTGGCTCAAAAGAGAATTCATGTGTGCTGCACATATCAGATCCCGGGGGTGGATTGGGGGCAGAGCTATGCCAGTCTGTTGCAGTTCAGAGGATGCCACCACATTCCCCATTGCTCTGAATTGAGCTCCAGGGTTTAGTGGTTGTTCTGGGTTGCATTCTTTCCCGGACCCCCTTCCTCTCTTTTAAAATGGGAATGTTTACTTGGTGCTGTTTCCTTTATCGCCTCACTGGGACTCACAGCTGAGAGACTGAATTCTTAGAAGGCACTTTGAACTTTGGTGTTTGCACTAGTGTTAAGACTTGGTAACTTTCAAAGTTGGATTTAATGTGACTTTCAATTATGAGATGGCAGTGAGCCTGTGTGGGCTAGAGGTTAGAATAATATTGGCTGAACAAATATTAAATATCATCCATAGGCTCATGTGTTGGAATATTTGGTCCCCAGCTGATAGCACTGTTTTGGAGAACTATGGAATCTTTGGGATAAGTGGCCCAACTGGCAGGACTGTGTCGTGGTCATCAAGCCTTGAAGGCTGTATCTACTTCTGCCCTAGCCTGAGCTCTCTATTCCTGGTACAGCTGCCATGCGAGGTGCTCCATCTCATGCTCCCATTACCATGGGGCTACCGCTCTGCTTTGCCTCCTTAACGATAGACTGAGCCCTTTGACACCGTGAACCAAAATTAATCCTTCTTCCTTAGAGTCTGATGCCTTGCTACCACAGTAGGCCATTTTACTTCTGACCATCTTGCATGATGGGCCAATTCTCCACATATGTTCATAAACTCTGCCTCAGTGACTCATTTGGAGGTCCTCTGAAGGAGTCATACTTCTTGAGCTATCAGTTCCCATTCATCAGACATAAGCTGTTCATTAACTGTGGGTCACTGACCGCCCCCTCAATGCTGGAGACTAAATTGAGGGTCTCTCAAGTGCTGGTGAAGCCCTCTAGCTAGAGAGTGAAGTTCAACTGTACTAGAGAAACTTGTGAGGCAGGCTAGACTAGAGAACAGCAATGTTTTCACCATTATATCATCATGGGATAATTCTATAGATGGAATTATTTACACAGATATATAGAAGGTACAGTTGTAGCTCTTGGCAAGATCAAGGAATCCGGGCTTATCCCACAGCCTACCCCCTGTCTGAGTAGTCTTATGATGTCCTCATTTGCTTTCTGTTGCTGTGATAAAACACTGGCCAACGGCAACTTGGGGAAGAAAGGGTTTGTTTAGCTTACAAGGTACTGTCTATACTGTCTATCATGGAGGAAAGCTAAAGTAGGATTTAAAGACTGGCACCTGGAAGCAGGAGATGAGGTAGAGACCATAGGGGAACATTGCTTGCTGGCTTGTTTCTCTTGGTTTGCTCAGCCTGCTTTCTTACAAGGCTCAGGACCACTTGCCCACGGGTTAGCACCATACACAGTTCCAACCTCCCACATCAATTAGCAACCAAGAAAATGTCCCGCAGAGATGCCCATGGGTGAACTGACAGAGGCAAATTTTCAGTGGAGTCTTCCTGTTTCCAGGTGTGTAAACTGACAACTATGGCATATGAAGAGAAACTTGATGCGCTTCCCCTCCCAAATGACCCGTGGCTAGTTCTGTTTCCAGGCAATCCCACCTCTGCCTTATACTGAATTTATGACAAAAACGGCCTTCGAGAGGCTAAAAAGAAAGTAAAACTTCTTTGGCTTTTAAAAAATGCACAGTTAAATGCACTTTTCCAAGACTGCATCTGACCAGACCCTTGGGATGTGAAGCTACACGGAACCGCATCCTCAGGTTTCTACCCCTGTTGGTTGGCTTATGACAGCTGTGGTTGGTCTTACAAGCATTGTCAAGTAGTTGCAAAACCTGAGACACGTTTATCTTATCTCTTGGTCAAAAGAAATCAATTCAGCACTTGTTGGAGAAATTCCATTTTATTCGCCATCAGGAAGGTGAGTGTTTCAGCCCACGCATTTTATTTCCTCCATTAAGGCACGCAAGGAGGAATCCCTGTGGGTGACTTTAAAACTGACATCCCTTTGCAAGGGAGTTGGAGATCTTTGCTTTAGACAAAAAGAAGAAAAGCAGAAACTGCAGAGAGAAGCTACCCTTCCAGGCCTCTCCCTCCCATCCTAACGCAGCTGCATGCTTGTATAGCACAGACAACTGTTTACACAGATTATATTTACTCAGGGCAGGGGATCAAGAAGATTTCTTTCCTATCAGACATCTGGAAATGTGTGCAAATTGAACAGCAATGTTTGCAGATCTTGTAGAGGTCTAAGCCCAAGTGAGGCTGGGTCTTTGTCCGCGGTTGTTGGTTCACTTGCTCTCTGCTCATAGCCCTTAGCTGACAAAGCGGATTCAGCTGCAGAACTCGCCATCATGCCTCGCATCAGAAATCTGAGTCGCATCAGAAATCCTGAATATTAACCTTCATCAGGCAATGAAAGGAGACAGAGACAGAGACCCACATTGGAGCACTGGACTGAAATCTCAAGGTCCAAATCAGGAGCAGAAGGAGAGAGAGCATGAGCAAGGAACTCAGGACCGCGAGGGGTGCACCCACACACTGAGACAATGGGGATGTTCTATCGGGAACTCACCAAGACCAGCTGGCCTGGGTCTGAAAAAGCCTGGGTTAAAACCGGTCTCGCTGAACATAGCGGACAATGAGGACTACTGAGACCTCAAGAACAATGGCAATGGGTTTTTGATCCTACTGCACCTATTGGCTTTGTGGGAGCCTAGGCAGTTTGGATGATCACCTTACTAGACCTGGATGGAGGTGGGTGGTCCTTGGACTTCCCACAGGGCAGGGAACCCTGACTGCTCTTTGGGCTGACGAGGGAGGGGGACTTGATTGGGGGAGGGGGAGGGAAAGGGGAGGCGGCGGTGGGGAAGAGATAGAAATCTTTAATAATAAAAAAAAAGAAATCTGAGTACCAAAGACCGAGGAACCAGAAGATTTCCTGGGATCGGTGGGGGCACAGACTTATATGTGGTTGCAGAACTGAACTCAGGAACAAGAAAAAGCAGTAATAAAAGGTTTCTGAACGTGTATCAAGCGAAAATTAGTTCCGAGTCAAACAAGGAACCCAGGGTGTTCCAGTAGTGCTCACTGATGCTGCACTGTGTGACTTCGCGGCACCCTTAGTTCTGGTTCCAAGGGCACAGCCTATAGTGAAACTTCTATTGAATTTACAGCGGTTCTTTCTAGCTGCTGTTCCCATCTCTCATTCACTCCCATGATACAAATTTCCTCTGTGAATCATTTCTCTTCAAAAGCTAAATTCTCAGTAGTTTTTTGTTTGTTTTTAATTTGTTATTATTGAGATTTCAATAATTATTGTAGTATATTGCACCCTGTGTTCTTTATAGATTTCTTCTTGCAAAGATAGCTACGTCCCAGCATTGTATCTCCCACTCCCCACATTTCCCCATACAAGGAGGCTTCTCTCTTCAGGTACATACATCTTATGAGTCTTACGGGCAGTCAGGGCCCTTGAGCACAGGACCACTGGAAGCCCAAATAAAATTGTCCACGCCAAATCCCTTTCAATCCTTCTAGGCACTAGGATTCCTACTTACATTTCCCAATTCCCAAAGACCCACCCCGCCTCTAGGACTCCTTTCATGACGCGCCCTAAGAGTCTCAAAGCAAACTTCCTTTCTCCTGAGCTCAGTGCATTAATAGAGATCTGAAATTACAAGTATTTAAAATCTTTTCCTCCAGAGAATCCCCCACCTCGATCTAGCTTCCCCAATGAACTTTAGATGTTGATGCGGTCAGAGGCACCTGGTCCCATGATTGACCTTGATTAACAAGAGGTCCAGAGGGGATGGGCCACCCTTAGTTCACAGGTTTTTGTCCTATCCAGACTCCATCTTTCCAGATAGCCAGCCTGTGTGTGGGCCTTCCCCACCTTGATCACACATTCCTCAGATTTCAAAACAAAGAGAACTTCACATAAGGTGCTGAGTTTGAGCCCCTTCCTTGTTAACATATGAGGAAAATCTGTTTTCCAATTCCCCTTCCAGCCTGTAAGACTTTCCTTCAGTTCTACTGGTCAGAAATGAGTCACATCCCCAGGCCTAGGGAGGACACTGGCACACAGCAGTTGACATAATTGATTTAGATACCTTTGGACCATTGCCATCCCAATAATGGCCCCAAGATTGACGATTCTATCAATAAACGAGAAGGGGAGGATAAGTGGAGACCCAACTATAGTGCCTTCCAAAGTTGCTTTATAAACTCAGAAACGTCTACATGGTCTAACATCCAGTTGGGATTTAATTTTCAGTGGTTGCTACAGCCTTTCTATAAAAGATTAGAGCAATCGGTTAGATCCTACAAACCCCACCAAACTTCTGGGACATTCTAGTTCTTTTTATCCCTACTCTTTAATAAGACTTTTAAAAATTAGTGTACACATTATTGTTTCTAAAAAGCATTGAGACTAAGATAATGCTGCTTGGAATCTGTTCAATGAAATTCGGGAAGATAATTTGTAGCTAGGATACGTATAACTTGATGTTATTTGGATAGAATATCTATTTCCTTGGCCATTCTGATTTGGAGGTAACTTACATGAACAATGTCACCAAATTTATCCCTGCTAACCATATTATGAACAAAGAAAGACCTATGAAGTCTATCTTATTCCAAGCCCATGGACCAACATGTCTGGTACCACGAGAAAGAGTGCAACGAGGAGGAGGCAATCACTCCAGATACTGGACCACTGGGAAGGGAGGCTTCTCAGAGGCTATGGGATTCCATGGATGGTGAAGACAAGTAGAAATTCTGTGAGGGTAAGGAGGAAGAACAGCAAAGGCCATGGAACAGAGCAAAGAGGCACAAAAACACAAATAGTAAAGTATGCTCTGTGTTCAGGAGCAACTTCGATATCCAACTTTTCCTTCATAGTACCCCAATAGGGGCAATATGTGCAGATAAAAGATGCTGATGGGCACATAAATGATTTCTGATAGCTCTGGGGGTGAGTCTCAGGTCAGGGTGACACACTCGCCGAGGGTCTTGCTGATGTCCTCCCATGGTGGAAAGCAGAAAAACAAATGGATGAAGCACACCTTTGCTTGATGGAAGAGAAGAAACAAACCCTCTAAGAATTTTTATAACACACAAATCCATCCATGGTGGCAGAAGACCTCCCCAAAGCTTACCTCCAAACACAGTTGCTTCAGAGACTGTTGCCATTACAAGATGGGAGAAAAATGTTCAAACCAAAGCATGTTGCAGGCTAAACTTGGAATCTCAAAGAATAGGAACAATACATCTCAAGAAGGGAAGAGATGGCCCAGATCCACTTGTTTTTCTAACTCTTGAATCTGACCAAATTTTTACAGGACCAAGGTTAAGAGGATTCTCAGTCTCAGTTTCCCTACGTGTGTGACATCTGAGATATGTAGAGTCCACTGTACTGTCCACACTGTAATCTGGTGTAGCAAGTTTTTTTATTGTCACGACAAAATATCTAAAAAAAAAATTGTGATCTAAATGTGAATGTCATCAGTAGACTCATATGTTTGAGCTTAGTCCTCAGTTGCAAATGGGCCTTGAGGTGGAGGCTTGCTGGAGGAAATGGATGACTGGAGAGGCACTTTGAGGTTTTATAGCCAGACCCAACTTCCTGTCCTTTCTACTTCCGGTTCTGCTAAGATATGAGGATGTGAGGAGTCACAGCTGCATACTGTGAAGCTGCCTGCACCACACCTTTCCTACTCTGATTAACTAACTCTATCTTCTTGGACAGTGAGTCAGAATAAATCTTTTCTCCCTTAAGTTGCTTCTTGTTGGGCCTTTGATCACAGCCAGGAGAACAGTTCCTAATGTTTTTAACAAAACCTAGAGAAGAGAGGTTTTATTTTGGCTCATAGGTTGAAGAGCTACAGTCCATCCCAGAGGAGAAGACCTGGTAGCAGGTAGTTCCACGGTGGCAGTGGCTCCACGATGGCAGTGGCGTGTAGCTGGGAGTCTTCCTCTTCTTTTATATTGGCAGAACAAGAAGCAACAAGTAGGCAAGAAATGGGGCTAGCCCTCCCCCTGATTTCCGCACCTCCTCAGGTTCCTACAACCTACCAAAATGGCTTTATCCACTGGGGACTAAATCCACCCTAAGAGCCTGTGTGAACATTTCACAGTCAAACCACAGCACCTGTTGCAGACGACTCTGCTTACACTAGCACAGCAAATATTGACAATTTGAAGTCAGCCAAAATGTCTTGTATCTTGGAAATCATTCGCTTTCCTGGCTTAATTTAAAAGCAAAACAAAACAAAACATCTCAAGGCAAATCTGTTAAACAGCATGGCCAGTCAGGCTCAGGCAGAGTTACGCATAAAATAATGATTTCTAATCTTTCTAAATAAAACTTAAAGCTGAGTTAGTGAGAGGTGTGGGGTCTACTACTAGACAACCAATACACAAACGAGGGCTTTATAAGTTACTTTTGATTATTTATTTATCATTCAGTGACCAACCCTGCTAGAAGAGTTGTTGAACTACAGACATCTACTGGGAAGTGAACAAGTCATTGTATTTACCTTTAAGGTCCCATGAAGCTGCCACATGCTTGGATTCCAGGATGGTGAAGCTTCCCTTTTAAAGCATTTTTAAAAGGAAAAGAAGCAGCAGATCCCCCACCTCTGGAACTGCATAGGTCAGAGTCGAAGGAGGAGGAGAAGGGATGCAGTGCAGGACTGCCTAGTGTCCTTATGAACACTCAAGCCGTTGCCACTGGAGCCACACCCAAATGGAAGGACTCCTCCTTGTCTGATGAGTCACTGTAACCCCCAAAGTTCCAGACTCCAGTCTGAGAAAGGAGAAACTCACCCTCCCAGGTATGTAAGAGACATTCCTTTGAAACACTGATATTTGTTTCATAACAATAAAAATATGTCTTAAAATATGTCCTTCACATGTATCTACCTCACTTCAGGCATTGGGCTGAGCTTTCTCTATACATTGTCCTGCTGGAGGCTTGTGGAATCTTATTAATGAAGTGGTCTTACCTTCAATTTATAGACTTGAAAATCTGCCAGGGAACAGTTTAATAAGTTGTCTGAGTTATGCAACTAATGTGCTGGCATCAGGATTTGAACTCAGATCTGCTCTGTCCATCTAAAGTCTGCTTCTTCACTGTTTCCCTGCACTTTAGATAAAGGCAAGACACACTGTTTAACTAGCTGGGAAAGCACATTTAGGAGAATCAAATTGGATGGCCTACCTCATAGAACACATGTAAGTTACTTTGGCATGGGATCCCTTAGAATGTAAGGTTCATTGTCGAACCTGTTTCTGCAGTAACCTAGTCCTGAAGGATGGTGGCAAAGAGTAGGAACCTTCTAAGAAACTCCAAGACTCTGTCATATCCCGGTATGCTTTAGTTGGAAACATATTGAAGGACCATGCAATATTTAGTCGCCTTTATCTCTCAGCCTTGATTCAATTAACAGAATCCACATAGCCACAACTACTAGAGAAGTGCCCAGCTTCAAAGCAAAATACCAGGAACCCCAAAGTGTCATACCATCTAACTAGAATCACAAAGGAATAAACTGTAAGAACATATTCTTCTTCCATGGAGGCTTCTATCACACAACCAGCTTAGATCAGAGACTGATGACACCAGTGGATGCTTCAAATACATAGCAGTGTCTTTCTCTGCCGACTTTTATCATTTACACTAAAATGTTCAAAAGACATAGGGCACTTCAATGGTCACCTGTCTAAGACCATTATCTGCCTTATAACACCAAATAGATGGAATTCAAACTATATTACTGCCACAGACACTGTTATTTGCACCTCCCAACTTTGGGTCAGGGGTGGTGTGGGAGGCAGAGAAGGAGAGGGTTGAGAGTTTTTCAGGGATTATTAGGGATGAAGGGAGGGAGGGGTAAAGTCAAACTGACCCACATATCCTGCTAGATGAGGATACTAGCCTGGATCTCTCACAACTCAGATTGTTGTCTTCCCACAGGGCTCATTTCCTCATTTTAAACCCAACCAACTCCCTACTCTGTACTGTTCCATCAGATCATCCTGGACTGGGTATTTGCTCCTCCTGCATGAGGGAGGTAGGACAGAGGCTACACCATCCTGGGCAGGACCTTAGCAGTAACAGCTCATAGCCAGTAGGTAGGTAGTCAGTGGCCTGGAACTTTCATGCCTTCAGAGGTGCTAGGGACCTGGAAAGTCAATCAAGTTCCACTCCCCTGTTTGTTCCCTCTGAAGGTCAGTTTCCTCATATGCAAAATGAAGTTATTTTAAAAGAGAAACAGGGAAGAAGATCAGTTATCTTAGACCAGTTGCTAAGCTTCTGTGCCTCACTTTCACCAACTATGCAATGGGGTCAAGGATAGTGCTCTTGTCTAACTTGTAGCGTGTCCTAAGTCTAAACAGATTTCAAAGAATCCCATAACTCAGAAAGCACTAGAGACCATACAGACTTGTACTTTCATCAAGCCCTAGGTAGGAGAGCTTATTTCTCTAACCTTAGTTCCTTTCACCTATATGTCATCTTCTACCCTTGCATCCATGTCCTCTATCCAACTCTTAACCTACAGTCAATCAGATGGTGCTGTAGTTCGAATAGGAATGGCCCCCATGGGCTCAAGTATTTGAAGGCTTAGTCATTAGAAAGTGATGCTACTTGAGAGAGATTAGGAGGTGTGGCCTTGTTAGAGTTGACTATGGCCTTATTGGAGGGCATATGTCATTGGGGTTGGACTTTGGGGTTTCAGAAGCTCAAACCAGACCCAATGTCACCCTCTCTTCATGCTGTTTGCAAATCCATATATAGAACTCTCAGCTATTTCTCCAGAACCATGCCTGCCTTTATGCTGCCAGGCTTCCCAACATGGCTACAATGGACTAAACCTCTGGATGTAAGCAAGCCCCAATTCAATGCTTTTCTTTATGAGTTTCCTTGGTCATGGTGTCCCTTCACAACAATAGAACATTAACTAAGACAGAAGTTGGTCCTGCAGCAGTCCCCCAACATCCTTCACCATTTCTGCCAAACAACACAACCTATCCATAAAAAAATTTGTACAGGTTTATGGGAGAGCTTTGGTGCCACACATTTCTCTTATGGGAAGGTGTTGGGGAGAGGCCATTTGCCCTGAGCCCTAGAGGAAGTGAATTAAGGGCATAGGAAACTCCTGAGCACAGAGGATCTGGGTTAGGTGTTCATCTCCTGATAGCTGTGAATATACAAGCAAGGGAAAGTGGAGATGGGTTAGGGATGATAATGTTATTCTTAATTACCCATTCCATAAAATTTCAATACCACATTTGCTGCATATCTGTTTAAATAGTAAAAAACATATTATATGACATATGTTGTTATTGATAATCATGTATAATACTCATGCATGGTATTTAATATATAATCATGCTAACATAATCCTTTAAGTATTAAAATGTAATACACATATTATATAAAGATATATGCATAACTGTGTTTTATATATTAAAAGATTCAGGGGAGGGGGAGTTGAGACAAGAATTCTCTGTGTAGCCTTGGCTGCCCTTGAACTCACTTTATAGACCAGGCAGGCTTCACACTCAAAAGATCCATGCGTCTTTTCCTCCTAAGTGCTGCGATAAAAGATGTACTCTACCACATCTGGCAAGATTAAGGATTTTTCACCCCTTAAAATCACATGCTGTCTTGTGGGAATTGTGGGAGGCAATCCCACTGAGAATGTCTGTCTAGCCGATATCCAGCAGCTGCCAGTACTCAAAAAAGAGACATTGTATGACCTGTTTTGAAAATGTCACCCGATAAGTGCTCTGATCTAGCAAGTTTCTTAACTCACTTTATCAGTGTTCTTTATGTTGCCCAGTGATGTCACAGGGATGAAATCATGTAGACTGGAAAACTGGGTCAGGCAAGAAATCTCATTTTTCAACAATTAAGTTGTAAGAGGGAAATGGCGAGCTAGAGGAAATACTATAGAAACTTAAAGACTTCTCCAAGTGCAGAGAATAAATGTCTCTGGAGTGCTCAACCACAAAGGAATATATGTATCACCCTGTCTTAGTTAGAGCTCCTTTTGCTGTGAAGAGACGACATGACCATGGCAACTCTTACAAAGAAAACATTTAACCGGGATGACCTGCTTACAGCTTCAGAGGTTCAGTCCATTATCATCATGATGGGGAGCACGACATCATACAGGCAGACGTGGTGCTGGAAACTGAGAGAGCTATGTCTCGCAGGCAACAGGAAGTCAACTGACAGTCTTACTGAAGGAAGCATGAACAAAAGAGACCCCCAAAGTCCACCCCCATAGTGGCACACTTCCTCCAACGAGGGCATACCCACTCCAACAAAGCCATACCTCCTATTTTTTTTTTCTTTCAAACCACCACACACCCTGAAATTACCCAGGTGCGAGCGAGAAGAGATCATGAAACACACTTTAACAGTTTATTAAGAGAAAGACACGTGCACGCAGGCCTAACGAAGTTGGTGCAGGTAGAGAGCTAGGCGTCGGTGCCTCCCGCTTTTGAAGGCTGCCTTGCGCATGCGCACAGGGGCTTATGTGGCTGTGCCGTGCATAGGTGACATGACCATGCTTCACATAGGTCACCTAGATCCTGAGGACCCTGGCCGGCTATGTAATAGTATTATTTTAATTTTTAGACATACACTGAAGCATTGACAAATACAAGTATTACATTTAGGATTATTAGAGCTAGGATTTATTTCAAAATAATTGTGAATTGAAGATACAGCCCTGCCCCCTCTCAGGAAGGCCTGCTCTGAGCAGATCTCTCCTGTGGTCTCCATTCCTGTCCTAGAACTGGGTGAGCTTGTCCCAAGCACCTGCCTGGATTGGGGTGTGTCTGAATGGCTTTCCTAATAATCTCTGTGAAATTTGTCTCTTACCTCCCCCGGTCCCCTTTTCCAGATCCCTTTCCCCAAGTTCCTTCATTTGCACTTCCCCCGTTTCATGGTTCTGCCTTCTCCCTCTGTCTCCTGGAAGTTAAGGAATCTACTTTCTGACCCAAGCACTCCTCGAGCTATAATTTCTAAATACAAAACTTGTGCAAGAGAAATTTGGAGAAAACGTATTTTCCCCATCTCACTACAGCAGAATTGTGTTAACCGATGATTATAAGTTGCTTGTACTTTGTGGGTTCCTTTGTGGAAGTTATTAAGACAGTTTCTCATATCCATTCAGCATGTCTGGAAATGGTACAGCTGGGACAGCAGCTCTACGGGGAGTCTTTGTGGGAAGGAGCTGAGAAGACTCTCCCTGTTCCTGGCTCTCCTTTGCTGGTGAGATGTGTCTCACACAGTGCTTCTCAACCTTCCTAATGCTGTGACCCTTTAATGCAATTCCTCATGTTGTGGTGACCCCTAGCCATAAAATTATTTTCATTTCTACTTCATAATTGTAACTTTGCTACTGTTGTGAATCCTAATGTAAATATCTGGTATGCAAGATATCTGGTATGTGACCCCCGAGACAGGGCCAGTCAATCCCCAACGGGTTGTGACCCACAGGTTGAGAACCTCTAGCAATTCATGGGCAGCTCCTTCCCAAGCAAGAATGAAGGGGCCCTTTTTGTATTGTGTAAAAGTGAGCACAGCTCCTCATCTTTAGACCAGTAAGGATGTGATCTTTCTTTACTGTTTGGAAGGATGCTGAAACAGTCTTACTATGCAGCCGAGGCTGCTCTAGGGTCCTTAATGCTCCTTGTTTCTATATCTACAGCGTTGGAATTGCAGGCATGTGTCATGTTGGCAGAGAAGCAGGCAGGAAAGCTGAAAAGCCCTCAGTCCAGCTGCAAGCGCTCTAGAATGGCCACTGTCTGGCAGTTAAGCTGGGGTGGGGGGCAACAATGGAGCCTAGAGAGAAGGGAAGTGGTACTCTTCACAAACACTGAACCTGCAGGAAGAGAAGAGGCCACGACGGAGCGCAGGGATCCAAGAGAACTACCAGGAAAGAACTTACCATTTCCCATCTCCCCCACACAATAGAACACTGTAAAGGCAGAGGCTGCAGAGACCAACATCTCCCGGTCTCCCCTCCCTAGCACACGTTTAAAGGAGCCTGCTAGAGGTGAGGGTTCTGGGAAAAACATCTTTCAACTCAATGGAGCAATTAACTCCACAAGCATTTTTTTTTTATTTCTGAGTCTCTGCTATTTAATTTCCACTTCTGCACATGTCTCAAGATGACTTTGCGTTTGTATATTAATTAATTTGTAATATTACTGTCACATTGTAGGAATGTGTTTCCCCACACAGTATACTATGTGGCTTTCTTCAATATACACCTCACCCACATATTATACACTCCACTTTTTGTACCTATGTCTTTTCCCATTTCTTTCATCCTTGTCTCCTTCTCTTTTTACTTCTTAATTATAACCTTCTATAGTTTTAATGATCTCTAAGTCCCTGACCTTTCCCTCTCAGGCTGACTTCACTTACCTTGATATTTCTTTCTTCTCAATGTCTTTAATACTCACACTTTCCTCATCTGCTTTAATTCCCTCCCAATCATAATCTTATTAACTCCCTATGATCCTTGGCTGTTTATCCTACAACAATCATTGTATTCAAAGGTGCCACTTTTGTTAATTGGTGAGTGCAGCATTTGAATAGTGGTGCTATTTAGCCTTGTGGTTGCTCTCACAGTTATTAGTCTACCCAGAAAATCATACAGAATTTATACCAGGTACCCTGAGTTCCTGAACTAAGGAAGTATTATCTGAAATATACACTTAATTCCACCACAGTCCCACTTGGGCATTGTAAATACTTTAACTGAAAAAGTATAGCTGATAAAAATTATAAGCCACACTGAAATAAGACCAGATGCAAAAATCCCAATGCAGTAACACAAGAAACACAAGACAGCACAACTCCTCTAGTAACTATTAACCCTACAGCGATGCCATCTAGTGAGTGTGAGTTAGATGAAATCCAGAGAACTCAAAATAGTGATTAGAAGTTTATTCAAATGTACAAACAAATTGCTAATGAAATAAGAAAGAAGATACATAATTTGATGAAAGAGGAATTTAAAAAATAAATAAACATGGTGAAGAAAAACTGTTTTGAGATGCTCAAAATTTTTTAAAAAACAGTTCAATAACTAATTTCATCAGCAATAGAATGGATTAAGGAGAGGGCAGGGTATCTGAACTTGAAAAGCAGGTGAAGGAAATAGAACAACAAGGAAAGAGATAAAAAAAAAATAAAGGACCAGTCTAAATACAGGAGGCATTTAGGACACCAGAGAGGAGGGAGAGTGAGAGTATGCATCATGGTTGGCCTTGCCCTCTGCCATTGCTAGGCAACAACAATACAATTTGAGGAGCTGACTATAGTTCAAAGTGGAAATTTTTATTTTTAATTTATCTTTTAATGCTGTTTATTTTGTTTTTGTTCATGTGTATGTCTACATGTGTGTATATGCTGCACACATGTGTGAGTTCCCATGGAGGCCAGAAGTGGGTGTCAAATCCCACAGTTCTGAGTCAGAGACAGTTATGAGTTACCTAACACAGGTGATGGAAACTGAGCTCTGGTCCTCTGCAAAAGCAGCAAGTGCTCTTAACTGCTGAGCCATCTCTCCAGCTTTAAAATAGACCTTATTTATAGTCATGTTAAACTCTGTTCTTTCCAGTTTTGAGTTTAAGAACCCAGGGCTAATCCTGCTTGCAAATTCCATCTGCATTGCAATTGTGGTCAGAGAGAGCTGCAAGTGACCTAGTTGTCACAGGTAGACTGAAAGGAGGACCTCTCCTTGACTGTTTGGAGGAAAGACTTCCTCCACTGAATGTGGGCATATTCAGGTGCCATTTAGTATCCATAAGGAGTCAAACCGGTTTAGGTTGCCAGACCCATAGAGAGGACTGAGGAAGAGAGAATCCGGAGAGCATGGCTCTTGGTGACATTGTTGCACCTGACGACTCTGGACAAGTCAATTTCTGTTAGCTGAGGAATTGTCATGTCTTTAGCTTTTCTATTGTTTGCAACTGGAAGCATCCTGATTTTACACAGGGAGTCAGCAGATACTGTATGAGATGGGCGATGGGGCAAATAGCCTGTGAGGACTGCCTGTCCTTGCAAAATGCATACAGAGATGGAATTGGCCCAGGGAATTTGAGACTAGCCTTGCTGTGCCAGAGGCCAAGCCTGAGGAGCAGAGCAGCATAGCAGGGAACCTCAGAGAACCTCTTAAGAGTCAGTAGGCTGCTGCTGAGTTCTTTGTGCCCCCAGAGCTCCACAACAGACTCCATTATAGGTGACAAGATCCAGCGTGGGAGGTGGAAGGTGGGATACTTGCAAGAACTAGCAATACGCAATACATGTCTTAAGGCTGGCCACAGGTCAGGAGCTGTGATGAGTGTTTCCCATACATTATGTCACTTTTAGTGATCATTAAACACAAAGCAACAGAAAAAGCTTGTGGTTGTAAGTTATGGTTGCTTCTGCTCCTAGAGGGGAGGGCATTTTGAGTTTAAGTAGACCTAGGTCAATATTCAAACATTCTTCCATGTCATTCACTATGGAATGGACTTAAGAATTCAGTCACAAATTCAATCATCACTCATTATAAAGTCCTTCAGAAAAGTAGGAATTAAATTAATGTCCTCACTGGTAAAGGTTTTGCAAAAACGAAGTCCATTTGCTTACATGATACATAGTGATCAAAGACTAAATGTTTTTTGTCTTCCAAACAAGACAAGAATGTCTGATCTTGCCTGTTCTATCCAACATTGTACTGGACTGATGAATAATGCAAGAAAATAAAACTAAAGACATCTAAAGAAGAAAAGAGGAATAAAGTTTTTCTGTTTTTAAATGATTTGACTGTCTACATAGGAAATCCCAAGCAGTCTATAGAGAAGCTACTAGAACTACTCAGTGAGGTGAGCATAGCCACAGAATGCAGTATCTAAACACAAAACAAGTAGCTGCTTCTGTATACAAGCACTGGGTGATTGGAAATAGAAATTAAAGCTCAGGATAGGTAGGAAGTAGAGAGTGGGAGGCAGGCAGGCATTGCCCCCAGTTAATTGCTAAGGCCTGTCACGTCTGCCTCCAGCATTCTAGACTCATTGCCAGTGGAATGTGAGCTGCACTTAGGGTGCTCGTGGGCTCACAGGGCCCATTGTTGAGCACGTGTCACAGATTCAAGGAAACAGGACTAGATTACGGAGCTCTGGGAAAGAGATGATTCATATTCCCCCTCCGGAGGCACTGAGCTCGGACTGGAAGAAGACAGACTGAAAGGTAGAGAGCAGGGACTGGGAGTCTTGTGATAAAGAAGCCAATCTTAGTAGAAATTGCACTAATTTCACTTTATCCTTAGCTGCCGTTCCCATTTCTGTCACTAGGCTCTGAAAATAATACACACAGTGAAGTAATTCATTACTTCTACATTGCGCACCATTCTGAGAGGTGCTATTAAACCTCGTGTTGGCTCACTTGATCCTGTCCAAGGTGTGAGTTGTCCTTTTGTTCAGTGAATCCACACTATATATGCTACCCATCCTTTGGTCACTCAACAGCCATTTCCGCTACCAGACCTCCCGTGGTGCTAAGACAGTGCTGATACTCCAGGAACACTTCCAGAACAGAGGAATTGACCTAGTTCTGTTTCTTATTGATGTGATAAAATGACCTAAGCAACTTAGGGGAGAAAGGGCTTATTTTAGCTAACAACTCCATGTTACAGGCCGTCATAGCAGGAAAGTCAAGGTGGTGGGATCTTAAAACAACTACTCCCATCAATGGCAGAGAGAAATAAATGTATCTGGTGCTTAGCTCACCTTCTTCACCCTTTTATAGCCCAGGATCAAAACCTAGGGAATAGTGCCACCCAAAGTAGGCTGGATCTTCCCACATAAATCAAGACAATCCTTCACAGATGTGCTGACAGATCAATTTTATCTAGACAATCCTTCATTGAGACTTCTTCCTAGTCACTCTACAGTGTGTGGAGTTGGCAATTAAATGATTCTAAGCACCCACTTGTGTGTTTGGAGTCTACCCATCTAGGGTCAAGAGAGATCTTGTTGTTTATCCAAGCTGCTAAAACTCATTTAGCAAATCACCTTTTTTCCAGGGTTAAGGAGTCCTACTGACCCAAAAGAACTTCCTGGTCAACTAGTGCCCCCAGCTCTGGCTCAGACTGAGGGAGTCTGGGAAACCTTCTCTGAGTAAAGAACAGAAACAAATGGAGACAGAGATGTCCATGAGGAAAGGACTGGACAGAAGTCATGTCAGTCCTTGGGCAGAGCACATGAATGACAACACACATGGCAAGAAGATGACACTCCACCTTTCAGGAAGCTGGACGTTCTTCTAGACCTACAGGTGAAGAGAGATAGGCTTTCCAAAATGACAGGGGGATCCATGTCCAGTGTCAGAGTAGAGGGTAAGTGAAGGAAGGGGAACTTTAGCAAAGTAGCTATGTATGCCCATTCGGTCCTCAGTTTGTTTAATAAGCTCCAGGGTGTTTAGTGTATGCATCTGTGAGCCTTCAGATTCGTGCTCACCTTTCCTCTGCAGCCCCAGGCATCAGGCCTCAACACCTCTGACTCTGATCATCTCAGCATTCTGTGTCATTTGGCAAGAAGTGGGGCTAAGGGAAGATGGAAGATACGATATTTCTTCAAGCATTTTCTTTATGGCTCCATGAATTAACCCAAAACCTAGATAATTCATGAAGAAATAGGTTGATTTAGATAACAGTTCTGGAGATTCAAGAACAAAATGTCAGCACATGTTTCACTCTAGTGAGAGGCTTCTGGCTCCTCCCAAACAAAAATACAGTGAATGGCGTCATAATGAGTGCATGCCCGAATGGGAGAGGTGATTGACCAGACAGGACTACCCAGCAGTTCAGAGGCCAAGATCACCCTTTTATAGCAACTCATTCAGTAATAACCAACCAAGTCCCACAAGACCCATACTAATCCCTACTAAGTGTTCTCGTGGCCCAACTGCTTATCACCAGGGTCTACCTCTTAAAGATCCCACCACTTCAATAGCATCACCATGAGGACCTAGGATCCAAAACAGATTCTCGGGGTTACGTTCAAACCATAGCATTCTCCTTCTTAGAAAGTCTCTATGTGTCTAGCTCCTTTTAAGTTATCTAGCTCTTGACTGCCAATCTAGTTCCATCATCTGTGTGTGTAGGTAAGTCTTGCAGTGGCTTCCTACTGGTACCGCCCAGTAGGACCCTCCCCATCCTCTATATGGCTCCTCCGTTGCCCATCATTTGCATAAATGCAGAGACTCCCTTTGACGTAAGCATTTGCAGCCACTTCTACTGTGTTGATTTGTCACTGATTGATACTCTTACAAACTGTGTAATAATCTGGAGTCTTTTCCCTAATTGCTGTTATTATACTGTCTTCCTCAGTATCTATGGGGGATTGTTCCAGGATTCTGAAGATAGTGAAAATTGTATATGCTTAAGTGTCTTATCAGGACTGGTACAGCATCTGCAAATAGCTTGTGCATGGCCTCCCCCATATTTTAACTCACCTAAAAATACCACATAAGAAGTTGTTATAGTGACAAGGAAAGGCTCTGTGTGATCTGTTGGTCCTCTATGCTGAATCCCCAGAGGGCCAAATGGATCACTTACCCACTTACTGCCTGAGAAATAGCCAGTCCAGACCAGTTTTCACAGGTGAGAAAAATAACTCTAAACATGTTTGTCTGAGGGAAGCTGCAACTTATAAGAAATCTTTCTGACCCCTGGAGTATGTCTGCTCTCAACACTATTACACGCTTAGTCTGTTGTAGTCACTCTTAATCTGCATGGCATGGGGTATTTTCTGTAGCTTTTAGTAGAATACAGAAACACATGCTGTTGCCTTCATTAGACTTTCAGAGGGACATGAGTGACATTGCATAAGAATCTACATCCAAATCGTAACACAGAATGCAAGATCCTGAACAAGATTTCAATTATCTGCCAAGGGTTAGCTTTTGCTGTCAAAACATTTGCTACTCTGGTTTCAGAATCACAGTGGGTAGATTCTTCACACTCTGGCAGTGTAATGAGATTCCCCTCTGTGAGGAGCTGCAGAGGGGCCTCTCTGTGCAGCCCGACATTACCCTTGCCTTTTGTGCTGTTCAGTGTCACTTATAGACACAGAGGCTAGAACTAAAAGCTCACCTGAGTCATTCCGTAAGGCTGGAGTTTCTCACTTGGGTTTTAAATTTTTATCGAGGATCTGGAGCGAGGGCTCAGAGGTTAAGAGCATGAACTGCTCTTGCAGAGTAACAAAGTTCAGTTCCCAGCAGCTCTCAACTACCTGTAGCTCCAACTCCAGTGACTCAACACCTTCTGGAGTCTGTGGGTATCTGCACACACATGTCTGTATACACACACACACACATAATCAAAAACAAATCTTTCAAACAAATTACTTGACTATTGGCAAGCTACACTTGCATGCATTTGTAAGATATGAAGTGATGCTGCACTGGGCACACAAATGTGGGGTGACTGAGGCAAGTTAATCAGTGTATACAGCACCTCAGTGTGTACATGTTCTCCCCCATCTGACTAAAACCTTGCTGAATTTCTCCCACAAAGATGAAAACTTGAAATGAAGCAAAACTCAGAGTCTAGGATGCCCAGCGTGGCACATTATCTCTGCAGTTCCTAGGCACCAAGGGATGCATCCAAATTCATTATGGAAATGATGGTTTTAAAACATGGCTGGGGATAAAGCTTGGTGGTAAAGTGCTTGCCTAGTATGAGTGAGGCCGCGAGTTATATTTCTAAAATTATTAAAAAAATAACTAAGAAAACTATTTTGATTTGATTTGTTTTATTTAGACACTTTGTTTGTTTTTGTTTACATTTGTTTTTATTCCACAGCAGCGTTTCTCCGTAGCTTTGGAGCCTGTCCAGGAATTTGCTCTGTAGACAAGGCTGACCTTGAACTCACAGAGATCTGCCTGCCTCTGCCTCCTGAGTGCTGGGATTAAAGGCGAGCACCACCACCCAACTATTTAGATGCTTTTAATTACTTAAGTTTATGTCCTCCTCAAGGCCGGTAAGAGACATAGAAGCTATTTAGACCAGTCTTCAACTCCATCCTCTTTGGTGAGAACTCCTCTTACCTGGCTAAGATTTGGGTTGTTATTATTGTTGTAAAAAAAAAAAAAAGCTTTATTGAGATACAATTGATAAACATTTTATAAAGGGTATTATTTGGTAGGTGAGTATAACAACCAGAAACTTAGGGAAAGGTACTGGAAAGCTTACTCTCGAGTTCAGGGTTTTGTTTATTTCTTTATATAAATCAGTGTGTTGTTATGTGATCACAAAGTCAGGCACCTATCACAGCTGTGTAATTCAAGTGCCTTTCCTTGTTCCAGGGGAAGTCTGTACCCTCCAAGAGTCTCATAATCACTCTCCATTTCTCTCTCCCCCTCCTCTCTCTAACTTCTGGTAATTGCTACTCTGCTTTTTATCTCTGTAGATTTGCTTATTCTGGACAACTCATATTCATGCGATCATATACTACATGGATTTTTGTGTCTGTTTTTTTTTTCTTCACATAATGATTTTGGATTCATCTGTTGTAGCAAGTATTCATCCGGCCACATGTCACACAGATGCATTCTGAGAAATGGATCATTTGGCAATTCTACCATTGTACAAACATTGTACAAGTATGTTTATGAAAACTGAGAAAATGAAGCTGCAAGAAACATTTTTTTTTCTGTCAGTGATAGTTAGTGCACCACAGGTCACTATCCCATAAGCTTCTCGCATCTTGTGATGTAGCTATTTGCCCAATTCCTATAAATCCCTGAGACTTCCCATCACACCCCTTCCCTTCATGCCAATTAACCAATCATGTCAGATTGTGAGGTCAAACTCCCACCCAATGAGACACAGTCACTACCTGCACTAGGGATAAAAAAAATGAAGGCCATTTTGGCCATGTATGCTTGCTAGACTAGTTTGGGTTCTGGGGTACTCTCTTTACAAAAAGTAACCTTGCTAGTTGCTTTCAATTTGTTTGTGCATTTCTCTGTGTGACATCGAGATTATTTTTGTCCAACAGAGTGACACACACACACACCTGGGCTGTATAGTACACAGCCTATTCTATTATGGTTGCGATGGACAATAAAGCATAAGACTAAAGTGAGCATGAGAGCAAATGATGCAGTCAAGAGACTTTGCAGATATGGCATGCAGGGTAACATGGCAGAATACTGGAAACATTTTTATATAAATAAGATGAATATACTCTGAATTAACCATGAAAAGCATGTCATAGTAAGTAAGCCAAGAAGGGATACTGGTATTTGTTGTTATTAAGCACTTTGTGCTATCTGTATGTGTGTGCTGTGCTTTTATGCAACTGGTGGTACAGCGCATGTGCTGATGCCAGCATCTCTCGTCAGGCAGGGATGCACTGTGTTATCACCTAACCATGGCTCATCACTAGCCAGTAAGGATTCTCAATTCCATCAGTATAATCTTATGGAATTGCATGTGCGGTCTATCCTTGGCCATTGCTATTTGGTGGTGACTGCCCTTCATGTTATTAAATATGAACAAATCAAATTCTGTCCATCCAGTAATGGGTTTGGGTATCTGGTATGTCAATTATGAAGAATGTTACAAACAGCATAACTGGTGAGAGTTCTCAGCATGGTATTCAATGGCTCTGGTAAGAACCAGCATTCTTGTCCTTGTCCTGACCTTAGGGAGAAAGCTTTCAGCCTCTCACCATTAAGTAGGATACGCTAGGGGGCTTGAACCAAAGTCATAGCGCAATGGTTGTTGGTTGGGTAGCAATTTCCTCCAACTTGGAATGTTTCATCCAGGAGGGGCCAGGATGGGAAGGTTCATGAGACACAGGAAGTAAACAAACATCATATGTTTGGGAAAACTGACACCTAAACAATTTGAGTGAGCCCCTCCCCCAAGGTTCTAGAAGCGATAAACAATTGCTAGAAGGGGCGGCTATGACCAGCTGGGCTGCCTGGAGGAAGTGAAGCCACCAAGAGGAGACTTGAGATTCCTGCAAATCATGCAGAGAGCGCCAGGGTTGCAGCTTTCATGAGTTGTCATCCATGCAGGGGTGGGCCTTCCGTGATGTAGCCGCTGTTGAGTTATCCTGGCTTTTGTAAGAAGTTCCTCTTCCATATTTCTGTAAGTAAACTCAATAAACCCTCTAGCTCACCAAACTGGATTTTGGTGTAATGTTTACTTTGATCTGTGGCTTTCTACCGATCTTCCCTAGCTCGAAAGTGTCATGTCTCCAAGGAAAACTCCCACACAGTGGTGAGAAACAGTCAGATTATGGATGTATTTTGAGATTAGATATGAGGGAATGGCTGTGTTATATGTGCAAAGAGATTGGCATCCCGACAGACACCAAGATTTTTACATGGGAGCTGGAATGAGGGTGTCCCTGTGACTGAGATGTGGAATGTGAATAGAGCAAGCTTAGAATTCGAAGGATGTCAACAATCCAAAAATTACTGTGACATTTTGGGGGTAGACATTACTCATTATTGATCAATTAATTATTCATCACCTCCTTCCCTCCGGACTGATCTTGAGCTACTCAGTATAGCTGAAATTTATGCTCAAAAAAAAAAAAAGATGTTTTTACTTTCTAATCTTTCTTGCAGCAAGGATTCAGAATTCTGGCCCATTCCCAAGACATTTTTGTTTTGGTGATACAAGGACTTCCCGTTATCCCTTTGCAACCAGAGAAGCGGTAGCCATGAAGCAGCCATGAGAACAAAAGCTACTCACATAGGATGACAACAAAGAAAGGGAAGGAGTTTGGAAGCTCTCTGAAGAACATGAAGTGTTGACCATCTTTGTTTTTTTTTTTTTTTTTTTGGTCTCCCTGTCAACTTGTTTTTTTTTTTCTTTGTTTGTTTGTTTTGGTTTAAATAAAAGAAAGTAAAAGAAGAGAAGAGGGAAAAATGGATCAATTTGGCTAATTGAGTTTCTATTGCAATTGGCCAAACACCACCTGTAGGAATACCCCGGCTTCCTCTGAGTCATTGATTGAAATAATGAACAGCCACGCAGAGGAAGCCAGCTCTCTTCAGATGAATCTATGCTGTTTGACTACAAAATTCAATTCACTAACCATCTTACTACTCGGCCCTCCAGGTCCACTGTGTCTACCTAGGCGGCCTGAGAAAATCTGTCTCTCAGAAATTCCCATGCCCTCTCCGGCTCTCTCAGATTAGCAATGCCATCCCAAAACAGTCTGCAGGGAGTCCTGCCTTCCCTGTGGCGCACACATATGACTGCTGGCACAACACCCATTCCCACAAAACTGAAATCAACCAATCTTTTGTTTCATTAAAATTTAACAGGAAAGGAAAAAGTTGCATGTGGCTGTGGTCCATTCCCTCTTGTGAAGTCATTGTTTCTCTTCTTGAGTACCACCTGTTTTTCATTCCACTGTGCCTGATCTGGGGCCAAAAATGCTCCCAGATGTGTGTGTGTGTGTTTCTTCTTAGGTTTTTGGTGGCATTGTATGGTCATTGGGAAAGTGCTCTCATTTTCTAATGGGGGGGGGGAGTGTGCACCTAACTGCAGCTTCAAAGATGTCAATCCTCAAAGGAGCACTTTAACCATCAGGAAACAAAGCTACCAAGATACTTTAACCATCAGGAAACAAAGCTACCAAGAGATACAGCTGTAGTTTCCTTGGTTACCTCACATCCCATTCTTTGTCTGCTGGGTCAAGATGAGCCTAACTGCTCAAGGGGTAGTTATAGGGCACTGTCTCCTTCTGGCTTATGTCTGCTTAGCTACTTAGAGTACCAATGCCCTCCACTGTTTCTATCCTGTTCTTATTTTAAGCAGTGCAGATGCGTCCTGCTTGGCTGAGCCTCCTGACCCTCATGCACATAAGTAAAGCTAAGATGTGAATATTAGTGCATTAGTACTAACTGCACACGAGGATATTCAGGTCTCATCATTTCCCCCCTTACCATTTCAAGACCCGGCCTAGGATCCCACCCTGCATTTAATCTCCGTTCATGTTGAATGTCATTCTTTAAGGTGCCTTTAACCTTTTTCCTCCATTCTTATCAAAATTATTAGGTTTGAACTAGAAAATTCTCTCTGGGTGCTGGAGAGATGACTCGTTGGTTAAGAAGACATTCTTCTTTTGTTGAGGTCCTGAATTCAGATCCTAGTACCGCACCAAGTGATTCAAAACCACCTATACCTACAGCTCCAGGGATTCTGAAATTCTTTTCTGGTCTCTGAGGACTGATGTGGGAGTGATTTCTTTCTAATCTGTTGCTTTCATTGGTTAATTAATAAAGAAACTGCCTTGGCCCATTTGATAGGCCAACCCTTAGATAGGCGGAGTAAACAGAACAGAATGCTGGGAGAAAGAAGCCGAGTCAGGCAGTCACCATGATTCTCCCACTCCAGACAGACACAGGTTAAGATCTTTCCTGGTAAGCCAGCTCATGGTGCTACACAGAATATTAGAAATTGGTTAGATCAATATGAAAGAGCTAGCCAATAAGAGGTTGAAACTAATGAGCCAAGCAGTGTTTAAAAGAATACAATTTGTGTGTTGTTATTTCGGGTAAAGCTAGCTGGTGGCTGGGCGGCAGGAATGCAGCCCACCGCAGTTCCTACTACAGAGGACACTGCACTAACATGCACAAACCCCCACATGATGGCTCACAGCCATTCATAACTCCAGTTCCTGGAGATTTGAAGCTCTGTTCCGACTTCTGTGGGCATCAGGCAAACATGTGGTGGAAAAGCACTTATACATAAGAGATACAATAAATCTAAAAAAAAATAAATCTATTTATATACAATGTAAACATTATATTCTTATACATTATATCCAAACACTGAGATATCAAATTATTGCCAACATAACCATTTGGACAATATTTTTTAAATTTCTCCCAAAGAAGAGATATTTGACAAGAACTTGGAGGTTTCCAACAAATAACACAACCAAAAAATTCTCTTTATTTTTACTGGAAAAACTGCTTGTCAAGTTGGCTATAGAGTGTGACAATTTAACAGGTAAGATTCCAAAATCAACTCTCAGAAAATGTAAAGTCTGTGTATTTATTGTAATGGTTCTTTGCTGTAGTCAATGCCATAAATGTTGCTCACCAAATTATAACATTTGACATTCATTGAGTACATATTTTGTCCTAAATACTGGGTGCTGGACTGAACCTGCTTTAGCTGAACCAAGTACTCTTGTTCTTATAACTCCAAGTTTGGGCTCATTCCCACTTTGCAGATTAGAAAACTAAAGTTTAAGATGTCCATTCATCCAAGTAAAGGTATAATTTTGCCTTACCAATAGCAGGCAGAGGTACTACAATCTTACATTTTTTCTTGGTGCTATGATCAAACACTGACCAAAAGTAATATTTGGGAGGGAGGTTTTTTTTGGCATAAGGTTTGAGAGGGTCCAGTCTATCATGGCAGGGAAGACTTGAGGCTGAAGTGGCTTGGTCCATGGCAGGATCAACAACCAGAGAAAGGCTCGGGCCATTACTTTGCTGGCATTCTCATTTTTTCCCTATTTATTCCATTAAGGACCCTAGCCCAAGCAATGGCACTGCCTACATTCAAGGTAGAACATCTGCCCCACAGCTAATCCTCTCTGAATCACTCTCACAGAAACACCCCAAAGGTACACCTCACTGATGCCCTAGGTATTCACGAATCCAAGTATGTTGACAAACTTAACCATGATAGGTACCTAGTAAGTTAAAATCTGAAAAGAAAAATAAACAGAGGATCCAATAATCCCTTGGTATTTATGGAGGGAGGATCTTAATTCTAGGATCTTCCTTGAGCACCAACACTACTTGAATAAATCTCTAATATGAAGTGGTATAGTTTCTGCACATAAAGCTATGCCTACCCTGTATACACGCACATTTCTGACTTACCACATCCAATACAATGGGATGTGTGAATAGTTGTTATAATGTTTTGCTTAGGGTGTAATACAAGAAGAGCCTGTGTAAGTTCAGTAAAGATTCAGTCTGATTGGGAATGCTTTCATCCGATGTTCACTGAATCTGCAGATGCGGGAAGCTGCAGATTCAGATAATCAATTATGTTGAAAGAAAGAGAAATATTTCAATGAAATGCAGACGGAAGACTGCCTGCTTTTAATTTATACTATTTTTAGTCTAGTGGCTGTCTTTATTTCTTCTTCCTTCTAGAGAGAAGCTGAGGGCATAGGAACACCTGATGAGATGACAGGATTCTGAGGCTTTGAGGCCACTCTGGATACTGCCTCTAACATAAGCATCTGGGAGAGGTCGTTCACACTTGAGTTCCATCTGCTGGAAAGATCTCACAGATGAGAGCGTTTTTTGTGGTTAAGCAGCTGAGCAGTCCCATTTTGTCTGAGGCACAGCACAAACCCTTTGCATGAAGAGGGAAATTGGCAAGTAATTCTCCATTTCATCAGAAATTGAGAACCTAAACTTGAGCTTAAGTAATTAGTAACTAACTATCCTTTGCAAAAATGTATATTTTTATTGATGCTTTTGAAAATTTTTATAAGTAACAGTGGTATCGTTTGAATATGGTTTGTTTCCACCAAATCTCATGCTGGGGCTTCCTGCCTTATCAGTTGTCAGTGTGTGGAGTGGGAGGTGTTTGATTTATGGAGATGGGATCACCGTGAATAGATTGCTTCCATCTTGGGAGTGGGTGAGCTCTCCCTCTCCTGGGACCAGCATTAGTCACCTTGACAAGGTTGCTCTAAAGCTCCATTGTTCTGAGAATTTGTCTCCAGGAGTGCCTGCTCCCTTTACTTCTCCTGCCCCAGGCTTCACCAGATGCTCAGCAGATACAGCTGCCCCATCTTGGAAAACTGTGAACAAAAAGGAAAACTTTTCTACTGGGCAGATTACCCAGTCTGAATGGAAGAGTCAGGTGATGGGGAGGAGGGCTATGAGATATGTCTCTTGGCCAGGGCACACCATTGCACTCATGAGCTCACAGAAGGTTGCCTATGCAAAGCCTGCACGGGACTGGGACTGTCAACATTCAGCCATGGATGAGAAAGATACTCATGGGTCCTGACCCCTTTCGCCTCTACTTCCTCCTAGGAGTCTTGAATGTGCAGGTCTCCACCATGCACTGCTGCTGTGGTGTACTGAGCTACCACAGACTGAATTACCAGGACTAGTGAGCATGGGCTGAGACGTCTGAATCCCTGAGCCAAAGCCAACTTCTTCCTTTTAAGCCGACCAGCTCAGGTATTTCATGTGACAGTGACAGTCGACTAGAATCCTGACCTTGGTGCTTTATATTTACTTTAATGAACACAATCATTTTTCTCAAAGTCGTTTATAATCTCTCGAGCTATCAAAGCATTAGCATCCTCCTCGACCCCAGTAACCATTGATCTTCCATCACGATGAACTAGTTTGCCTTATCCTCTATTTAGATGAACTTAGTAATAATTTTGCCTGAATTCTTTCACTCAGCACAGTTATTTTAAGATTCTCCCATGTTGTGTGCATTAATAATTCATTCCTTTTTATTAAACGTTAAGAAACAAAGGCAAATGGGTAATTAGATGATGCAAAGATTCCACTCTGAAAAGTTCCTGACAGAGCCTGATATATGCTCAGGGGAGTCAGCCCCATGGACTGTGTTTTCTCCTCTCACTGAATCAGATTCTACAATGACAAGCAGGCCAGCTGCTCAGGCATGGTTACTGACCATGTCCCGTGTGTGACAGGCAAGGCAAAGCCAAGCAAGCTAAGTCAAAACTCAAGGAGACATAAGCCTGCTGAGAGAGAAACTTCAGACGTAGTGGGAGCCAGGGAGATCTCCCAAACAAAGTGAATATTACATTATCTGCTGTGTAACTAATTCCCCCCTCCCCCTCACAAACACTAGCAACTTAATAAACAAGAGCCTTTCTTATCCCCTGCTCTCTGTGTGATCCTAAAGCACTTCAGTTACAAGGCACTTCTGGCTCTGTGCTGCTTTGGAAGCTGAAGGCAAACAGATGGCCAGATGGAAGGTCTGCTGCCAAGCTCACTTGGACCACAGCTGGAATCCGCAGGTCCTCACAGACTGTTGGCCGGTGACTTTAGTGGACTGTCACATGAAGAGGCTTCATGACGCACAACAAGCTCTCCCAGTGTGAACTAAGAGATTGGAGCCACGGGCTTTTAATAACCTGATACTGGAAGGGAGGTCCAATTGTTAGCGCTGGCCACAAAGAACCCAAATAGAAATGAGAGAGGGGCAACGTGTAGTGTGGGTACCAGGATGGGGCCATCACAGAGGATAGCTAACAGAAGAATTGACACTGAGTGCATGTGTCACTTAGCCATAGCACTTGATTTGGGTGTTTTCTGTATGAATGGGAACTTCATGTGACTAAATCTGCCAAGATTCTTTAAAATATCACAACGGTTTTTCATATCACACATTGCAGCTCAGAGACAGGGCGAATATAGTCACCATGCATCACATTCACCCCCGTTTGCTTATTTGCATGTCATAGATTTGTTCCACTAAGGCAGCTGCCTGGTTACCATGGCAACGGCTCAGAGGTAAATTTCCCTCAAGCACAAAGGCAACAGGAAGAGTAAAATTAAAGCGACTTGAAACAAAGAACAAAAAAAAATTTTTTTTGTTTGCCCAGATGAATCTGACAAATTTTAAATTATGCAATAAGAGCCAAAGAGAGAACCCCACCAAAGATGCTACATATGGCTAAGACATTATGTATAGCTTAATTTCGAAGAAATACAATTGAAATATTTGTAGAACTTTCCATCTTAACATAAAATACTTTTAAACACCTACAGAATATTATCATGCAGAAGTCTGAATGCGAAGCTGAATGGAGTAGGTTGGAAATACAGGAGTGGAAGGCGGTGGGGGTGGAGCTTGGGATGAGGAGATACAAGAAGGAATTGGTCTCAGATTAGTTGTCCAAAATGCATTTGGTCCAGTGTTTGATTACTGTGCACTGTGACGTCAGCTAAGTCAGGGGCCACTTAGAGCCATGGCCACTTGCCCTTAATCTTTTCTCCAATGCAGCTTTGACAATGCCAGTCTGGTATTTTGAGGCTCTCAAACGGAAGACAGCATGCCCTGGAAGACATCAGGGACTGAGCAGCAGTCTATGCGTGTTCATCCATACTGAAAGGAAGAACAGGCATGGAGTCATCCATGTAAACCAGTTCATACAAAGTCATCTTGCTATGCACGAGTACTTGACAGTCTCAGCAAATCTCCACAGAAACTTCTTCCATGTGCCAGCATAAGACTTTCCTGGGAAAACTGATTCTCCCTCTCCCTCCAAAGTTCTGTCATCAAGAAAGAAAGAAGGCAGCTATCCAGGAGTGGTAATACCTGCAACCCCAGCACTTGGAAGGTTAAGGCAGGAGGATCATGATTTTGAGGCTAGCCTGGACTATAGAGCAACATAGAGCCCACCTTAGGGAAACAAAACCAACAAACCAAAACAACCATCTGTGCCTTGTTAGCAAAAGTTTCCTATCTTGGAGCTTCTCGGTACCAAATACCCAGTAGCCGCTTCCCAAATTACCACACATAGGCCATCACTGAGAGCTTGTTGATTCCATTATAATTCTGTCCCTTCTTGCTTTGTGTTTGTTGAAGGTTGTTTTAAAAGTATGGGAACATTGCCCAATTATTTCTATGAGGCCACAGTTACCCTGATCCCTAAACCACATAAAGACCCAACAAAGAAAGAGAATACAAACCAAATTCCCTTATGAACATAGATGCAAACATTCTCAATAGAATACTTGTAAACCAAATCCACGAACACATCTAAAGAATCATCCATGATCAAGTAGGCTTCATCTCATAGATGCAGGGATGGTTCCACATATATAAATCGATAAAGGTAATACACCATATTAGTGTGATGAAAGACAAAACCACATAACCATTTCTTTAGATGAAAAAAAGGCCTTTGACAAAATCCAAAACCCCTTTTATGATAAAATTCCTAGAGAGAAAAGGGCTACAAGGGACATACATCAAAATAATAAAGGCAATTTATAGCTAAAATCAACCTAAATGAGGACAAACTCAAAACATTTCCACTAACATTTGGAACAAGACAAGGTTGCTCACTCTTTCCATACCTATTCAATATAGTACTAAAAGTCTGAGCTAGAGCAATAAGATAACTTAGAAAGATCAAGGTGATATAAATAGGAAGGTAAGAAGTCAGAGTACCTCTACTTGCAAATAATATGATTTGTATACATAAGCTGCCTTAAAATTCCGCCAGAAAACTTCTACAGCTGAAGTATCAGGATACAAAGCCAATACACAAAGATCAGCAGCCTCCTTATATACAAATGACAAATGGACTGAGATAAAAACGAGGGAAGCATCACCTTTCACAATAGCCTCAAAAATACAAAATATCATGGGGTAACTCTAAACAAGCAAGTAAAAGACTTGTATGATAAAAATTTTAAGACACTAAAAAATAAAAAAACTAGATATCAAGAAAACAAATAACCCAATTAAAAATAGGGTACAGATCTAAACAGAGACGTCTCAAAAAAGTAATCCCAAATGGTTGAACATTACTTCACAATATGTTCAACATCATTAGTCTTAAGGAAAATGCAAATCAAACTACTTTGAGATTTCATCTTACACCAGTGAGAATGACTAAAATCAATAAAGCAAGTGACAGCTCATGCTGGCGAAGATGTGGGGAAAGGGGAACACTTATTCATTGTTGGTGGGAGTGCAAACTTGTAGAACCACTGTAAAAATCAGTGTGGATGTTCCTCAGGAAACAGGGAACAGTTCTACATCAAGCAGTATTTGCCAGGCTAGCCAGCTCCTGAGCTGGCCAGGGTTTTCCTGTCTTTGCCGCCCTTCTACCACAGAGTATTGGAATTACATTTGTTCATACACTCATGAGCTGGCACCAGGCTGTTACATGGGTTCTGGGGATCAGAACTTAAATCTTCATTCATAAATGTCAAATACCTAACGCACTGAGTTATCTCTCTAGTTCCAACTTTAGAACAAAGGCACACACATAAACTTCAATTATTTCTGTCCTGCAGCGTATTAGTTTAATCCATTTGCATTTATCAAATTATAGATATAAGCTCACTTTGCCATCTTTTGTGTTTTATGTTTACCATGAACATTTTTTAAAGTTATTAACCAAGTTTCTTCATTTAAAATGTTTATTTTTTTTTTATTACGTGCATTGGTGTTTTGCCTATATACATGCCTGTGTGAGGATTCTGGATCCCCTGGAACTGGAGTTATAGACAACTGTGAGCTGCCATGTGGGTCTGGGACACTGAGCCATCTCTCCATCCCTGTAACAGAGCTTCTGTCTGGGAGGACTGGGCAATCAGGGCAGCACAGGTGTTCCATCAACCCCTGGGGATTTTCTGTCAGTCACAGCCCAGAATGTCCTGTCTTGCAAGTCATCAGCAAGAGAGCCAGCCTCACCTGTTAGAGCCACCCTGGCCCCTTGTGTCATTCCCTGCCTAGTTGAAAGCAACCCCCAAAGAAACAGAAGGAAAGGTGGAAAGGCTTTCAGTTTTCTCTACAATCTACTGACTGATTATAAGTTCTTATTGTCTTTTAAGAACTGGGAGTCAGTGTTGTTTTGCATTTCAAGGTGAAACCTTTTGGACCATCCTTCTGTAAAGTGCACAGAAAGCCATGGGGACCCGAGAGATGCCCCAGAGCCAGCAGCCCATCCTCTGTCTTGCCATCTATTCCTCTTTCCCTTCCCAAAACTGCATAAGCCACATTTTGTTCCCAGGGAGTCTCCTAAGTGATTCTGTTATGCTTCAAATTCATATCCATCTTTCTTATCTACTGAGCTTCCTCCCATTTATACATTGGGAGGACAAATAGTGTCAAAATATTATGTACTTCCAGGTTTGAGATGTCTAACTTCTGACTCTGCCATTTACTGGCTATGTGTATTTAAGCAAGTGGTGAATCCTTCTGAGCCACAAACATTCCAGGTCAAATTGGCACATTGACTCAGTTGCCTGACCCCAGGTTCATTTTATTTTATCAAGCTAATATACCATGTCTTTGCGTCATTAACAAAATCAGCAGAAGCAAACGTAACACACCTTCACACAGTTAAAATAATATTCCACAAAAATGATTCACGGATGGAAGCTAGCTAGCACTGTGAGTGGGGGACAGCCATATAATCTCAATGTACTTGACCCCAATAGCAATCACAAACAACAGGAATGTTTGAATGCTGAAAGCTGGTAGACTCACATCATCCTCACCAAGTAGCCAAGGGGACATGAGTAATGATAGCTAGTGACACCAGGATCTTTGGACCAGTCATCTGTGACAAGTAGGCATGACAAAAAGACAGCTACTGCGGGCTTTAGTGAACCAATAGTTATGCCAGAGGGTGGAGTCTGAAACCTGGAAGATAAAGATGTTCGCCCTGGGAGCTGGAGCTGGAAGGTCATGTTTGTCTACTGTAGAAATGAGGCCATCTCCCTGGGGGAGGGCAAGGAAAGTGGGGCTTCCTAGAGAATGAGGGCCTTGCTAGGATGAGTATGTGAAGAGGTCAGGGCAAGGCACAGATGACCTGAGATGCTTCTCTGGTGTCATGGTGGTGTATCACTGAGGTCTACTTTTGTCTAGAGGCTGTGCTGTAGGAATTCCTTTAGCCAGTAGCCTTTAAGATACCAAATCACTTGGGCGTGGCTTCTTACTATAAACCCCAACATAAAAGTTCACATGCTCTACATAGCCAGAGAAAGAAGCAGCAGACTTCTGATGGCTCTTCTATTCTCGTGCACCCTTTTCCTGTAATAAGGTTAGCAGGTTAGCATGTAATTTATTGTGGTGAAGCTGTATGCCATCCAAGGAAAAGGTCACAACCTGGACCTTGAAATGTCCTGCCAAGAAAGCATATTGTAGTTTTAGTCCAGTCAGTTCAAGCATTAATATTTTTAAAACCAAGGCATTTTAAATACATCTGATTTTGAATGCTATTGTATACTAAATAAACTTTATCTTAAACTTAAAAAAAAAAAGTTCACATGCTCACTCCCACCTCCCCACCCCCACCCCAGGCTTCTGAATTTGATTCCTGTTCCCCACTCATGCAGAGGACTGTGATCTCTGAGTCTACCCCTAAATAAATAACCTTTTATTATATTCAATTCTGAGCTAGTGTTGGATTAACTTTGTAACTTTCATATTCATCTGGAGTCCATGTAAATCCCCAATCCACACCTATGGGGATAGGCCAAAAAAAGATCCAAAAGGTCCATGACCCAGAAGGTCTCCCACCCCTGCCCGCCTGGCTTGATTTCACCTACTAAACAGAAATGGTGTGGGGAGTTCTTCTGTATATGTGTTGCTTTAATCGGTGAATGAATAAAGATGTAAGTTGCCAGCTGGGAACTTTGCTGGTAGGCCACAACCTCATGGTGATGCACAGATTAATGGAGATGGGTTAGTTTAGGGAATAAGAGCTAGCTAGAAATATGCTTAAGCTATTGGCCAAGCAGTGTTTTAATTAATACAGTTTTGTGTAATTATTTCAGGTCTGAGCAGCCTCTGCCAACAAGGCTGGGCTCCCTCTCCTAATTCTGCCAATTTCTGATTTCACATACTCCATGCTGAGATGAGAATTTTTGCTAAAGACGCTGTGCTGTGCTGTGCTGTGCTGTACCTGCTCATGAACACGTCTCACCGTGATGATCAAGACAAGACACGAAAGAAGCCTCAGGAGGATTACACCCAATCTTAGATCTGCACGTTCTGGCCCCAGGCACTGTTCCCAGGATACAGGACCTGGTGACACCTCTCCTCCTGTTGTAGAAGGTACTATAGGATTTTCTCCACACCCACAGGGAGTGCAGCTCTGGGCTTTGTATGTAAGTGAGTGCTGGGGGAGCCTTTCTGTCTTTAGGGAGACAGCAGGATCCTTCCTTTTGTGCTCCTTGTGTCTCATCTCACTGATTAAACCCACCGGCTGCACGTGTAACCACTCTACATAGATAATTAATCCAGCCCATAGGGATAACTGTGGCTCAGCTGAGACTAGAGTTGAGAATTCCTATTGCCCCCTGGTCTTTTGATGCTATGTGAGGAAGAAACTAAGAAGTCTTTGACAAGGGAAAGTGACAGAGAAGAAACCCCTGGTCCCTGGAGGCAATCCCACTAGGAGTTTCCTGAGGCAACAACAACCTGTCACCCACCTGTTTGTTAAAAATCATAGTTTCACCTCCTTGTTATTTCACTGACCAGATTGAGGGCAGGCAGTTCCTGGTGCTTTATGGGGCTCCTGGTGTCCTGAGCCCCAGTTGCTGAAAAATCTACCTAAATCCCAGGTGTGCACTGCTTGTGAAGGGAGTGGTGTCTGCCAGGGCTTCACTAATGAGATGGTCCCAGGTTGGGAAGGGAAGAGCTAGTGTGCTCCAGCTCTGGGCAAGATGCTCACAGTTGCTGCTTCCTTCAGTTGGTTCTTGAACAGTGGTGGGAAGATGAGCCAAAGTGTGCAGTGCTCTGGACCAGTCCTTGCCACAGGACGTTTGCCTCTGCTCCTCTCCCTTGGGCTACTCCTCACTAAAAAGCTCCCAATCCTTCCATGCTCCAGTTTAATAATCGCTCATTCAAGAAAGCGCCCAAGAGTCCCAGCTACACTGGGATTCTCTGTGGTCCATCTGTCTGGGTACACGTTCCAGCTGTAACCAAGCATTGCATGGGATGTCATTCCGGCTACAGTGTCAGTTTTCTCTGGATTGGGTCCTCATCTGTCTTTCTGTGCAAGACCAGGATCCATGCAGAGTAGCTGCCCTGTATGTATGTAGAAGACAGAATGCAAGTAAGAATGCACACTTTAAGGCCATGTCACCTGAGCTCCAAAGAACTTTGATATCATGGCTACAGCTCTTCAGTGGCTGTGAACTAAACTATCACTGTCTACCTGAAAATCTCTGCAAGCTATCAGAGGGAAATGGTAAGCAGAAAGAACTCTTCCTTTGATTTTTCTTTTTTTGAGATAGGGTCTCATGTAGACCAGGCTAGCCTCAGATTTATTCTGTATTCCAAGGATGGCTGATCCTCTTGCCTTCTGATCCTCTTGCCTCCATCTCTCTGCTGAGATTACCTTGCTTCTGAGAGTGAAGGCTTCAGAGAAGGGGAAATGGCTCAGTCAGTAAAGAGCCTATTGTACAAGCATGGGGACCTGAGTTCGGATCTCTAGCACCCATGCAAAAAGCTGAGCATGGTGCCACAAAACTCCAGGGCTGGAGAGGGGACGGCAAAAACCAATAGGTCCTTGGAGCTCATTTACCAGTAAGCTTGGTCAAAAGCCCAAGACATAGTGAGAGCCTCTCTCTCAAAAATAAGGTATATGCTGTTTAACAACATACATGATCACACACCCACATGCATGTTCATACATGTATGCACACTATACACATACACTCATGAGGGAGAGAGAGAGAGAGAGAGAGAGAGAGAGAGAGAGAGAGAGAAAGGGAGGGAGGGAGGAAGGAAGGAAGGAAGGAAGGAAGAAAGAAAGAAAGAAAGAAAGAAAGAAAGAAAGAAAGAAAAGGGGAAGGGAAGGGGAGGCAAGCACAAGCAAGCAAGCTTCATCACAATCTTGCTATTGTCAGGTCCAATCAGCAAGAAATTGGTGTTTCAGTCCACTTAGCTCTGAGGCAAACCTTGACAATTCATCAGAGCTGTGCTGTGATGACTCGGCGGCTGTCTTCAACATACTATTTCAAGGTCACTACAACTAGGCCATGGGTCTCATGGTGACTCACTCTCTAGACTTTCTGCTGCTGCAGGCCGAGCTCTGGAGCCCTGTCAGCCTGCTGTGGTCTGAGCGTGAGCTGTCTCCCACAGCCTAGAACGCTTGATTCCCAGCTGGTAGCATGTTTTGGGGAGGCTGGTGAGACATTTAGAAACTGAAGGAAATGGGTCACTTCTGGCCTAATGTTTTGTTTGTTTGTTAATTCATTAAGATTTGGGAAGTCTCAGATGCCTGCTCCTCACTACCACAAGCTCTGCCACACCTCTTCTCCATGACGAACTGTACACTCCTAAACCAAGAGCCAAGACTCCTTTCTCCCTTAAGGTGCTTCTGTTAGATACTTTATCGAGGTGATAAAGAAATAGTTACTATAGAGCCTCTTTCCCGTGGTTTGAGATTTCTGACTCTGGACAAAGGAGGGGTCAGAGTTCTTCATACTAAATCCAGGTTTTGGTACTTGAAGGTAAATGAGCAATGTGATGGCAGGGTTAGTGGAAGAAATGGGAAGCCGAGGGAGGGGCTTCAGTGATTATGCCTATGCATAGAAGTGTGGGCTGGACACTCTCTCAGGGTCTGATTCCCAGAGAAGCTCTCCTGGGTGGATGGACAGACAGACAGACAGACAGACAGCACTTACCGAAGAGGCTGTAGTTCAACACATGCCAAAAGGCATGCTTCCCAGAGGCCACTGTCTCCCATCTGATGTCTCCCATCCCAGTCTCTGCTTGTTGGTTGAGCATACCCACAGACCCCTGCTAAGTATTTCCATGGGAACCACCCATAGAAACATGAGCCCTTCTGGAGTTAGGCAGGTGATCCTCCCCACTGCTAATTTGCTAACAGAACCTGGAGCCTGGGGAGAGCAGGTCTATTCCAGTCTCAGAAATGAACAGGGCTTGGGCCCATCTTTCTAGCTTCCCTCTGGAACCAGTAGTACATATACAAACTGAGTTATTCGGACCCTACCTAGACTCAATTAGAAATATATGTGTGTATTTTTAGCCATGAACAGCTTGCTTCGCTTCTAGGGAAACAAATATAAGCTGTTCCAGACCAAACTCTTAACACCAATTGAAAAATAGAAATCTAATAACAGAATCGGTCCCTTACTGGCCACATTTTCTAGACAAAGCAGAGCTTTGCATCTTTTCTTTCATTTAATTCTCATACCAATGCTGATAAGTAGTTATCTTTATCTCTATTTACAGTTGAGGAAACTGAGATCATTATGAGCAACTCAGAGAGGTCATGTGACGGGGTCAAAGTTACGGGACTGTGGTAAAGGGACAAATGTTTATAGGTTGTGGTCAGGGATTATGTTGGTTTAATAAATTAACAGTTATGAATTCTCCTCCGATAACCATGATTTCACTAGCACTAGTCCAATTAGAGAGATGTTGGTTACTGCCAAGGCATGCCCTACACAAAGAACTACAAGCAATTAAGTAAAGCCTGAAGTTGGAGAGGTGGTCCTCCTCAGAGAAGAGCACACCAACTAGTTGTCCAGTATCAAATAGTCAGCCCTGAAAACACAAATAAAGTAACATTATATAGACTTAACAGGTTATTCATATATATTTAGGAATATCTATGAATATGTTAATACATATATGCATACAATACGGAGTTCATAAATAAAGAGGCCATGAATTTGAAGGACAGCAGGGAAGGGGTATGTGAAGGGATCATTGGAGGGAGAATAAAGGGAGAATTATTGTGATTAAATTAATTTCAAATAAAACAAAGTTACAGGGCTGCTTAGGGTAGAACCAGCATATGAACCCAGATCAATCTGAGCACTGCAGCCTCATGATTGGTCCTAACAGTGCTGATGCTACTAATACAAGAAAAGAAAGAATGTACCTACAACCACTTTACCACTGAGGTGTGATGACAGTTATCAACAGTGAGTAACAACAGAAGAACCCGGAGTCCGTCCAAGTTAACACTGAAGGACAGTCAAGTAGTGAGCTATGGTTTCCAAGGGCAGCCTGGAGGGGAAAAAGCTAATCCTGAGGAAGGATGGGGTATCAGCTCACCAGCTCACCTGCACCGGCATCAGCTAGATCCCGTTCAAAGTCAGCGTTTTCAGTTGGTTATCTAGGAGATGTTAAAGTCTAGTCAATCCTGTTGGATGTTTATAAGTTCATCAACGTTAAAGATGCTCGAGTGAATTCATCTCCAAAACAGACTTCTACTTGACTGTGGACTCTGGTCAGGGTGGAGGGGGTGCTTGTGGCAGTGTGGGTAACAAAAACACATGAGATAGTAAATCTACTTCAGATCAGAAACTCCATTGAGAGGCAATGTCTTGGTTAGTGGTGGCAGGGACATTAGCTCTGTGGTTCCTGAGGTTGGAAATGGCTGTCAATCTCAGTGTGGATTCAGGGGAAGAGTGTATGAGGAAGGGGGCCCCATGTGTAAGCACATCCTCTAAAGTGCTCACCTTGTCAGGTGCCTGGCCATTCCAGCAAATACAGATGTAAGACCGGCCTCCTCACTGGGCCAGCATGTCAAGACCAAGGACACCAAGCTCACAGTCCATCTGCCAAAGCCTATGGAGGGCGTGTGGCTGCCACCTGTAGACCAAGCTGGGATTTTTCAAATCTCCAGGGTCCTGTCAGCTTCTGGTATTCCTTTAGTAGATGAGCCAGCTCTGGAGTGCACAAGCAGGCCACCCCACTGTTATTCTTTGGTGCTTCCTTTGTAGTAAGACAAGACATTATTCCCAGTGTGTGTTGGGGGTCAGGAGTCGCAAGTTCCCCAGAGACTACTGAGGATCAAGTTGAACTGGATTACCAAGAAAACAAGGACTCCTGGAAGGTCTGAAGGTGTTGTAGGGGAAAATGCTGTTAAGGCCACTACAATATGCTTCTTCTGACACGGCTGTTCATCCCTTCTCTCACACAAGACACCATTTCCAAGGGATGGAAGTGGGGCTGGGTGGGGTGAGCATGGTTGCTAGATCTCACTTCATCAGGGCTAAGCATTACTCATGAGTTCGGAGCCTTTCAAGCTGTATTTTATCTGGATGCCAGTCATATTCCTGAAAAGGTCAGCTCTGCAAGAAGCTTGGTTCTAAGCTCAATCTGAGCCTGGAGTGTGGGCCAGATAAAGGCAAACACTACAAAACTTGTGGAGCTCAGCCCTACGGCCAGTGATGGACTAAACGTGTGTGTGCTCCTGAGTGGACTGCCTTGGTGAGACTGACCAGAGGATGACATCATGGGGTCCTGTCTCTACAACGATAAAGAAACTCTCCAGATGACCTGGTAGCTGTCTTAGCACAACTCCTTGCTCACGCCTGTTACTGTAGTGCAAGCTTTTTACTCTCCTTTTCCTTCCGCATCTCACCCCTTTCCCCTCCTTCTCTTTCAAGCCGTGCTGCTGTATGGTTTTGAACATGCTATCCTCTCTCTTTAGAGGACAGAGACAGCATCTTACACATCCCTGAACATGGTTCTTTCATAGTGTTTGGGACTCTATAAAAGTCCTTTTCTGTCTCCCCATCTTTCCGTTCCCTGTGGGGGGAGGGGAAGAAATTTTCATCAGTGGTGTAGCCACCGGCAAGTTGCCCATGCTCCTGTGATTAACCCTAATTAAACTCAGTGTTTCACAAAACAAGCAAGCAAGCAAACAAACCAGGACAATTTGTCTACCAGCTGCCCTTGGTTTCCCTCCTAGTAGTTTGCTATGAATGGTTTTAAATCCAGCAAGTTTTCTTAACTCATTACCATGTTCTGCTACTGATATGGCTGTCTTTTCATTAGGAGTATTTCTATCTGAAAAAGTTCCCACTCGTTTTAAGAGACAAACTTAAATTTATAATAGAAACTTGCTTGAAATAACTTCAAGTCAAAGGGTTTAAACTAAAATAATTATGCTAGGATGCAAAGTAATATCAGTTTCTTGGTGTATAATCTGTTGGACATTAATATTAATTGATAAAACCTATCTTGATTTGAAAATAACTTCTCTTAACATTTAATACAAATGAAGTAAGTTTGGTTTAATTGTGTTATTTCTACTGATTTTTTTCATTGCAGTTATGCCCATAATCAGCCATGAAATATTTCAGATGATTCCAATGCTGACAGTTCAGGGATGCCACTTTGAGAATCGCTGATCTCATTTTTCTTTGAAAGTTTCTCTTTCCAGTAAAGCTGATTTTAATCTCCAGAAATTTCACATATATTACATTAATATAGCACCAGAAACTTTCATTTCTTTACTGCTAGTTTTTGTTTGTTTACTAAGAATAAGACAAAATCATCCCATTCCTCTTGAATGGCAGGACAACAACCCCCAAACTTCTCTCTTCCAAAATAAGTACCACCTATCCTTCAATCATCCCCAGCTCCACTCAGCTCTCTCAGGACTCTGGCTGCGGTTCCACTGTCATTCTAGTTCATGTTTCTGTACTCTGTGACACTTCAAAAGTAACATCATTAAACGTTTGCTCAATAAACAAGAGGGATTTTGGAGCATGACTAGCTATGAGGGCTCCAGCTTCATGAATGGGATTAGTTCTCTTATGAGAGAGGCTGGAGGGACCCTATTTGCTCTGTCTGCTATGAGGAAACACATACAAGGTGATGGACTCCCAACAGACTCAGCTCTACTGGCTTCTTCATCTTGGACTTTCTAGTCCAGAATTGTGAAGGATGAGTTTCTGTGGTTCATAAATGACCAAGTTGAAGGCATTTTGCTTTAGCATCCCAAATGGCCTGACAATAGTCTTCCTACTTCCAGTCTCACCCCCTCAAATCTTTTCTCTACCTCAAACCAAGACTGGTACTTACACACAGCCTATCTTACACACAGAACCCTACAACAGTTTCCGTCTCACTCAAAATAAAGCTAAAGTCTATAATGGTTCCAAGGTCCTCAAGGCTCTCAAAGGACCACATCCCCCAACATCTCTTAGGATTTGTTCAAATTTCACCTTCCCAGGTGAACCTATGTAGTCATTGCATTTCAAATCATACGCATTCCCTTCACATCTGTTATCCTTGTTAACTAGTCTATGCATCCCCTATCTGCTAGAAATGAATGTCACTATTCATTGGTACACTCCTTGTGCTAGAACAGCCTGTGTTCTTGCAGATGACACCTTGTACCTATCTGTTGAATTAATGGTGTTTGAGTAAATGGATAATTTTCTGAAGTATGTGGTTATTGATTTTCAGGTTTTAATTAAAAGAGAAAGGGAACAGGAAGTTTCATGGGAAAATATAAGAAAGGAAGAGCGTAGCCTAGCCAAATAAACAGATGTCAATAGAAAGAAAGGAACAGCTCTCCTGAGAATATGCATCCAAATCATGAAGTGCGAGATGCAGGTGCATGAATGGTTATGCTAGCTTTTAACAAAATTATACGCTTATCGGGTGTTACCCAGGAAACTGGCGATGACAGCTGTTCCTACATAGGGAAACTGAGTGGCTAGGCAGCAAGGGTTAGCAGGAACTAGCATCTCAACGGGAAACACTTTACTTTTGAATGTTGAATTTAAAATTTAAAATAAAATCCTAAGAAAAGAGCAGCGTCCATGATTAGCAATTCCCAAATGAACACTCAATTGATTAGCCATGACTTGCCTACTTTTCGAATAGGAAGACTTCATCCCAATACTTGGCTGTTAGACCCATCTGAACATACTTAAATGTCGAGGAAAGAAGTGGCTCAGGGGCTGGCAAGATGGCTCAGCAGGTGAATGTGCTTGTCCCCTAGCCTGAGTACCTGAGTTTGATACCTGGGGTTCACATGGTACATGGTAACAGGAGAGAATTGACTCCTGCAAACTGTCTCTGACTTTTACAAGCATGTGTGCGTGCACACACACACACTATACACTATACATATATACATACATATGTATATATGTATATATGTATAGTGTATATATATATGTATATATATAAAATAAAGTAAGTACTCAGGAAGGGCAGTCAGCCACAGTGAAAGTTGTTCAGTGCTATCAAACACCAACTTGACCAATCTAACCACATCAGCTACTCCATCCACAAGGACATGGTTAGAGCATGAAACATGTCCCCCCTCCACTGCCCCACAGACACACTCCTCCTGGAGAAGCATCTTCCTGATGATTAAGAGTGCTCTAGGACAAGGAAGAGGGTCCTCCCTCAAATCCCCTTTTCTGACCGTTTCAGTCACATCTGCCTAAGCAAGGCCATGTATATGTGGAGAAACTGGAGTTCACCTTCCCATTGGTGACACGACCGCTTTTGTCTCTTCATTTGCCTCATAGCTTCCGATAAATTCTTTGCTTATATATATCAAATTTTTACTCACTAGTGGAGAACAGAGGATAACACTCAGGCTTAGGTTCTTACCTGCCACGTTGTGGGATCCAGGGACCCGACTCAGGTTATGAGGCCCATGCACAAGGGCTTCTACACGCTGTAGCCACCTCAGTGGAGCAATTTTCTTATACCACTTATTTACTGGGTCTTAGGTATAAGAGATGTCTTCCAAGAAAATTCCAAAGCATTGGTACTGATGATGCTTTCAGTGGCATTGATCTAATTAAGTCTCTCTATTCAAATTCCTGTAGCTTTTATATCAGTTTGACTGTTCCTCCTTGTAGTAAGTAGGTGAACACACTGGTCATTCATGAATTCTAAGTGTTCTGTTTCCTGAGCCGTCCATTATGCGTTTGGCTGTGTGGTTCAAAAAAGTCCAATATGAGCCGGGCATGGTGGCATTCACCTTTAGTCCCAGTACTCGGGAGGCAGAGGCAGGCAGAGCTCTGTGTTTTTGAGGCCAGCCTTGTCTACAAATCAAGTTCCAGGACTGCTAGAGCTGTTACAAAGAGAAACCCTGTCTCAAAATAAAAAAACAAAACCAACCCCCCAAAAGATAGTCTAATATGGTGCATTCACATGAGATCGGCATTCAAATTTACCATCTATCTGTAAGGCTGTCAGCAGTCCCTAGCCTGTGGCAATCTGACCATTCTCTGACACCCCCCACTACTCTATATTTACCCTACCCACAAAATAGGAGCCAATAACAGAAAACCCAATTTTACCCAGAAGTCTGGAAAAATTAAACGTGTCTAAAGGATCATGGGCTCTTATTAGTAAAACCCTTAAACAGTGGTATGATTTGGGCTCGAGTGTTTGAAGTTCCTAATGCAGTGTTTAGGGATGGGTCTTTGAGAGAATGATCGGATTTTATGAATGCTGACCTGATTGATGGATTACTCCATTGATGGATTCAAAACTGAATGGTTGCTGGAAAATGGTGGAGACTATGACAGGTTGAGTCCGACTGGAGACAGTGGGCCATCTTTGAAGGGTGCATCGTGTCCTGGCCTCTCGGGATCTGTTTCTCTCGTTTGTGATGAGGTGAGTATCACCATGTGCTGCCCACCATGATGCTCTCTTACCACACGCACACTCAGAAGCAAAAGTAGAAATCTTGAGGTAAAAGACATCTTTCTCCCTTGTTTGTGCTATCATGGTGGTACAAGTGACTAACACATCATGCATACTTTTGGGTTCGAGGTAAAATTTCACAAGTGTGAGCAAATTTTTTCTGGTGTGCCTATATAGCAAAAGCATCCAGACTCAGACTTATTTATTGATCACGAATGAGAAGTTATATACTGACAGAGGATCCCTCGCTGCCGCTTTAGAAGTGGATGCTGCCTGCTTAGAATTTGCATAGCATCATTAGACGTGCTGAGATTGATGCCATCCACGTGTGATTTCAGTACTTAGGAATCTGAGGCAAGAGGACTGGGAGTTAGGGCTAGCCTGGGCTATATGTAGAGAAAGCCCGTTTCAAAACCCAAAGAACTGGGGATATGCTCAGTGGTAGACTACAAACCTAATGGGCAAGGCCCTGGAAAAGGAATGAAAAGTATCACATATATGCAATGGTTACACTAGAAACTAAATGGTGTTTGTGAGGGCTACGGTGGGGACAAAAAGGCTTTAAAAAAAAACTCTTTATTCTAATTTTTGGACCATGAGATTGCATCACCCATTCAAATAACCAAAGCCAGCTACATGGAGCCCTGTGCCTTGTGTAAAATGTAACGTTTATCACGTAGCATACAGACATGCTACGCTTTGTGTTTTCTTGGTACCACTAAAATAGGATAGAACCAGATGCCCAGAGGCTAGGGTTCCTAGAGTCAGGTGTATGATAACTATATTTTCTAGCTTCTAGATTCGATGTTTTGGCATTTTGGTGACACACTGACTTGTCTGTCTCCCAAGGACTAGTCAGTTCTTAGAGATTCACAGTAAGGACTCACCTGCAGGCTCAGCAATCCAGAGCCACGCTCCCAGCCATCTTCTCTACGGGCTTCTGAGACACTGTTCCCATGCCCTAGTCAGCCTGGGCCCAGATACCAAACAGCTGTGAAGCGAAATCCTACTTAATCTTATTTAACAAAAACCCAGAGTGAAATATTAGGGTGAAAACTGAAAGATGAGAGAAGCAGAGCAACAAAACCACCAGACTTCTCACTTCTTTGAAATCTCAGACCTCATGGGGGGATCCTGTTTCTATGAATCTTCAGACTAAATGGGGGAGATTCTGTCTCCACTAGCCTTATATTCCTGTCTCCACCTCCCTAATGCTGGGATTAAAGGCACAAGCCACCACCACCTGGCTCTGTTTTTCTTTTAGACTGTCTCAATCTCGTGTAGGCCAGGGTGATCTTGAACTCCTGATCTTCCTGCTTCCTCCTCCCGAGTGCTGGGATCAAAGTTGTGTGCCACCACTGCCTGGCCTCTATGGCTAACTACTGGCTAGTTCTGTCCTCTGATCTCCAGGCAAACTTTATTTGTCAGAACACAAACAAAACATTACACAACATAACTAGGGATGGTTCTGCCCCTGAAAGCATTAAATTGTCTACATTGGCCCCTTTTGCTATGCCCTACCTGGTCCTCGGCACAGAAGCCACGCTGAAGTCTCTTGCTAGATGTACTTCTGGGACTTCCATATATGGTTCCCACGACATGTGCATTTTCACTGGAGATCTATAAGGATAACAAACTGTCCCTGGACTGTTACCTCCTGATCTATTGGCCTGGTCTTGCCAACACAAAATCTACATTTAAAAGTACAGTAAGATATAATGCTAATATGCAAGAGGTACATTAGCCATATAGATATGAGACAACAGCAAAAAAAATCATTGCTGGAGATGTGACAGAATGTCCCCTTAAATAAAAGCCAAGAATGTCACCTCTCCTCAGGAGGAGAAGGTTAGGATACATGGCTCAGGGCAGGGTGGCCACCAACACCCCTGCCTGAATGTCTACCAAGTGCTCTGTAGGTGAGAACTGCATGCTTAGGATGAACCCAAAGTCCACTGAATGACCAGGTGGTATGTGCACATGCCTGGTCTACAAGGAGCGCGTGGACTACAGAGTATGTGAATTGTGTGCAGTGACCAGAGGGCACTTCCAGTTTGTTGATAATCATATTTTGCATTTTTACTTTATGTAAGCCCCACAGGAGAAGACCGGTCATTTATTTGCAAACAGAAAAGGAAGGATCCTTTGGCCTGTGCATAGCATGTGCCAGAGGTTCTTTTCCAACTCAGTTGACTTAAGTGATTTTATTGGCCCAAAAGTCTTTAATTGCATACTACTTAGGAGCTGTTTGTCCATTGTGAAGAGCAGAAAGAACACAAGCTCAAGTGACAAAGGTGAGAACAAAAGACCAGCATGGAACAGTATGAGGGAAGTGGTCACCTGCGAAGCAAAGGGAGAAGCAGGTCTCTGGATGAAGGGATGACAGGTATGTGCAACTCACACTTGAACCTGCTCCTCTCAGTTCTCAGAACTGATCATTTAGAGGCTGTGTTGTATGATTTTGTTTTTTGGGGGGGGGGTCCACCATGAGCTCCCAAATAAGTCACACACACAGAGACTTATTATTACTTATGAATACCTGAGCTTAGCTTGGTTTGTTTTCTGCCTGCTTTCTCAGGCAGATTATCCCATCCACCTTTTTTACTTCTGTATATCTTACTTTCCTTCTTATTCCATGGCTGGCTGTGCGGCTGGGTGACTGGGCCCTGACGTCCTCCTCTTCGTATTCTCTTTCTGCTGCTTCTCCTCCCAGGTTTCTCCTCCTATAGATTCTCTTTGCCTGCCAGTCCCATCTATCCTTGCTCCTCTTTATTAGACCATCAGGTGTTTTAAACAGACAAAGAATCACAGCTTTACAGAGTTAAATGCATCAGAAACAAAAGTGACACACCTTAAAATAATTTTCTACAACAAGGCTGCAAGCTCATGATTCCCTTACTTGGCCAAGTTTCCTGTGCTTGTTTTATGCCCACACTCACAACTGGGATCTTTCACCTAACAAGTCAGTGTTTTTCTCTGTACTGGAATCTATCTGACCATAGCAGCCCCCATAAACAGCAGCAGTGACTTCCTGGGTGTGGGACAAGCTCTTCGTCTACCACAGTTCCATCAGCCTATACCCTTCATGAGGATACTGAGTGTCAGTAACCACACCTTACACTATAAGGAATATCCATCTGCAATCCCAGCACTCAGGAGTCTGAGGAAGGAATTCATGCCAGTCAGAACTTGCCTCAAAACAATCAACAACAAACAACAAAACCTGTTTGTTTGTACTTCACTTTTTCTCTTCCTGGGACGGGGGTAATAGAAGAGAGTTGAGGCAGAGTCTCATGTATCACAAGGTGTCACTGAATTCCATATACAGCCAAAGAAGACCTAAACTGGTCCTCTTGTTTCTATTTCCCTAAAGTAGAGATTGAAGACATATGTACCATGCCTGGTTTTATTGGTGTCGATGTTAATCACTAAGGGAAACTCTTTTTGTATTGATCTTAATTTGACAGTAAGACAACAAAGATAACTGGTTGACCCCAGTCAGTCCCTCAGTAGCATATATGAAAAGCAGGATGCATTATAAGTTGAACACAGCTGGAAGGAAAAATTCACGGAAATACCATTTGTATTGTAGCTGGGTCACCAGAGAAGCTTCCCGTGACTGCCAAAGAGGAAAGCGGAGAAGGGGAAACCCCTAAGTCAAAATGAAAGCCACCCCAAGCATTTGTCCATTATCTGGTTTGAATAGATCACTCCCCAGGGAGAGAACACATTTCCTAAATACTAGTGTGTCAGGAAGAGTGAGTGCTAGGGTCAGGTCTCAGGGTGGAGGTGGGGTGGGGGCTGGATGTCAGCCTTTGCCTTCTTTCTTGTCCCTAGGCAAGGGACAAAATGAACCACATCTTTTTACACAAACAACCCCACTCGATCAAAGTAGAACAATAGAGTTTATTTAATTAAAATAGATTAAAAACAGACTGTGTAAAAGAATTAGAATTTTCAATAATTTACTATTATTTACATTAGCAAGTGCTGGTCGTTAGTAGACACAGTGAGGAGGCAAGCTCGCAGGACCCAGACCTTCCTGTGGTCCAAGCTGTAAGCTTCCCTTCCTCCCCATCCCATCCTTCCTGATTCATCAGGGCAATTATGCCACTGAGTGCACCAGGGGAGGAACTTCAAGCACCCTCGGTGGTGGAAACAGTATCACAGCCTGGGAGAAGAGCTCGGGTGCTGGCAGAGAGGGAACTCTTCTCTGGAGGAAAACTTTACGCTGGGTTCGAAAGCACTTTATGGTGCATACTCTCCACTCCCTGAAGCTGGTGCCCCCTCCCCTTCAGGGCTGACCCTTTGCGCACACTCCTTCCAGATGACCCCAAACCCCGTTTCCAGGGAGGAGAGGTGAAGCAAACAAAAGCCACACATCTCAGGGAAGCCCTGAGTCACTTAATATCCCCTGTCCTTGTGGTCCAGATCTTGGTGACTTATCAAAAATCCTCTTGAAATGCTTTGTGCCTTTTGACACATGAGAGAAACGTGGGAAGTCAGAACCATGTGACCAAGCAGAATGCTCCCCTCAAGTAGGCAATGAGAACAAGAGGAAGCATGACCCGCAGGAACAGTGTGTCCCAGGAGAAGAGGCAAGCTGGCAGGCTGAGAGCAGGTAGAAGGCCTCTCAGAGCTGCAAGAGGTGTGGCCTCCTGTCGCTGGAGTCAGCCTGTGGACAGCCTGTGGACATCAAGAGCCCCCTGTGCCTCCGCTTTCAGGACATCCAGGCCTGGTGAACTTCAGGACCCTGGGAGGCCCAGGCTGAGCAGCAGCTTTGGCCCTTGGGGCCACACAGTGGACAGCATGAGGACATGCAGTCAAGAATTGAGGCAGAGAAGGCCCGATGGAGAGGCTCAGTCCAAAATGTCTGTCTCAAACGGAACCAGGTGATAATAGGACAAGTTGGTGACGTAAGCTGCCGGGTCATCGCCATCCTCCAGCTCTGCGGTGAACTCGCCGCCGTTCTCGAACCTGAAACAGATGACAGAGGTGAAGGCCACCTTACAGGCCCGCAGCTAGAGTCAAGGACACTGGGGGATCCAGGCTCTGTGGAAGGGGACGAGGGACATCAATGAGACACATGGGAAGAATCCTGGATACACAGACTGGAAAACACAGGTGGCATTGCACAGGAAGAGCTTCCGAGCTTTGGTGCCCTTGCAATTACTGTCCCCATTTGTCTCAGCGGGTCAGCGGGGCTCTCATTTTTTCTTTGTGGTGACATTCCGGCTCCTGTTCTGTGTCAGGCCCCATGTCAGCTTGGAAAGCAGCAGGGGGATGGGCAGACGTAGGCGATATGTCCTCAGGGAACAGGAGCTTGCAAGGACGCCAGGAAAGGGCACTACAGGCGGCTTCCTATGGTCATGGAGGGAAACTCTACCTGGTGGCCAAGTCTGGTGTGATCTAGGCTGACTCAGGCTCAGGAGGATGAAAATCGTGTGGATGTGGGGAGCTTACACTGTGTGTGTACAGCACCATCCTGAACTTCCCACCACCTGCTCTGCCTTCATCACCCTCCTCAGACCAAAGGATGTCCTGAAGACGGGAGGAATGAAGGGACGCTTGAGAAACTGCCAAAAATGGCTGGGGACCAGCACTGCCAAGCGCCCTGCTGCCCCTCCTGTCCCACCTCCATCACTCCATCAGGCACACCATGCCCTCAGTGCTCACTCACTGGTGCCTGCCTTCCTTCTGGGTCAAATTAGCACACTCTCTGCAGAGACTCCACTGAATGGCAGCCCCTACTCACAGTCCAGGGCCACATGGTGAGCACCAAGTGCCACCAGCCTTCCAGTCTCTGGGGGTTCACCAGCCTACTTCTAAGAGATTGATGCATGTTCTGGAGCAGTTACTGGGAATGCTGAAGAATTTCACAGAGGGCGTGATCATAGAAGCTTGCATGAGAATGTGGTGAGAAACTGTGTTGACAGAGTAATCCCCTGACCTGCCTAGCTACTAGGCATGCCTGGCCAAGACACCACGGGATGCTGCACCCATCACATGCAGTTCCTTGGAGACCTCTGACTGTCAGGGATGGTGCACACTGAATGAGTGTTAATAGAAGAGAAGTCTTTCAGCTTTGTGTAACGAGGTGCTGGTCAGGGACTGTTGTGGCAGAGGAGTCAGTAGGAGACCTTTTCACACCACCAGCTGCTACAGGGCCTAGGTCTGCCTCCACAGAATTCCCAGGGACACCCAGAAACAAAGCCAGTTCTCCTGTCAGCCTGTCTGACAGGAGCTGACTGGCACGGAGCTGACTGGCAGGAGCTGACTGGCCGGAGCCAAGCTTGCAGGTGGCTGTTCCTGCTGGCCGCTAGGTGGCAGGCTCTCCGCAGCACATTCTGGGGAGAAGCTCATTGCGGAGGTGGGGAATGCAGGCAACAGCGAGTGGCTTTTGGTTGTCCAGCCCTCAGAAATCAAGGCTCCTCTCTAGAATAAGGCTCTAATGAAGCACTCATAAACGTGGGAGACCACATGTGTGCCACAGCCCTAGTCCAGGAAGTGTAAAAGCATGAGGATCCTGGATCCTGGACCAGAAGATAGGGTTTCATACCTCAGAGCCAGCACGAACTAGATGCTGGAGCTTTGCAATGTCTTCAAAACTCCCCTCGTGTCTAGTGACTGGGTGACTAGTCTCTCCCTAAATCAGTTAACCAAACTCTCACCAGAATATGAGACAAGCTTTTAAAATAGGAACTCCTAAACTGCCAGAGACTGCTGCTGGGTCCATATTGGAATGGGCCGTTTCCATTCCTCCCTACAGAGCACTGCACAGCCACCAGCTTTCAACTCCAAGTATGAAAGCACATCAGAAGCTGTGTACTCACAGATGCTCTGTGGAGTCCGCGTCCAGGAGCTGGTCCTTCCCGTTGGGTACGCTGTGGTCAATGACTATTGTCTCTGTGTTTGCCAAACAAAATCCATTGGACCTCATAATTTCTGAAAACCAAAGCCATATTCAGGAGAGGTCAGCACTTGAGGTTTAGAATTTCAGGACTTACCATAGATTGACCACTCTCAGCCTTGGCCAGAGAAGTTTCTTTCCGCAGTGAGCGATTGTTAATGCAAACTCATAATTGATCACAGAATAAGAGATGCTAAGTGCCTGTCCCCAAATAGGACATCTATAGCACCCTCTCCAAGACTCAGGGAGTGTTGTGGGAGAGGGGAAAGAAAGAATGTAAGAGTTGGAGGATGGGGAGAAGGGCGATGCCATGCTGTCTTCTATAGCTGTTGCACCCGGGAACTCACAACAACAGAGGCTACCTGTCCAAGACTGGATCCATCAACACCTGTCATGGGCAGGAGAGGGACTCCAAAGGTCCCGCCCCTTCCTGAGCAACTGCAGGGAATTTAGTAATGGGAACCGTGGAAAGAAAAGTGATAGTCCTCGGAGGTGTCAAGTTGCTCTTGCTCAATAAATAACCTCCCACCCATGCTCATGCCAGCAACTCTAATTAAATAGAACGTGTCATTTTTTAAAAAGTCATGAAAATAGGAGGGGGAACTGTAAAGAGAAGGGGTTCTGTGTGCGAGGGAGAGGGTGACAAGAGAGAATATTGGGTGAGGGGACCATACAACACATGTGTATGCGTGTGTGTGAAACTTTGAAACAAAACTTTAGAATTGAAGTTCACATCAATCTCCCACTCCCCCATCACCCATTGTCCCTAGTTCTCCCTCCCACTGTCCGGAGAATCCTTCTAGGGTTCAGACAGACAGATTAAGGTGCTGACACCAGTGCCCAAAGGGGCAGTGTGTGTCTCCCTGAAGGAAGATCCTCCGGCTACCAGAGCACCTTCCCACATGCCTGTCCCTTTGGGTTTACAGTGGAGGATGAAGGGAAATGGGTAGAGGATTGGGCTCAAGCTGGAGGCAGGATGTATATATCACTGTGACGTGTGACATCACCGTTTTCCTGACCTGTCTGACCTCAGCCCTAGCTGAGACGGGGTTGGCAACATCCACATCCTGGTTAATCCTAAGCATCAGATGAGAGCGACCTGCTGGCTTTGCTTGATAAAATCGTATATATACATTAAGATTTCTCCCGTATTCACAGATGTGGGTTCTTTAGAAACATCAACAAACAGAAGTGATTTCCTGTATCTACACTGGCTGTTAGGTTACAAGGGCTCTCCTATGCCTGGAAGGGCTGAAGTGAAGGGTTGGTGGCAGTCACTAAGCTGGAGGCTTAGCCTGCAACCTCATGGCCTTGAAATTCTTCTACTCCATGGAACACCTCCAAGATTGTATTTGAGAACCTCTAAGGATTTACCTAACTCTAGTATACCATGATGTCCTAGATCTCTTCATGGCAAGCAAGCATCCATTTAGCTAGACACACTCTCTTTGAATAGCAAAGCTTATGATGTTCAAATCTCTAATGTAAAATGGGACAGAGCTTCTGGACTCTGCGCCCATCCTCCCTCCAGGCTTTAAATCATCTTTAGATCACGTATAATACCTGGTAATGTAAATGAAATGTAAATCACTATTATAATGACCGAGGAGAAAGGACTATGCTCGATCAGTAGACATAGTACTTTCCCCTAGTATTTTGGCCTACGCTTGGTTGACTCCACAGATTCTGGACACACAGATGCAGAGAGCTTACCATGCAAAACCCAGAAAGGCTTGGATCTCTCTCTTTTATCTACTACAGCCTTGACATTTCAGAAGGAACTAGGTGCCATCTTGGCCTTGGCTCTTCCCCTCTCTGTGAGACTTGCTCATCTCTGGTCCTTGACTCTTAAACAGCTGAGCTTCATTCTCAGGACCACCTCTATTGGTTCTCTCAAGCCAGGCTGTCACCCTAAAATACACGCTTAACACATACTCTGAGAATGGGTATGTTTAGTTCACAAGGTCATATCCTCCCATTGAGGACACAGCTGCCTTTAGCCCCTCCTCTCCTCCTGGCACACACAGCCAACAAGAGTATCTCTCCCGTCTTAAGGGTTAGGGGACATCAGATGCCTTTGTTTCTAAAGGACTATCTTAGTCCTCTCCCCATTTGACCATTCCTGAGTATGGAAATTGGCTTTTCCATGAAGAAATTATTACTTCCTGTTTATTTATTTTTTAACCTTTCTAGGCACTCGGTGCTCCATTCTGCGAACTCCTCTCCATATGTGGAGAGTCAGGGAACCACCCAAAAAGAATAAAGAAAACTTGGTTTCCTCCTCTCACAAAATTATCGTTCAGTCAGTTTCCCAAGTCCTCGCTGAAAAGGACATGGGGCTTTCTGGAGAAGGAGCTAACATGTGTTCCGAGTCTCCTGTAGCACTTCCCAGTCAGTCACACTGGTGAGGGGGGCGCTATCAGCTTCTGGCTTCCTCCCCTGCCTCTTTCCTCTCTCTTCCACCTGGGAAAAAAACGCTACAAATCACTAAGGGGTGGGTCTGGGAACTTGGGCCAGTTATATTTCTTTGTATGAAGAACAAAGGGAAGATGCTTAGCCAATGAGCTGTCAGACTGAAAACCAGCGAACCACACACGAGTTCCGATTCCTAGCCTCCCCACTCAAAGGGCGAGGCAGCAGAGCCAATTTCTTTATTGTTCTGATTAACTCTGACCCAAATCTGTCTGTCTGAGGAAGTGCAGGCAGTCCCTGTGCAGCCTCCACACCGCTGACTGACAGCCTAGGTCTCCTTCTCCCACCCCTTTGCCAAGGGAATCCGGGCTGGGGAAGGGATCCTGGGAGTTCAAATAGATGTCACTCATGCAAGTCACTTCTGTACATACTCCTGGAGCTATTGGCATGTCTAATGTATACTGCAGAGTCCAGGAAGTACAGTCTATGCTGGTCCCTCCAGAATAGATTTGGAACAAGTCACTCCTCAGCTGTCTATGACAAAGAACCTTTGGGAAAATAAATGAGATCTAAAGCTCCCAAGGCCAGTTGGGATATCCCAAGGGCTCTGAGGACAATAAGTATATTGGTCTCCAGTCCCTCAGAGTCCCGCCGCCAGGTCACAAAGGGACCCTGCTCAAATTACTAGTATTTCACAAAAGATGTTCCCAGAGAAGCTCTTGGTCCCTCTTGGATCCCCAACTTCGCCCTCATCACTCTGAGCCATCAGCCCTCAGGCCTCTCAACACACAGCTGTATCTGTAAACCTTTAACACAGCCATCCCAGACTGGCTCAGAGAGGGATGGCTCACTGAGAAACACTGACACAAAAACAGGTACCACAGCAGGTTCCAAACCCTCCTATACCTATGCTAGCTAGGAGTGGAACAAAGATTCTGGGACAGTTTTTTTTTTAACTCCTCCATTCACTTAACAAACAGTGTCTTGAGAAGAGCTGTGACTTCTGAGGAATTATTCAAAATTTATAACAAAGACAGTCTAACCTTAACACACATCTAATTGCAGGAGCCATCGGTTTAAAATGACCACTTTGCTAAGAGTTGTTCAGTGGCACCCTCCCCAGGCGCCGTCCACCAACTGCACAACGGCTTGAAGGGGCGGTTACTCTTGGGCTGGTCTTCACGGGAGGGTGAAGCTGGGGTTTGAATGTGAAATGACCCCCAAAGGTTTGTGTGTTTGAACACTTAGTCCCCAGCTGGCCACGCTGCTTTGGAAGGTTGGGAATCATTCAGGAAGTGGGCCTGGCTGGAGTGAGTCACTAGGGGTGGGCACCATAGCCCCCAGGCTAGTTTCAAACAAACTTCATGAATTTCTTGCATGTCAGTTTAGAACCCACAGCAAAAAATCACTAAGTAGCTTAATTTTTGAAGTCACATTTTCAAAAATTAAAAAAAAGCTCATTTTCAAGTTAACCCCATCCACCCCATGCAAGGATCCAACTCAAGGCCTCAAATACGCTAGGCAATGGCTCTGTCACTGAGGTACACCCCAGATCTCAAGATACGCTTGCATTCCTATGTTGGTATTTTGTAATCCAGGTAAGCCATGAGGACATAGACAGGGCTCAGACATGTCCCCCAGCAGCTCCCCTACTGTCAGCACTTCATGCAGGGTCCCTCATCGCATTCAGGGAATGACGATGTCACTAGGGAAGAGGCCCTTCAGTGGGGTTTCACCTGTCTTCTGCTAACGGCCCTTTCTTCTGCTGCAGATCCCATCCAGGGCTCCTTGTTGCACTGAGCTAATTGACTCGGATGACTCCAGGTCTTTCCTTACTTCTCACGACCTATAAAGAATTCAGGTGAACTACTCTGCAACTCTTCCTGGAGCTGGATTCCCAGATGCTTAGAAGTAGGTGATGTGCTATTGGGAGGAATCCCACGGGACATGTTGAGTGCCCCTCTGTGGAAATATGGGGTATGCCTATGTGCATGTGTGTACTACACAATATCCATAGGCCCATTATCCAATACTATTAACAAATATCTTAGAGAATACGTTGTTAATAGTGGGCAAACCCTGATTTTCCTTGAACTTCCACTCACTGCTTATCTCCATCAATGGATTTTTTTTAGAACATCTTCCAATCCACGTGCATGGTGCCATGATAGTAAGTCTCCTAATTTGTACTTATGGCAGAGTTTACATGTACTCTATACCACTACCCCTTCAGCTCATCAATTCTCTGATTCCATTTCTTCTGCAGACCTGCAGTCAGTCATGGGAGTGTTCACACTATAGCCTTCCTCCCTTCTAAGTCCTCCCTGGCATTATATTTTCAGTTTACTTCAGCAACAGAACAAAAGCATAAACAATATCCTTTTATTAACTTTTATTACTCCCCATATAGTAAAAATTAATGCTAACATGAATAGATACTAAAGAACACACACACAAAATTGTATTTCCTTTCAAACCTTGAATGGCAACAACGTGATTTTTTGGAATCTATCGGTCCTTCCAGCCCTAACTAGGTGGAGCTGAGGCCTCTGTTTCCTTGGAGCTGTAGTCACAGCCTCACTGCAGAACACTTAAGATCTGTGCTCTCTCGTGCTTAATAAACACTTAAATCAACATAGGAGAGGAATGCTTAAGTCTGAGTGATCATCTTTGATGAGGACCCAGAATACTGAGATTTTTTTTTTCAGCACAACCAATGTCTAGTGCCATCTGGTGGAGCCCTCACCACCTATGGCTTCAACATTCAAAGAGAAAAGTCTGGAGGCTCAGGGTCCAGGCTCAGTAAATCACCATCCCAAGAAAGGGGGGGATCTGTTCCAACTCCATAACACCCACCACCTCCCAAATGCCAGAATGCATGAAGAAACCCCTTAAGAGAAGGGAAGAAGGGTCAGGGGACGTCTTGACCATCAACCTCTATTTTCTAAATGGATAGAGTCGACGAGAATGGCCATGGATGGGCAGAGCTTGCCTGGCGAATCTTGAGGGTCACAGTATAAACAATGACCAGAGTCCAGGGGAGGAGACTCAGGATGTGGAGATGACGCAATAAGATTAAAATTCATCCGCCAGTCAGACTTTAATTTGTCTGAGATGACGAGAAAGCTGGGCTTTCTTCTGCCAGTGAGGCTTTGAGAAGAGCACTGAACAGTTTGGGGGTCCTCATGTGAGCACATGGGGTGAACTCCAGAGAAATGGAAAGGCAACAGGGAAAGTCAAGGTCATGGGTTCCTGGGAAGCCAGAACTCCTCAGACTCTGGGGCCTCCTCCTGAGAGCCACACCCCCAGAAACACACCAGTCCATAAAGGCACTGAGACTGAAAAACCTAAAGTGCCCACAAGGGAACAGTTTAGTTTCCGCAAGAAGATGCCAGTGCTTCTGAACAAGTTAGAAATCAGTTGCTGCGGGTAAGGGGAGTGGGGAGGAGGCGCTGAAGAGACAGATGGATCAGCTGCAGTTAAGAGCAACTGTTGCTCTTGCAGAGGACCTGGTTCGAGTCCCAGCACCCACATGGTGACTCATAACTACCCGTAATTCCAGTTCCAAGGGATTCAGTGCCCTCTTCTGGCCTCCATAAGTACCTCATGCATGTGGTGCATAGACATATATGTAGATCAAACATTCACACATATAAAAAATTCATAAAAAAAAAAGAAATCAACGTGGAAGCCTTTGCAGCTTGTTGAATGTGTCTGCTCCCTCAGTGGAGAGTGGAGCTGACAGAATGTTGCCCGCTGAGTACACTCCAGTTAATATTCATGCACTCCAGTTCATATTAGGAAACTCTGGCTCGAGGGAGGCCTGGTTGTTCTGGGAGCCAAAATAGGGAGGCTAGGAATACTGAAGGGTAGAGAGCCTCAGGAGTGGAAGAAACTCAAGAAGAATTCCATACAGTTGACTTAGCAGGAAGCTATCCCCCAGACTGCCGCCTCACATAGCAACAACCCCACACAACATGTGCGCACATGTGTGCGCGCGCGCACACACACACACACACACATACACACACACATACACACACACACACACACACACACACAACCCATACCTTGCACCAAGACTTTTAGCTGCAGGTCATTTCCAAATTCCCTTCTTGTTAGCCAGGTTTCTGTGCCAAGCCAGGGTTCCCAAACCAGTGCCCAGCCAACACTTTCCATTCATGTCCACCAGTGCCTAAGGGGCAGATTCCCAATCCCCCTGCCTCATTTCTTCCTACTCATTGTCCCTCCCATGCCTGGTCATTTCTGAGGCAGCAGCTCGTTTTGCAGAGTCTCCGGAGCCAGGCATAACATCTCACATGGTCTGCTGTCTCAAGGTGCACAAGAAGGACAAGATCCCTGCCCTTGTAGGCTTGGACGCTGCACCTCTGCCATGAGCAAAGGTCACTAGCAAGTTCTCACACAGCAGCAAGGACCCCTCACCAGTCCTTGAAAAAACACATAAAAACAAACTTAAAGCCCCAGGTGGCATCTGCATTCATCCCTTTAATTCCACCCCATTATTTTCAGTCTTACAGAACAAACACATGGTGATGTAATCATTACATCATGATATGATCATTACATGATAAAATAAAGCAGGATGGGGGCAGGGGACTCCTCCAGAGGCAGCGCCTGAAATTCATCTGTCCCCTCAACTGCGATACCTCCAGGTCATCTTGAAGCCGTGTCCCTCCCCTTTAAGGGTTCTTCTGTTCTCTTTCCCATTTGCCCCAAATGATGAAACGGTACAACACACAGGCCTAGGACTCTGCACTGTTCCCACTCAGACTCAAGAGCAGAAGCTTTGTCCATGCACCACTGTAGGCAATCAGAGCCCCATTGGACAGCCAGTGAGACTTCAGAGCCTGTGGAGCCTGTAGGACAGACATCAACCTGGACAAACAGCCTCACCTCTTGCGATCAGCTGGAAAGAAGGTTTAGAGGTTAGGTCCCAGTTACCAAGGGGCCCCTAGGCCCTCACACCGTCCACTCTCCTTTAAGATAATCCAGGAAGCTACCAGAGACCAGACAGCCCAGATGGACCACCCACCCTGTGCACTCAGCCATATCTAGGAGACTTCTCCCACCCCAGGTCCTAGAACCCACCCATCCAGCTCATCCCTGCACACAGCTGGCATTGCCATCCCTATGTGGTAAAGACACCACTGCACCGTCACTCTGTCCCTGCCAGTCTCCCCTCCTTTCCTTACCCCTCTCACAGGTGGCTTTGAGCATCTCCCCAAATGCCCTCTGTTCTTCCCAAGGGGGAGACTGAGCCCGCCCACCAAAATGCCACACTGGAAAGACCTTGCAACCACCACAGCCACCCAGAGCAGTTCTCCTACGCCTTCACTGCAGCTCTTACCTGATATTTTGACAGGACTTTGAAAGCTGGGTTGAATTTTATGGACATTATCATTTTTTAACACCTGATCCAGAGGCGATCTTTCAAAGAAGGTGAGTACAACCTCTGACCTAGAATACTGGGGACAAACACAGTCATTACTGAAGATGAAAAGCTCTCCACAGTAGGTCTCGTGTGTGTGTGCTGGGGTGGGGTTTGTGCACAGAGGTAACCCCGACTGATGTGGTGCTCAGAAGGCAATCCCGGGCCTGTGCAGGGGCTGGTTGATGACCTGTGCCAAGTAAGTGGACCACTGTAGTTTCTTGTTTACAAGTGGCTAACAGGCAAGCCTCTGGCTAGGGTGGGTGGCTCGGGGTAATGCTTTGCACATAGCTGGTGGATCACACCCAGCTCTGTTGTAGGAGGCTGCTTATTCATTCCCCACTGCCCAGACTGGAAATAACCATACAGAAACGGTATTAATTAAATCACTACTTGATCTATTAGCTATAGCTTCTTATTGGCTAACTCTTACATTTTAATTTAACCCATCAGGCAAGGTTCTGGCTTGTCTGTTCCCAGGAGCAGCTACATAGCGTCTCCCTGAATCCACCTCCTTTCTTTCAGCATTCAGTTTAGTTTTCCCTGCCTACCTCTATTCTGCCCTGTACAGGCCCACTACAGTTTCTTTATTCATTAACCAATACAAGCAAACACATACAGAAGAACTTCCCAGACCATAGCTCCCTCCTTTACTATCAGCTTGGTTGCTTCTACTTCTACCATTTGCCAGTGGGGAAAGTAGAACCTTTAGGAGCTAAGGAGTTCTGCCTGACCCTTCGGATGGATTCTTAGTTCTTCACATCAAGTTCATAGACTCAGTGTGTGAGTTCCAAGAAGACAGAACTGAACACTGTGGCTGCCAAAGATGCAGACACTGTCCTTGGCTTCCTGGTGCCCATTCTAAACCTAACAGAAGAACAAGTCTGAGGTGAGGAAAGAAAGAAAGGGCTCCTGGCTGCTTCCAGAGAAGTCCTGTCTCCTCCTGCTTCACACCTCAGGATTCGAAAGAACCCGATAGAGCTCACAGACGCCTTCCTTCCCTTGATTGTCTGCCGGGATGTCTAGTGGGAATGATACGCTGAGTGAGATGCAGGGACCTGTCTTTAAGTCTGGTTGGTGCTGGGACACTCTGGCCTTCCTGCCCCACCTAAACACCCTAAACACCTCACTCACCTTACACGGCATGCTGATGACTGTCTCGAGCAGTTTCTCAACCTCATTGAGCCTGGTCTCTATGTCGTGTGCTTCCTTGATGGCAAGCAGTCCTAGAACAGAGACAGAAATGACCAGGTCAGAGAGGCGAGCAGCCTATGATGAAATAAGTAACAGATACACAACAAGTGTGTCCCATGATGAGGACACCTATGTCATCTTCCACAGCAAAATGTCCTGCTCCTATGATAGAAATGTCTCAATGTTTCCCATGGATTCTTGAAACCACAGATAGACCCAGACCCAAAAAGATAAAAGTTTTATTCTATCATAATTCAGCCCAAATCACATACCATGGACACAGTTATTGCTTTCACAGTTTGAAGTGAGATGGGAATGCGATCATGAATTTCACCTCCATAATTTTACAGATAGGCAATGCCCTCTTCAGTAGATCTTAGCTACCTCAGCCTGCATTTGTAGGGTTTGCTTTTGGGTTTGGTCTCCTTTTGCAAGTGAGACTATTCACCTCTTCTCTTGCAGAGAGGCTTTGTAGCTGCTTCTTTTTGCGTGCCCCAATGGCCAGCATCACCAGTCTCCCATTCTATGGCCAGTATTAAGCAAAATGCGGGAGCGGGGGGGGGGCGACATAGGACCCTGAGTACTGAGATCCCAAGACAGCTACTAATGATTGGTGGCAGGGTAGCAAATACAGAGTGCAGACATGAGACAGGGGAACCATTCTCATCTCAGGAGAGTCAGGGTGGGTGGCTTAATTCAGATTGCTACTCATAGTGGCATGTGATTTGAAACTTGGGAGCTGTTTGTTTTGAGAACTTTTGGCCTAAAAGAACAGAAAACCAAGCCTCACATAGTGAAGACTCGGTATTCATTCAGCCTTGTGTGTGTCAAGTGCTAACCTGTAAGGTCCTGAGCTACCCCTCCCCACTGTGCACATCAGTAAAGTGTGACTCTGCTGCTACCGATGCCACACATCCCAAAATGACATTGGAAGGAGGACAAGGGTGAAAGATCCCCTGCACTGGGACATTCTGGGGCCACACCACCAATGCCTGCACACAGCCAGAGCAAAGCCAGGGACCCCTTGGTTACCATCAGCATGATGGCTGCACAAGGGGTAGGTGGCCCGGAACCCAATAGCCCTGATAACACAGGCAAGGACTCACTCAGCCAATGCCAGCTGCCCAGACCACAAGGCCTGTGAAAACGGAGCCCATATTTAGGCAAGTCATCTAAATGCAACGTTCAGAAGGGGAAAAGATCTCAAAGAAAGCCCATGTGGGCATGAGTCATGGCCCTCCCCAGGAACCCAAGCACCAGTGCTTGTTATGGGCACCACAGAGGGGGCACCACAGGCTCTGACTGGACGTCAGGCTTTGCGGTACTTTATTTTTAAAATCTTATAGCTCAAGGCCATACTTGGGAGATGTGGAGTTTTCTGTCTCCCATGAGCAATACAAATGTAAGACTTCCCACTTTAACTTCCCCCGCCAGCTTTGAAGAGATGTAATTATGATTCCTTTGTGTACTAGCTTTGTCCAAGACTCTGTATGACCAGAATGGCACAATCCCCACAATCTGCAACAGAACCCCAGAGACCTAGATCCCAAAACTGTGGCCAGTCCCTGAAAGTTTATCTCAGATCTGGTTTGGTTTTGTTCACAAAAGGTAAAGTGTTGAGGTTTCAGGTAACTGATCACCTAGATCAACAAGCATGATCAAAATAACTTCACCAGAACACATAGTTCCTGGGAGCTCCTACCAGATACAATGAGAGGGCATTTCTGAAAGGCTAGCCTAGGCTATCCCTAATGGCCATGCCAGTGCCTCCTTCACATGGCCCTCCAGGTATGCAAGTACTGCTGCTTGTTGATGGCATTTTCTGATCCCCTCCTTCCTTCCTTCCCTCCCTCCCTCCTTCCCTCTCTC
>JABTXL010012583.1:8585660-8700207 GCA_025134845.1 Neodon shergylaensis
CTGCACACATTCAAGGACAACACCTTGGACATCTTCAGAGAGAGGGATTGGACCACCAGACCCCCTTCCCAAGTCCCACCCTAACCCTGTCTGTTGAAGAAAGGAAAAGAAAAGCAGAAAACACCAGGTGCCAGAGTTCCTGAATGCCTTCTCAAAGCTCTGGGCTCTTCAAAGAGAGAAACAGAGAGTCATAAGAAGCATGCTGGTGTGTTTGGGGCACAGTGTGGCATGAATGACAATGGTTCCATGAGATGTATCACCTAAAACAGCACAGCTGGCTCAACTGGTGTATATGCATTCACAATGTGCACATAATGACAGAAATTAATGACACCTTTCTCCTTTCTCACGATCATTAGAAGGGCTTGGCTGTGTGTGCACATGAGGATAAAGGTGTGGGGGTATGGTTGTGTGTACATATGATGAGGATGCAGGGGGTAGCTGTGTGTGCACTGAGGATGAGGATGCAGGGGGTGTGGTTGTGTGCACATGAGGATGAGGATGCAGGGGGGTGACTGTGTGTGCACATGAGGATGCAGGGGGTGTGGCTGTGTGTGCACATGAGGACGAGGATACAGGTACTATTATTTGCACTAGGTCACTTTGAACATCCTTCCTTGTTACAGAGTAGTCTGCAGTGGAAACAGCCAAGTCAGAGCTCCTTGGAAAGTTACTTGTAAAGAGGGGGGAAATCACATAACAGTCCCACAGAGCTTCTTTCTTCAATGAAGCAACGCCGTCCTCTGGTTTCCAAGAACTGCAGTCCTAGACGGGAGTCCGTTGCACTGACACAGACCTACATTCACTCTCTGAAAGCGTGGTTCTTAGGAGACCATCCTCCTGTACAGCCAGTGTACAGCCAGCCTACACCACTTTACAGGCGGAAGCATCCATCTGGATTCTCAACGAAGGAGCTTGATTCTAGCTCAGTAGCTGTGATGCCAGAGCCCTGGTTACATCTCTGTTTCTCCTGGCTGGATTTACAACCACCAACGGAGAGGCAAATACACTCTGCTCTAGCCAGCGCAGTGATTTGAATGAGAATTCCCCAGATAGGCTCAGATGTTTGAACACTCATCTCTCAGTTGGTGACACTGGGGAGGGTTAGTAGGCATGACCTTGTGGGAAATATGTCGCAAGAAGCAGGCTCTGAGAGTTTAAAAACCAGCACCATTTCTCGTTCTCACCTCTTCTTGCTTATGGCTCAAAATGTGAGCTCTCAGCTCCCAGCTCCTGCTGTGTGCCCACCGCTCACTGCCATGCTGCCCTAGCCATTTTGGGCTCTGGAGCTAAAAAGTCGTCTAAAGCTCTCCCTTCCATGAGATGCCTTGGTCACTGTTTCATCACAGCAAGGGGAGATCATCTAATACAATCAGTCTTTCAGGGCAGCCAAATTACACAAGGAAAATAGAGAGCACCCAGTGAACTGTGAATTTCAGCTAAACGAGGAGGAACATCATAGTATAAAGGCTGGCCTACTGAAAAGATGGGCTGCTGTCAAACACAAACTTCATGCCCTGCACCCTGTCTTTGCTATGACCCATTTTCCTGGCTGCAGAAGAGAAAAGCACAGGCACCCTTCAGGCCTCTAGAAACAGCTGTCAGCACGCTGGCCCCGCTGGTTGTGACACCAGCCCACCTTACCAATTCCATGCCTTGCCTTTTCCCACAGCTATGGGACAACACTGAGAAGCAGGCCCTGCTGGCCAACAAGTCTCCAGTGCCCACAGAGCAGCCTCTGGCCACAGTCAGTGGCACAGTAGCATTCAGACTACAAAGCCCTTCAGGCTAAGCTGCATCTGCTTCCTCAGACCAGTCTTTATGATTCTGAATGAAAACCAAGTGGTGTTCTTAGCAAAAGTCACAGGGAGAGACATCCGAATGGGGAAGGAAAGCCTGTGAGATGCTCATATGCAAGCTCCGAAACACCAGGCAATCCTCTCAGGAGCTGTCTTTCGGCAGTTAGTTCCCCAGGCTGGCTCCCCAGGAACGATCAAGTTGGCATTAAGTTGGCTTTCTTAAGGTGCCTCATCCTGTCTCCAAAAACCACTCTCGCTTGAGTGACAAGGAACACTGACCCCTTAACCAGATGATACGGCAGCAGCTTTGCAAAATGGTGGATTCCTCTGTGTTTGCCGAAACTCTCCTCACAGCAATACAGCCTGAAGACCATTGCTGCAGTTACAGCCCTGGGTCAAAGAGCACAAACTCAAGAAGCAGGAAAGAGGCACCGTTCAGCACCCTGCCCTTACCCTTATCAGCCCCGAGACCAGCAAAGCATGGATGAGTTACCACCTGGCTTCTGGCAGCCAAAGCCCAAAGCTCACAGTGCCCTTCCCTTCAATCATTTTAAAAGTGTTTTCTATCAAAAAATATTTTCACATGAAATAAACACACACACATACGCACATGCACACACACATATGCGTGCTCACGCGCACACACACGCATCTCCCCCCCCCACCTCCCTCCACTCTGGGACCTCAGCACAGAAAATGAAATAAATTTCCCCCTGGAAATTTCTTGCTTCACACTCCTGGGGTTTCTTAGTTTCACAGCTGGTGGGCTCCCTGAACTCCTGCAGCCACCGTGGTAATAATAATCAGGCTCTCCAAGCATCATCTGTGAAAGGGGGAGTTCTGAGAGCAGTCTTCCTAAGGGTTTCTGCTTTGATCTTCAGGGACAGGCGACAAGTGCCACGGGTCTAAGCAGTGTGGCACTAGCGCGGTACACTATCTGCTCATATTTGCATGTTCTCCTATTGCACCTGCTGGGTTTAAGTCCTCTGGCTCTTAAAGTCTTAGGCCGGCTCTTCCAAATCTCACATGTGTATAGTAAGTCACAATTTCAACTTTACTTTTTAATGTACTTAAATACAATAGCTTTACAGTACCTGATACTTCTGGGTTTTATACTCCAACTACTATTAGTGGTTTAAGAAAAGTCAGCCTCGAGCTGCCCAGAGACCCTTTCCCCCTAAAGGGCTTTAGCCTTGTAAGAAAAGAACCGAGAATTTGTTTGCGCTTAACTAATTTCATCAAAAGCAAACACCTGCTTCATTCCTGGAACCAAAGCTAAATGAAGCAAACATAAACAACTGTGTTTTCCACGTCATGTCTAACATGGATTTGCTAGCGGGGATCGTAATGGTCAGTACTTCAGGTGGACAAGATAATTGTGAATGTGTACAGATGCATTCAAAACATAAAGCCACATTGGGAGGCTGTAGTTCTATAATTGGCCAGCAGAGGGTGACAACACACCGCCTAAGCCTAAGGATTTCAATCACAAGCTCCCAGAAATGACGCTTGCCCACTATTCAACATGGGTAAAAAAAATAACCCAGAAGGCTTCATAGTCCCTGAAATTTGCCAGATTTCTGAAAAATTAATTACTCACGTACCCTCAACTTTTAAAATTTACCAACACATAGTTTGTGACTCAAGAATTTTACCCAAGTTTAGCACAGTTAAAAGCTTGAAAAATTATTAACAATATGATATATAAACTTCAGCAAGCAATTTACATGATATATAAATACTCAGGGGCTAAATGTTGACCTGGTTGTGCATAGTGGTACATTACTTTAACCCTAACATTCAGGAGCAGAGCCAGGCCTGGTCTACACACAGGGAGTTCCAAGCCAGCTAGAACTACATAGAGTCAGCCTAGAGCTGCTCCCACCCCACCCCTCCCCTGCCCACAGCCATGGAGGTAGCTTTATTCCTAAAGGGCTTTGGCCTCACAAGAAAAGAACAATCTGTGACTGTTTTATAATTGGCTACTTTTGGCAGAAGTAAACACTTTTACTCCTGGAACCCAAACTGAATGAAGCAAGCACAAACAAATCTGCTTCCTAATCTCCGAAACCTGAGTCTAAGGTCCCAGGTTTCTGTTAAACAGAGCTTGGTCTCCACACTTGCCACACTGCCTCAGGCTTCCTCTGCAGAAGACTTGTGCTAGGTGGGGGATGGGGCGCAGTGGGGCTGAGGGTGCACTTCTAACCTGAGTGCTTCTGCAGAGGAATTCTAGTCACAAGGGCAAGATGCGGCCGAGGTCAACAGAGAAGCCCATTAAGGAATGTCCACGGCCCTCAGCACCTGCCTCTCTTCAGCGGGAAGACACTTTCTGACTCCCCCCACAAAGGACAGCCCTGGGGGAAATTTTCTCTTGGAGCCAGACAATAAGCTGCATTGAAATGGCTTTTTGTCCATTTAACAAATGTGCCCATCAACACACTGCACACAGAAGTGCAGGGCTCTCAGCAGCATCCTTTGGGGTTGGAGGTTACTAAAAGCCTGAATACACACGTATTTTAGGAACAACATACTTCAAAAAAAAATCAGCAATTTCTAAATATCTATTTTCTTTTCCTCCTTCGCTCCCACCCTCCTTCTTGCTTGTCGGCTGGCCTGCTAGGGATAAACCAGGCCTTGAACACACAGGCAAGAATTCCTTCTACTAGTCAGGAACACCAGCCTCTAAACAAGGCTCCTGTGGGAGGTTCTCAAGTCCTGAAAAACGGCAGGGACTCTTTGCTCAGCGCAGGTGCACAAATAAGCGCATGGCACGCACATGCACACGTGTGTGTTGACACAGGGCAGAGCAGCCCTGCACACCAGCTAACTGGTCAGTGGAGCCCTAGCACGGAGGACTCTGGCTGGTGGGCATGCTCCTCCCTTCTGCCCTATTGGTCTGGGCACAGCCAGGCTTACGGGAAGGGATCACAGAGGTGGAGGTGAGGAGTGATGGCCCATCAGGGACCACAAAGGTGGAGGTGTCCCTCCACATCTCTCCCAGGATGAAAAGCTGGACCGGGAACACAGGAGAAAGAAGCAGAAGAGGGGGAGCCAGAAAGAAACTTCCCTGGAACCCACAGGAGGAAGCTGCTCTTCCTTCCGGTTCCAAGGCTTCCTGCTCCCTGCAGGGGCCTCCTAAAGGGACCAAGTGTTTTGTTTTTCTCAGTGGGGGAAAAAAATGCATCTGAATCCAAGCTTGCTGATTTTTCCTGTTCTCTTAATCCCTGCTCTCTGTTCATTATTCTCCCCCAGCTAAAGCAAAATTCCCTTCCTAAAACTCAGGCGGTTTTCAGAAGCCTTTCACAAGCCAGGCATGGTGGCACATGCCGGTAACTCCAGCGCTTAGCAAGCTGGGGCAGGAGGGTATTAAATGTGACACCAGCCTGGGCTACAAGGTGAGACCCTATCTTAACAAAAACAAACAGAAAACTCATTCATTTGGCCATTCCTTTGCCCTGTGCTGGAGAGCAATCCTAAAGCCTCCTTCATATGCTAGGCATGTGCTCTACCACTGAAGTACCCTACCCCTCCTGCCCCTAACAGTCTGTCTTAAAGGCACAGGATACCTGCCCATTTTCACCTCTCCACACAGAAAGGGCACACTGTCTAAAGTTCACAGACCAGAGGTCAGGTGATGATGTGGCCAAAACAGTGGCAGGAGCCCTGCCTCTGCTGGACATTTGTGTTGGCCACAGGCGGTCAGGAGGCAATTGCTGGCCACAGACGGTTAGCAGCGTCTAGGCCCCAGGAGAACACAGAGCAGGCACCTATTCACCCTAGTGGGAGGAGGCCTGAAGGATGAGCAGGTGTTGAGGGTGAGGGAGGGACAGAGGGAGGAAGGAGTGTAGAGATCCACCAGAGGCCCTGAGGCTGGGGAGGGGTGCAGTGGTAAGAGCTGAGGGGCAGAAAAGAGACCACGGCCTCCCAGGCAGGTTCTGGTGGCAAGCACCTCACAGGCTTGGCAATTCTGTTTCTTAGAGCGACTGACGTACACACTTAACCCAAGATTCCTCAGTCACTCAAGTCTGACCCACACCAAGCAATAAATACTAGTTTGAGAACCGATGAAGCCACAGGCCCAATCAGTCCCACTGTGTCAGGGCAGGGTCACTGGGAGGGTGGGGTCGCACCTACAAAGGGCACTGTTGGGAGCATGAGTAGGCTCTTAGGTGGATCAGCCTTGCAGGACGCTGGTGGTGCTGGGCACCAGGCCCCTCCCCTCCATTCTCCTACCTAGAGGCCTTTTATTGGGGTTACTGGGATCACTCAGGGCATAGGATAAACAGCTGGAGAAAGCCAGTGACTCCACGTGTCTAGCTTGGTGCCGGGCACTTTGTGGCTGTTACTCAGTGGGGCTCAATCACACCTTGTCTCACAGATGTTCTTGTAGCTATTCTAGCAAGAATGAGCCACCAGCAAAAAGAGAAGGGGAGACAGGGAGGGTGGCTTGGAAGGCCAATTAGAAAAAAATATTTGCATGGACTGTCACCATGAAACTTATTACTTTGTATGCTAAATAGAAGGGGGGGGCAGAAATACCAAGCTTTGAGGATCAAGCAGCAGGTGACAGAGCATGCAACTCCCCCCCCCACACACACCACCACCACATACACATACTGTCTAGGAGCAAACGTAGTGCCCTCCTATGTTGACCTGGCTGTGTCCCCTGCTTTGCCACCCAATCTCCCAGGCCCCCAATGTTCTCAAACAGAAAGCAGGAACGGTAATGGTAGGAACCAGACACTATGTGACAAAATCCCTTTCACTCCCTTCCTTGCCCTGTTCTGTCCAAGGACTGAGACATGGTTTCCTCATCAGTGAAGGGGAAGGAGACTTCGGTTCTCCGGACAGACGGGAAAAGGAGTTTGCATGTATCCATTACAAGATGTGGCCTGTGACCACCTTCACCCTAGTTGGGGGTGGGATGAGGCACCGGCCCTCAATGTCATCAGGACAGTTAACAGCACCTGAGCTCACATACCAGAGACCCGGCCTCATTCAGGAGATGCTATAGCTGCCGGGGATGACTGGAGCTCAGAACTCTGGCTACTCTGGCCCCTCCTCTTCCCACCAACAGAGACAAAAGTCAGATCTAGGGCTCTCAGGAGCTCTTCCAGACTGAGAAGTGACAAAACACAGCCCTTCGAGTGAGGGCAACTAAAACTAGCCAGTGGACGCATAGTGTGACCTGAACGTGCCAAAGACGAACAAAAACGGCATTAAAGCAGGGCTGGGAGTATAGCGCAGAGTGGGTGCTTGGAATGCACAGTCTTGAGTTCAACCCCCAGAACACAAAATAGAAAAACACTATAACCGTCTTGCTGTGAAATGGCAGTGCCAACACACGACAGTATGTGCCTTCAATCTACTGTCCCCAGCCTCCTGCTGGCCCAGGGGAAGGTGCCATGGCCTAGACTTTCACCTTTGAAGATTCTCAAGCAAAACACAGGCTGACTTGTACCTCCCTGCCAGCCCCTTGCACCCTCCCAAATTCAAGCCCACACACCTCATTTGCAGCAAGCTGAGCTCTGTGGAGAGGCACCACAGGCCTCATCTTTGAGTCTCTCTGTATCACTGCCCACGAGTACCATGACTACTCTTATTTCCAACTACGCACAATGCATGAACAGATTTCCTTTTACTTCTCAAACATTCTGCCCAAACAGACAGCAGAGAACTCTCAGACCCAAACTGATTTTTGCAATGGAATGATCTAAGTTCCTGGAGGGCAGCCTTGGGGCACAGGGTTGGGGGTGCCTTGCCTATGGGCTTACAGTGAGGCCCAGTAGAGACATAGAGGCAAGTATGTCCTTCAGCAACTCATGGTGAAAAGCTGTAGGCGCAGGCCACTGGACCAGCTATCTTAAGTTCTAACTGGTTCCACCTACAGATGGAGAAGACAACCCAGGTGTCATGGTTATCCAAGGCATAGTACAAGATCTATGGCATGAAATCAGGGAAACAGGAAGCAAGCACAGTCAAGAAATCATTTATGAAAAAAGAAGAGACCGCCAGGTGGTGATGGCGCATGCCTTTAATCCCAGCACTCAGGAGGCAGAGGCAGGGGGATCTCTGTGGGTTCAAGGCTAGCAGTCTGCAGAGTGAGTTCCAGGACAACCAAGGCTACACAAAGAAACCCTGTCTGGGGGATGCGGGGAGAAAGAAAGGGAGGAAGGATGAAATGAAGGAGCAAAAGAAAAGAAAAGAAAAGAAAAGAAAAGAAAAGGAGAGTCCAGGATATCAGAGCGGAGCCTGGTGTGGGTAGCAGGACATGGATCTGTGAGCAAACACAAAACAAGGAAGATAGGAGGAGTAGGCAACCCAGGAGAGGACGGATGAGGGGTCCTAGACATGGAAGAGTCAAAAATAGGTGAGTGAGTCAGAGGAGCAGTAAAAGTGCCCGGATAGGACAGCAGGATGGCCCTGAGGAAGCTCTACATGGCATTGTGGCTGCAGCAAAGATCAGGGGCAGCATCACACCACCCCAACATCAAAGGCCAGGCAGAGGTGGCAACTCCATGCCCTGCTCTGCTTCCACACCTGTGTGGAGCACGCTCGCTGAGAAAGTCAAGCTGGTGCCTCTGGGTGGCGGTTGGCACATCCATCAAGCACCATTTTCCCTGTTTGGTAGTAACATCCAACTGATCCCTGATGTCCAGGTGAGGGCAATGTGACGGTGACCTGGGGTAGACCTTGGGAACTGAGCACATGTCTACGGCGTGGGAGTCAAGTGCTGTATCAGTGTCCAACCCTTCCTGGTCTGGTCCCAGCTGTGGCTTTCATGTCTAGGGAGAGGCCATGTCCTGAGTACTGAAGATACTCATCACTGATGGTGAAATTAAATATAGCAAGGACAGAAACGCCGTGCACAGGTTTGCATTACAAACTGTACCACTAAATGCCAGGTTCCAGGCTGGCAGCCTCAGGCAGCATCTTCGGCTCAATTATCCTCTGAAGTGGCCCCACTGCAGCGCAGGGCAGGCCCTGTGCGAGAATTCTAGGCTTGTGCTATATGCCACACACCAAGTGTGAGAGACTTGCAATGCCTCCATGGCTCTCTCTTCCAGGCCAATCAGTGGCATCTCCTTCTCACACCTGCCCTGTTATGCCTGGCTCCAGCAGCCCTGCCTCCCTGCTCTCCCTTGCTCTATTCCACCTTTCTCAGTGGCATCAACTAGAGCTGAACTCACATCAAATCAGTTCCCTGGCCCAGAGCCCTCGGGGATGATAGAGAGACCACGAGTGACCACCATCTGCCCCTCTCCAGCTCCCTAACCATACTCTCCTCTCCAGCCACAATGATCTCTTTATTACTTGGTGATCTTGTTTATTAATGCATTTCTCCCAACCAAAATGTAAGAATCAAAGAGATAGGTCACAAGGTTTTAGTTGTTGTTTTCTCATTTCATTGTCCCGTGCACTTGCACGGTGCCTGGCTGCCAATATGTGACCACATAAATGAATGCAAACCCAAAATGCAGTTACCCAAGACTCAAGCTCACCTGGCCACCTTGAAATAGAATCTGCAGCAGCAGAGGTAATCAGGCCAGCTCAGATGTCACAGATCTGCAATGGGTGCTACTAAAAAGAGGATCAAAATACTCCAAGAACCTCAAATGGTCGACAGGAAAGTTTTGAATGTTTCTGCTTCCAAATGCAGACCTTATGTGTGAGAAGTAAACAAAGCGAGAGGCCTCACTCTCACAATCTGAACCAGTAGGCGATGATACACACGACAGAGGACTTAAACACAAGACACAGCTCCATGATGAAAGGGCAGAAAAGCTAGAGGGGGACCACTGTGGCAACACAAACATAATGTCCACGGGAAGCAGCTCAGCCACCTCCTCTCCCAGGGCTGGAAGGCAACATAGTAAGAGGTGGTTATTTCAGCCCTAGGTTGTGAGCTACCAACCTACTGCGAGTTAGTGTCTGGAGAGACTTGGTTTGGTGAAGAAGCGATACATGACAGAAGCAAGGCAGGTCCTGAGATCAGCGCTACTCTAGGTCATGGAAACAGAAGGCCAGGAAGGTAAGGTAGTGAGCACTGGGCCTCTGCCCCATGCAGTGGCACCGTATCTCTGCCTGTGACACATAAAAAGGTCATGGATATCCACCAAGCAGAAAACCACAGAGGGACACCAAAAGTCCGGTTCTCCCCATCTAAAATCTCTCTCACAGCAATTCTGGGGGAACCAAGGCTGAGGGTTTGGCACCTCTTCAACTGCATGAAGATTCAGAAGCTCAAGGTAGAACCATGGCTGGGCCACTGCATCAGGAGCTCAGACTAGGCAAGGTGGAGCCATGGCTGGCCACTGTGTCAGGAGCCAGGGGCAACTCAGAGACCCCTTTCCCTGGGAAGCTTCTCTAATGAACCGAGGACACAAACCTAACTCAGCCTAGCAATCTAATAAATACTTGAGAATCTGACCGACTGGAATTCAAATACCAGCTACATACCTTTCATGGTTGAAGCTTGAAAATCCAGACAATCTTTTTAATGCAAATAAGAAATTTGCATGGAAACGAGGTAGAATCTTCTTTTGTCTTAGGATGAGGTGCTTTGCTTGGTATAAGACTTCCCTGAACTTGAAGGGATCAAAGAAAGAAAAGGGGCCTTCCTGGCTTTGTGAAACAGAACTGGGGTGGTCCTAGGGAAGAACCACGCAGAGAAAGAAGAATCAGAATGGAGCATGATTCCTGGTCACTCCTCTACTGCTCCCAGGATTCATCTTTATTCCGTTTAGGCGCTACTAGCTGGACCCTTGTAAGAGATTTTCGTCAGATAAGAATGGCCACTAGTGGTGGACAGTTCTAATAGTCACATAGCAGGCTGTCAGAGACTCCCTTCCCTCCAGCCACGGGGACTCACCCCAGCTGCCCCTGCCACTCCATCACCCCATCGAACCCCCACTTCTGTGCTCTCCTACCCTTTACACACTTGAAGGCAGCTCCCATAGGCCTGGTTTTACTCTTTGGAGACTGCATGGAGACAGTCAAGCACCTGTGATTCCAGTAGTTTGTATAAATGATTCCAGAAGTTTGTGTAAATGCAAAAGAGGCCAGGTGAACAAGAGCCGTGGTTTCCTCCCTCCCGACCGCCCCAGGGAAGGCCTTTCCACCTGTGACTCCACACAGCAGTCACACCCCTTCCCACACCCTCTGTTCCAGCCACCCTGGCCAGAAGAGGCTGGCCCTTACAGTCAACAGACGCTACCGGGCTTTTCACTCCTCACAAAAGCCCCAGGGCAATAGGTACTCTTCTAGACATAGACCTGGTTCTAGTTTGCCTAGGGTAACCGGAGTTCTGAGACCAGGTCAGAGGGACTGCCTGGAAGTTCAACTAGTTTATGGCCTGCCTTGTTCCAGGAGAAGCCACTGAGTAAACCACAGACATTCATTGAAAATTTAACAAATAGCAAATTTGAAACAATAAAAACAGGTCCAGTCTTGAAATGGTGCTCAGCCCCTGGGAGGGGCTGGGATGGCAGGCTTGTCAGTCGTGGCCTCCACACTCGCAGGCTTTGGCAATCTGTGCAAATGATGTGTCTGCCAGGGGATGTGTCATGAGAATGGAGCTAATTATCCACATAATCCACACACGGGTGGGGTATATCACCAGGGGGGACGGAGGTTATCTCAGACCTTAGCTAGACAGGCGGCCGAGGAGGTGTGTTCTGGCTAACCTTGAGTAACTTCGCTCCAAGCTGCCCCGTAAGCGCTGCTTACTTGAAGGACTCTGAAAAAAGGTTCGTGGATCTCGGAGCCCCGGGAGGCCACACACACTGGCGGGAAGTCTACTCAGAAACCATCCATCTCTCCTGTCCGCAGCTAAGTGTCCCACACCTCATTCTTCCCGGTCTCAACCAAGGCCTCTCTCTGGTTTCCTCCCCTCTTCCAGTCCCTTTGCTGGCAGTAGGAAAGGGGAAGCCACCGCTGTTTGAGAAAACAAGAGTCACAGCCAACCAGGACCGTCACAGGGCCGAGGAGGAGGCGGCCGTGGCTAATCAAATCCGAATGCGGACCCAGCTCAGGGGTGGGGACCCTGGGTTGGCCCGACAGACGCAGGCGGGGCGGTCTCCTCCTAGGAGAGGTGGAAAAAAAAATGCTGCGTGGCACTTCACGCTCAGGCTCAACTGTCCTGGGGCAAAATAGGGTCCGGGGCTCTCCGAGGCAGGACCCCGGCAGCGATCGTACTCGATGCAATCACCCAATTCCGACACTCTATAACTGTCTCTACTCTCTTCAGCAAACCCACTCGAGCCGCCACTGGTTCTCCATAGCGGGGAAGGCGGCTGGAACCCAGTAGGTAGCTGTCAGTCCCGGGTGTCGCCTCGCAAAACTCTGCCTTCTTCAGACTCATTCTTTGGGACAGTCGGGTGAGAGTCCTGGTGACCTCGTCCCCTTTCCCACCCATCTCATTTATCCTCCACGAGGGTGTGCCGGCTCCCAGTCCTTCCTGAACCACAGCTGGGTACCCTTCTTCTGGAAACCCGGGGTCTAGATGTCAGGTGCCGACCAGTAGAGGGAAGAAACAATCTCAGTTTAAGTAACTCTTCCCTCACTGACTTCATTGCACTTTGACAGGATCTCTTCGCTTGATTCCTCCCCCAGCGCCACTCCCGCAGCCCGCAGCCCCCGGCGCCCCGTAGCCCCGGTGTCCCACAGCCCCCAGTCCTGCAGCCCCGCACCTTGCCGCAGCGGCGCGCGCGCCAGCTCGGGCCGGTCCTCGGGGAAGGCGTCGCGGAGGCGCTTGCACAGGCGACCCAGGTCTGCGAAGCTGCGGTGCAAGTAGAGCACGCTGCGGTCCGACCACTCGGTGCGGATCTCGAAGAACTCCTCCTCGTCGCCGCGCCGGCTGACGATGAGCCGGCGGATCCCGTTCACCCAGCAGCCGCGCACGAACATGTTCACGAGCGACGTGCCCTCAAACACCGCCGAGGCCATGCCGCGGACCGCGCATACCCCTGCCGCCGGGGGCGCCCTCGGCCCCCACCCGGGGTCCGCCTGGGCAGAGTGGTTCCGGGCAGTGGCGATCGGGGGGTCCTTCTTAGGACGCGGTCGAACCCCACAGGGCGGTTAAGAGTCCTTGTGGGGCGAGGTTGGTGCCCCGCAGATATGCCCCGGCTCCGTGCACTCTCTGGGGCGGCTGCGTGCGGTCCGCGCTCAGGGCGGCGCCGCCAGGAGTCTGTCCTGCCGCGCGAGCCGCGGCTTTATAAGGCACTTCCCATCGCGGGCGGCGCGGGCGTCTACGTCGAGTCCGGGCTGCGGCGCCTCCCTCCCGCCTCCAGCTGACCCGCCGCGGGCCCCGCCGAGGGCTGTCCTGGCCGAGCGCTCCACGCGCGGCGCTGCCTCCCCAGTCTGCCGGTTCCTACGCGAAGCTGGCCCTGCGCTGCCAGAGAGACTTTCTTTCCTACTACTACCGATCCTCGGGATTCTCCAGCCCGGAGTTGAGCACTCTGCTCGGCCCGCGCAGGGGTGGGATCGGCAAGTCGCTGGAGTCTGGAGTCCCCGGGCGGCGCCGCACTGGGCAGGGACGCGGGACCAAACAGCGCGGCAATTCGGACAGTGGGCCTGGTGCTGGTCCCCGCGCCGCCCTCGATCTGCCCGGCCTGTGCGTGGCCTGGACCGGGACTCAGGCAGGCCCGCCCCGTGTCCCCTCGGTTACCGGCGTCTCCGCCCCGAGTCCTCCAGCGCATTCCGGTCGTGCCTTAGCCTGGCGGAGGCCCGGGACACGGCGACACAGCAACCAGAAAGCGAGACGGTGTAGTTCAAGGAGGAGGAGCCCCCAGGAGGTCTACCAGCCACCCCAAGGGTTGTCCGCCAAAAGGGCATGTGGGACAGGATTGTAAGGGACAGGGTCTCCCGGGAAAGAATGACTCCGGAGGAGCTTAGGAAGTCCGGCTGGTAGGACTGCCCGCTGAAAACACATGCACTGTGCGTTTCTTAGACTGTTGTCAATAGATAATGTCTAGCATTCAGATTTGTAAGTAGGTTCCAGAAACGCTCTTCTGCCCACAGCAGGGGAGAGAGACTAAGCCTTTACACTGTTCTAGAAAGTCTCTAAAGTCCAATGTGGAGCAGAGACATTGGAAGCTGGCAACAGGTCTTTCTGGGCTTCATTTGACCCTGATGTCCGTTGCCCCTCACCCCCGGAGAAAGGGTTATTTCAATTGCAGTTTTCACTGCAGAAACCTGTTGGGCAGAAGAGTGCCTCTGTCCTCTTAATAACTTCTTGATAGTTTCCTCCTACTGGTCCCTGGACCCAGGATCCTTCTGAAGCTGTCTACTCGCTCAGCGTCATCCCCAGGACCTCCAGGCACCCCATCTTTGGGGGAGGGTGTGCTGGGAACAATCAGGTCTTCAGTTCCTGACTGCCCAAGTGACCTAGCTTGGTGAGACTGGCCTGCACTTTGAGCCTAGCATTCCTGAGCGCTGAAGAAAGTGTTTTTATATTAGCAGGGCTTCCTTAAAGGGTCTGGAGGTTAAAAAAAAAAAAAAAACACTGGAAGGCAGAGCAGAAATAGTCACTGTCGGGAAGCCACTGGTTAGAACACATTATCTTTTATGTTCTGTAGAACATTAACCATTTCTGTCAAGGTTTCTCTGTGCAATGATAATTGTATCACTTAAGCATCATGTTGTCAAACTGCTTTCTAAATAATATGCCCACACCTATAGATCTGTGTTGCTCTCAATTTTGGTTAGAAAAGTTCTTTTTGCAATGGGTAACGGTTAATGCAGAAACCCCTAAGTCGTCTAAGTGCCCAGTATTGGGAGTGTTGGGCTGTGGGAGAGTCATCTACATCAACTCCCACCCCCACATCGAAGGCTCAGAGGGCATCACAGAAAAGGCAGCAGAAAGATAAGTTGGTGGGAGGGGAGGAGCCATGGAATGCTAACTTCTGCGCATTGTACAGCGTCACCACATCAGTTCATAGGGGCTGTGGTTACCAGCACTAGCGCGGTGCTTGGAACCAAAGGTGTTTCTGATTTTGGAGACTTTCAGGTTCTCAGATATGCACACAGACATTCACAGGCTGAACGCCCCTAATCTGAAATCCAAAATGCACCAAAAATCCGGAATATTTTGAAAAGCATCTCAAATTCAGTTAAGAATTTAAAGTCAGATTTTAAAAGCCTTCCACGGTATTAAGGGCAGTGGCGAGGTACATGGCGCTAAGTGTGAACACCTTTGAGGACCTGAGTTCCATAAACTTTGTAACAGATACACAGGACATGGGGTGGTTTCGGGTTATAAGTCAGGCTGGTTGGCTGACTCAGTGCTGGGAGCTACATAATAGAATGTGAAAACGGAGAGCAAACAGGAGCTCTCTGGGTCACCTGCTCCACATCCAAGTCAGGTTTACAATTACCGAGTTGTATCCAAGGCAGAATTTTGCTCACAGTTAAGAGCTTGGGGAACCAGATACTTCAATCCAATCCATAGGAGTAAATAGCAGGCTTGAACACAACTCTGTGTGAAATTCGAATCCTGTGTTTTGGGAGGGGTGCTTGGATATTCAGTTGATTTCTTTCGTGATTGTTTTGCTTTTATTTCTTTTTTTCCTTCAAGCTTCCCCTTTCTTCTTTAGCTTTCAAAGTTAAGAGAAAGAAAACACAAAGATTGGTAAACTTTCCCGCAGCTAAACCTGAGTGAGCCACGTATTTGGCAACAGACCCCACAAAGAGTTCCTAATAGGCCAGAGTGCTCAGCCCAGAGCAGAGAGTGAGGATGAGTCAGAGGATTTGTCCCGGGGACCTGGGACCCTGTAGTGCCATCCTTTGTAACTTTCCCCACAACCCCCTGTTTGTCCCCCACCCACTTCTCTTGCCCACATCTTCCCAATATTCAAGGTTGGAGCAGAAGGCAGCCTGATTTCATCCCTCACTTGGGGAGTCTGGAGGTTTTGACCTCACCAGCTGCTCTGCCAGCAGGATGATGTGCAGTTGGACATCCTGCAGCAAGTGGTTCGTCTGTTTCTCCTCAAGGCACCAGCAATAGGACCACAGCGTTGTGGACAGGTTTGAAGCACACTGACAGGTATGGGTCTCAGCAGACTAAGGGCACAAGAAGAAGGTCATTGCACCATGACAGAGGAGGAAGCTGGGGGCAGGGGCCTCCAGAGCAAACACTGAGCACCAAACCAAGGACCTCTGAGGACCTATTCAATGCAGACTACTCATACACAATTCCTCATCAGCCAGAATATTGGCCTTCCTTCATTGCCCCAAAACACCAAGTATCTTCACAGCCTGGGCCATGCATAGAGCCAGCAGGCTTTCATTGTGGAATGAACTTCCTGCAATGCCTGCACATTTCTACTCGGTCTTCCCATCAGTGCTTCTCAAACCTAGTGGGCCTGTCAATTTCAGTGCAAAGCAGATTGCAATGCAGTGTGTCTCCATGGAGTTTAAGCTTCTGTATTACTGATGAAGACCTAGAGTGTATTGGTCATCTAGAAGCTTCTCTGTGTTAGTAGCATAGCTGGGCATGGCACAGCCACACTTAGTCAGGAAGGTGCCAGGAGATGCCATGGTCTAACTTCACAGTGTCTGCTTGTTCATGGTCATATGAAGTAGCCATCGGATTTATCTGGCTAAAATGAAATCTTTACAGAGCAAAGGCTTGCTTCAACCATGTCTTTCATGCTTGTATTACCAGTGTACAGGGTCAGGCACCTGGTAAATGCTCACTGACTACCTGCCGAATGAGTGAGCCAATGGCATGAAGAGCTGGATGAGATAGATGGACAATCTGTTCTTGGCCTGGAAACTGCCACTCTTCCCCTTCCTGAATGGGACATGGGAAACATTTCACAACCCACCATCAGCCCTGAGTTTTACTGGAGACGCTAGCCCCATGTATTGAACCACCTTGCAAAAGTACAATGTTCATGGTTACTGTACCCCAAGAGTGGAGTCTTAGAGCATGCGGCTTTCCTTTATGCAATGGTAGCGTCTTCTAAATTTAACACAAAGCCAGGGCATCGCTGCTGTAATTGCAAAGTAATTGCAAAGCTCATTTGAGCAAATTCTTTGCTCTCAGTGATCACATTTTCTTTTCTTTTTTTGTCCCTTTGCAGATGGTGAACCCACAGTGTGGTCACCGTCTGTTTCTGCCGCTCACTTTACTTAACTTTCCAGCATTGTGACCAAAAAGCTCAGGACAAGGCAACTTAAAGGGGGAAGAGTGTGTGTTTGACTTGTGATTTCAGTCCATGGTCACTTAGTCCCGTTGCTTTGGGCCTATGGAGAGGCCACATATCAAGGTAGGAGTACAAGGTGAAGATCTGCTCACTTCGGAAGCCAGCAGATCAAAGGGAACGAAAGGAGTTGAGGATCCCAGGACCCCGTCAGGAGCTTGACTCCAATGACCTAACTCCCCCACTAGGTTCCACCCCTTAAAAGTTCAACCACTTCCTAGTAATGCCACAACGTGATGGCCAAACATTTAGTATATGGGATTTGGGGGACACTTAAGATCCAAACCATGAAAGCCACAAAGTGAGGATGGGTGACAAGTGACCTCAGTCCCGAGCGTGACTTCTCCAGGATTCTGTCTTTGAATTTGTATTTGCTGTTCCATCTCAGCCTCACCACTAACAAGATGAGGCAATCCCAGGGCCTTTCTTGACTCTCACACCAACCCGCACACTGTCCTGTCTGCCCCTTTCCTGAGGACAAAAGTAGCTACGCATGGCCTAGCTTTTTGGCTGCTTTAGAGGTGTTAACATAACTTTAATAGACTGTTTTTATTTATGTATGGTACAATAAAGCAAATACAAAATTATGGTTGACCAGATGTGGTGGCGAACACCTTTGATTCCAAGATTCAGGAGACAGAAGCAAGAGGATCTATGTGAGTTCCAGGCCAGCCTGATAATAAGTTCCAGGCCAGCCAGAGCTACATAATAAGACCTTATTTTTTTTAAATGTGTTCAAGAAAAATCAAAATTTTCTGTGAAAAGTAAATATAAAATCAAAGACGTAAAGTTCCCATTGTTGCAATCTGAATTGGAGGCATTAGTAAGAGGCAGTGGCTTGCCTTTCTTCTATCACTACAGATCCCCACTGTACTCTGAGAAAATGTGTTTTATTAGGAGCCCTTCCCATGTCCCATGTTGATTTGTCTTTTAGTTTTGTTTTTTTGTCAACTTGATACAAGCTAGAGTCATCTGGGGAGAGGGAGCATCAATTGTGATTGGGCTGTAGGCAAGTCTGTGAGTCTTTTTCTTGATTAAGGGTTGATGGGCAAGGGCCCAGCCCACTGTGTGTGGTACCACCCCTGGACTGGAGTGGGTAAGGAAGGCAGGCTGGGCCAGCCACGAGGAACAAATCAGTAAACAACATTCTTCCATGCCTCAATTTCAGTTCCTGCTCTGGTTTCTTTTCATGGTGGATCACACCTATGAGCTGACATCAGCTGCTCCCCAAGTTGCCTTTGGGCATCGTGTTTATCACAGCAACCGAAAGAAAGCTAAGGCATACTCAATGATGCTCAGATCCCTTCAACCAAATGGCACAGCATGAGCACAGAAATATGCAATCTTCCCATATTAGTTAAATCATGTCTAGATGATACAATATAAGGTTGTTTAAGTAATTATATATACTAAATTACAAAAAAGTCTGTAAATATTCAGAATAAATCTTTCTTTTCCTCTGTGGTTAGTTGAATCCATGGATATGGAGGTCTGGCTGTATTATCTGGCTTTGTCAATTGTGAGAATTTGTAAACAAATCCCCACGTTTGAGATTCCTACAATTCAAAGAAAACTCAAGATCATGTGAAACTAGCCAGACCTGGTAGCTCAAGCCAATAATCCCAGTTACTCAGAAGACTCAGGCAGGAAGGTTGGAAGAAGTCTAAGGCCTCTCTGAGTTGGAGTGAGTTTAATACCAATACGGACAACTTTGAAAGGCCCTTTGTCAATGCAGAAATTAAACAAAAAGTTGGTAATATAGAGTTCAAAAATGAAATTTTTGATTGACAAGCAAGAGGCCCAAGGTCCAAGATTGTGAGATTATTTGTAGCCATGAGTGACCCCATTGGAAAGGGCTGCTTGGCGTTTTGCACTTTTCCTAATACTTAGCCTGTGAAATCATTGAGCAAACAGTCTGTATCATGCAGTGTTGGCACCCCTCCCCCACCATCTCTATCCTTTTCCTCACTGGCAAGAGCACATGAGTGTTATCTTTGGGGTTCATGTTTCTTAGCTGGTGGAAGCATCTACTTGACCCACTTTCCATGGGCTGCCTGAGCTTGTTGTGAGCAGGTGAGCCAGTGAGTCTGTTTGTGGAAACTGTAGGGAAAACAAGGAAAGTCTAAGGGTCAAGCTGGAAATGTTTATGGGTCAACACTGTGACTGGAGACAGGGACGTCATGCTGCTTCATCATAGTGATACTGGGACTGCTTGTGTTTTGTGCGGTTAGATAAGTTCAGATATCACCGTTCCTACTAAGATTCAGCATTTCCTTATAGAGCCAAAGTCCCCAAGCCTGTTTGAGCTAACGCAATGCCTCGTTAAACAGCAAAATTATTATAAGACAAGTAATATGACTTTAAAATTTTTACCACATAAGTTGACAGGGTATAGAGTAGAGTCAATGATATATAAACATAATACAGGTGTGTTTGATTGATGGAGGTGGGTCTTGTATCTTATCTGTTGCTTTCATTGGTTAACTAATAAAGAAACTGCCTAGGCCCATTTGATAGGCCAACCCTTAGATGGGTGGAGTAAACAGAACAGGATTGGGGGAAAAAGGAGCTGAGTCAGTGAGTCGCCATGATGCTCCCACTCCAGCCAGACGCAGGTTAAGATCTTCCCTGGTAAGCGCACCTCGTGGTGCTACACAGAATATTAGAAATGGGTTAGATCGATATGTAAGAGCTAGCCAATAAGAGGCTACAGATAACGGGCCAGGCAGTGTTTAAATGAATACCGTTTCTGTGTAATTATTTCGGGCATAAGCTAGTAATGTGGGCAGCCGGGTGCCGGGGACGCAGCCCAGCCGACCCTACTACTACATTTGATTCACCCAGAGGATTTACAATAACTTGCTCACACTGATGTATAATGAAACGTGAATAAATTTTGGATTTGAGGCTTAGGAAAATGTAGAAAAATAAGGAGCTGAGGAAAACTGATACATGGATAGGTAGTCCACAGAAGTTTACTTGATCACTGTGGGTGTGCAGTGGCTTCCCCCCAGTGGCTTCCTGTGTCAGAAGTAAATTCTAGAACCTCCGCCTGGTTTCCAGACTTCTGCATTCTGTCACCCCTGTCTTCCATCTCATTTCCAGACACTTTCACAGCTCCGGTGGTCCATTCTTCTACAGATATAGACAGCTAAGGTTCAGCAGCCACTCCAGGATGCTACTGTTCCCCAGGTCCTCAAATACCTCCTCCCTCACTGCAGTTGAAACCTAGCACCTCTTCAGAATGTCACCCATGAGTGTCCCCCAGGATGGGTATGCTCTTGCATGTCACTTCTTTGTACTGTGTGACCTTGTCTGGTTTCTGCTGTTGCAAGTATATTTCTGAGACTTGGTACTTTATAAAGATCAAAAGTTTATTATAATTGAGGAATCTGGGAGTCCAACAGTCAGGTTGGCAACTGGCAAGTGCTTTGGACCACTGGAAAATTATTTTTAATATAAATAGAATATTAGATGATGTTTTATAATTTGTGTTTACTTTCCTAAGGATACTTCTTGTGCTTTGTAATATAAGTGTCCTTTTTGGTTTTATATCCTGAAGAATTTAAATTATGCTTGAAAAGAACTGCCTTTAAAGTACTCTGCAATTGCTATACATATAATAATACATATAAGCATAATACATATAGACAGACAGGTAGCAAATTTATGAAGGAAATAGAGCAAAATATTAAAAACTGTCAAACCTAAGAGAAGCAGACTTTTGTAAGACTTCCCCCTTTCACAAGAAAAAGCTGGAGAGGGAAAATAACATACTTCTGCTTCCTACAATATCCAGATAACCTAAACATGGCTTCAAACCGGTGCATTATACATCAAAAGGAACAGAAGAACAAAGGAAAACTTTCTGGCTTCCAAGCCTGTATTTCTCCTGATATTCTCATGGGTCATGTCTGATGGATTCCAGCGTGCGAGGAGCTGCTCTATGGTCCTCTGTGAACACCTCTGTGAGCACAGGCAGGATGATCACCTCTACCCAGATGCCCTCATGAGCCCCTTGGACCAGTGCTAGAATCTGCCTTTCTCCTACTGCCGCTAAGAAAATAAATAAGAAAGGCTCGGGTTCTGTAAACTCAGGAGTGGCCTGAGCTGTAATGAAGCCCATTAAAATTATTCTCAAGCTGGTGGCTATTCACAGATTCAAGGGTCAAGGAAGAAGATCAACGTTGTCTTGTAAGTAAATCAAGTCCACAGAGTCATGAACTTGCAATGTAATTTCACAGAGGACCCATACAGCAAGCAAGACAGCCTTGGAGTGTTCACACAGGGTGTTAATAACTACACAGAGTCTTTACAGAATGTGTGAGACAGCTTCACAGAGTGTTTATGGATTATGGGAGACAATTTCCTAGCACATCTATGGAGCACGTATGACCACATCCTGGAGTTATTCAAAAGGTAAAAATGATGTAACTGCTGTATTTATAGTTTCCTCATGCCTGGGAAGGCAAAGTTTAAGGCATACCAATCTTATCAAAAGGCCCAAGAGCCTTTAGCAAATTGGGTCTAGAATATTGCTTTTTATACCTAACCCCCCAAGGAGACATTCAACTACACATTCATGGACTCTTTTCTCATGGCCACTGAAAAGGCTGGTTACAGTCTTTGGACTGTAGTGAGCATCCATTGCAGAATAATGCCGGCTCGCTGGGGCAGCAGTAGCGTTCTGAGTGCATTAGTGTGTCATATGCATGGATGTCTTAGTTTTCTGCTGCTATGGTAAAAATGGCATGACAAAAAGCAACTTACGGAAGAGTTTATTTTTTCTGTATTCTTTCTTTCTTTCTTATTGATTTTTATTGAGCTCTACATTTTTCTCTGTCCCCCTCCCTGCCTCTCCCCTCCCCTTCAACCTTCTCCCAACGTCCCCATGCTCCCAATTTACTCAGGAGATCTTGTCTTTTTCTACTTTCCAGAAAGAGTTTATTTTAGGCTTATGCTTCCAGAGGGCCAAGAGTCCATCATTTCAGGGAGGGGTGGCAGCAAGTGGCAGGCATGGTAGCCAGAGCAAGAAGCTGAAATCACATCTTCAACCATAAGCAGGGAGAGCAAACTGGAAGTAGGGCAAGGCAATAAATGCTCAAAGCCTGCCCCAGTGGCATACTTCCTCCAGCAAAGTTCCTTAACATTCTCAAACAGCAGCCAGCAGGGGACCAAGTAGTCAAGCACCTGAGGCTGTGGGAAACACTTCTCATTGAGACCATAATGGGCTAGTATCCAGTAAACATCTTTTCCTGTGAGGGAACGAAAGATGACAGAGGTCCTTCATGGTTGTTTAAGGAGTTGTATAGGAGTATTTGTCATGATGCTTGCTTTTTTGGTAGCTGCTTATATGTGTACACCCAATGTCATGTTGTCTGTATGCAGTTTTATGGGTAAAGATCTGGCCTCCATACTGCATCACGGAGGTCATAGGCTAAGATTTTTTAAACATGTAAATAAATATTTAATGAGGTGAAACCACTATACACCCAATTTTGATCAATGACTTAAAAAAAAACTAGGAATAACTAGGGCACTCATTCCCTCCTTATTAATAAAAGTTTAACTGTTGTCGGATGATGGTGGTGGCATACGCCTTTAATCCCAGCACTCAGGAGGCAGAGGAAGGCGGATCTTTGTGAGTTCAAGACCAGCCTGATCTACAAAGTGAATTCCAGGACAGCTAGGGCTACACAGAGAAACCCTGTCTCAAAAACAAAACAAAACAAAACAAAACAAAAAAAGACAACAACAAGAGCAAAAAACTTAATTATTTTTTATGCTTATGAGTAATGTGGGTATGTGTATACATGTGTACATGTATATACATGTGTGCAAGCGTGTGTGCATATATGCATGCGTGTGTACAAGTGTGAATATTTGGGCATGTGTTCTCATGTGTGCATAGGTGCATGTGTGTGTGTGTGTGTGCATGCAAGTGTGTAAAGTTTGGGCTCTGTGGTATCTGTTGCCACTACTCTCTTGCCCCACCACAAAATGTTCCGTCTAGAAAGTCAATGTTAGTCCCGGTGGCCACAGTTTAGGAGCTAAGCAGCTGCAGGCCGCTCTTTGTTAATAACCTATTTTCAACTGGCATCACCTTGGACTCTAATTACACTTCTTCTAGAACCCCACTCTAAGTTCAACATCAGCAGATTCCTGCGTGAGAGCAAGTTAGATTGTCTCCTTGGCTCGTCAGTGTCCTGCTTCTGAACGGCACAGGAAACAAGCACTGCCTTGGAGAAGTCCATAGGCCTTCCCGCCACACCAGAAGATGGTTTTATTCAAAATCAGTAGAAATAGCTGGTAGACGGAACCTGGCCTGTGTTGGCAAACAACTGGGGCTCCGGGGCTCCGGGGCTCCGGGGCTCCGGGGCTCTCCGCGGTGTCTCACTCATAACCACACCTGTGTGTAGGTTAAGCTCTGTCTCGTCTTCAGAGGCCTTTATGTAATTTTATCCTTGATGATAATAGCTCTTGGTGATTAATTTTCCTCCACTTTCAGGGCAACAGGTTCTGACATGTAGTCAGTATATTTCAATCAAGAGAAAAAGGAATTGAGGAGAGTGTTTGCAGAGGAATTAATCTCAATGATCGGGAATCCCACACTTGAAGAAATGCAGTTCTCCTAAGAATATAACCACACAGAATGGTACAGTTGCCCTGGTGCCTGCAGAGGACGGATTCCAAGATGCCTCAAGGAGCTCCAGCGTCTGTAAAATGATAGTTCGTCCCTAGAACCTGCGCACAGACACCCATATCCTTTATCTTCATTCTTCTTATCTGATTTTTACAGGAATGGAACCCAGAACCTTGTGCACGCTACATAAACACTCTATCACTGAGATACATCCCCAGGCCTTTTCCATTTGTATTGAAACAGTCTTTGTTAAGTTGCCCAGGCTGGCTTTGATCTTTGATTAGTTGGTTGAATCGGGACTATGGAGCTGGTGTATAGGGAGAGTCAGCTGTCTGTACCTACTTTATTCCGAGGAGGATTAGAAAAAGCTGCCAAATGATGAATTAACTTATAGTGGAGGATATTGCGCAGACTCTGAGCATATCTGATTAATTTTACTTTCCTGTTCCTGTTGGTGTTCAAGTTAGTTCCTGAAGTGTAAGAGGTAAGGGTGAGTGACAGGTCAGGGGAAAATGACACCAACTCTGGGAGAATCCTCATCCAAACTGCACGTACACACAGGACAGCAACAACACTATTGTTATTCTCTTGGTTGGTTGTTTATTATAAATAGAGAGTAAATACATTTTACTATGGTGGAAACAACCATTTCCATGGTGTAACATCTCCTCAAAGCCCTCCTCTCGCCTTCTGCATCAGAAAGCAATCATTCTTCAATAGGCAGATTTTTCCTGCTCACTGTATTAATTCCAAACAATGTGAACCAGTCTGAGGTTTCAAAGCAAACACACTTCTGGGGTCACTCATGTCAAAGGAAGAAACACAGTTCTCTTGGTTCGGGCGGGAAGGTGGGGGTGCAGGTGTGGGGAGCGTTCTTGTTCTCTCTTCACAGGCACATGGTTCTTCAGTGGAACAAGATGGCCGGAAACCAACACTTTAAAAAGGTTTCTGTGTAACATGGTGTGACCGGCACGTTTCCTAGGGAAGTGAAACTCCCAAATGCCACCGTGATTTTACTGGTGATTTTGAAAGAAGCTGCTTCTTTTTTTTTTTTTCCAGTTTAATGGTTATAAATTCTAAATTCAAAAAAACAAAAAATAAATTCTAAATTCAAGTGTGAAACTCAGGTCTATTTCCCAATATTAGGCAATTTTTTACATGTATAAAGATTTTTGTTCTTTCATTTAATCTTCCTCAAATATGTATTCATCCAGAACTATTGTTGTGCCCTCTGAAAGTCTCTTTGCCCACGTGTTTTTCTCACCCTTCACTACTGTTCGTTTATCCATCCAGCATGTTTTCATTGCTGGGGGGCAAAGCGTAAGGTACAGTACCCATGTTCGTGAAGAAATCTTCAGTGATGTTGGCTGTGTCTTAATGAAAGACGATTAGTCAAGAGCTCTGAGGAGGAACAAGGCAATCCCTTGCTGTTTTAAAATTTGGATTTTTTTTTTCTGCTGTAATTTGGATCCATCCCCCATGAAGACCCATGTAACAAGGTCTGGGTTCCCAGTGTGGCGCTGTTTGGGAGTCCCAGTTTGCTTTCTATTGCTGTGGTGAACACCATGACCGAAAGCAAAGGCAAGAGTTTGTTTTACCTACAGCTGCAGCCCATCATTAAGGAAAGTCGGGGCAGGAACTCAAGGCAGGAACCTGGAGTTAGGAACTGATGCAGAAGCCATGCCTACTGCTTGCTCCCGTGACTTTCTCAGCCCCAGGAGTCTAGGGGTGGGTGGCACCACCCACAATGAGCTGGGTCCTCCCACATCTATTATTAATCAAGAAAAAGCCCCTTTAGACTTGCCTACAAGCCAATGTGACGGAGGCATTGTGATTGTCTCCATTGAGGACCCCTCTTCCCAGATGGCTCTAGCTTGTGCCAAATTGACAAAAGACTAACCAGCACAGAGATGGTCATTCGAAAGGGGAGTCATAGTAGAAGGTATTCAGGTCATTGGAGATGCACTTTCTAGGGGGACTGCAGGGTCCTGATATTTATCTCCCCTCAACCCTAAGCCTGAGGTGAGCAGTTTTCCCCACCATAAGTGCTGCCTCACCATGTGCTCAAACAAACAGGACCAATTTGTCATGGTCTGAAAGTTCCAAAACTGGGGGCCAAAAATAAGCCCTTCTTCTTTATAAGGTGATGGCCTCCAGTGTTTGTAATGGCCATAGGAAGCTGCCTACCACATTGGCCTGGGAGAATACAAATTTCCTAGTTTCCAGAAACTACAAGCATGGAAAGATGATATTCTAGAAGCTGATTGTCTGACATCTCCAATATATTCATATATCAGATTTTAGTTCACCATGGCTGTGTTTTCAAAGTCAAAGAAGTTTGTAGTGTAACAGGAGCGAGAGTCCCCCTGCCCCCGGCCCCAATGGTAATCAGAGCGAGCTCTTCAGAGCACAGCCATGCTGCTGTGCTTTCTGCAGGATGCTTCCAGGAAAGTAAGGCTAGGATTCTCCCCAGGTGGCCTGCTAGCCATTTTATTTTTTTAATTTTTCATTTTATTGTTATAATGGTGCTGGTGATTGGACCGAACCAGGGCCCCGCACACAAGGAGCAGGAGCACACACTGCGTCACTGAACTCAACTCCTAGGCAGACAGTTCATTTCTGCCCCTATTTTTTCATCCACTTTGAAAGCTGCGTTTAGACTGAACGCATGATTCAAGGTTCATTTCATGGGATGCCTTTCTAATGCATTTTAAATGGCATATTGGATTTGTCAAGGGAGATCTCGTCAGTCCTTCCTTATTCTAAAATTCATTTATAGATTCCTTGTCCTGGATTTCAGTCATTTCTGTACCCTCTAAAGAAAAAGCCACCAAGAGAAGAAGCTCCGGACGTATAGGAGTGTCCTAAACTTCCAATTACATTTCTCTGCTAAAGAGCATTATCACTGAGTTGCATACTTCTGCTGTCCGAGTTTCTGCTGAAATATGCTAATCATAAATATGTTAATCACAAGTGTGCTAACCATTCTAAGCAGTGTCTGCAAGGAAGGTGGAGATATGAAAACACAATCAACTCAAACAATACGGGGAGAGAAACCATGCCTAACCACAACAGATAAAGAAGAAAATAGCCGGTTCATGCTTCCCTCCTTTGCTTTGGATTGCGGCACCTAAGCATCTCAGAGCCTCTATGCTGAGCAGTTTGGTGTGTTCAACCCTTCTGTAGTCTGCAGAGCCAACTGGGCTTGGTGGGGGGAGGTGAAGGGTCCTCTCAAGGGAGCAATTCCAAACTATTTTTTCTTAGGAAAAAAGAACTCTAAAGATTGCTTGTTATGAATACATACCCACTGCATTTGCATAACAGCTACCTGGTGGTCCTGGGAGCTCACTCTCAGCTTCCTAAGGGTTTAGGAAGGCATTTTAATATGCATTTTATTCTGGGTGATGACTGAAGCTTGAGCCTCTAATCTCATTACCAGTCAGTGTGCTCCCAGTGACTTACTCCTCTGTCTTCAGAATTGTACTTCCAGTTTGTAAGCCCAGCTAACAATTATGTTTTCATTGCTGAAAAACGTTAAAGAGAAGAATGCCTTTGGTGAGAATTAAATCAAAAATCACAGCAAGGCTCGACAGGGGCTGGTGCTATAAAACTCCTCCTTGGAGCGTGCATCTTCACCCAGACAACCTCACAGAAATGATGTCAAGTCGGCATTGACGAGCCCCATTCAGTGGATGCTTAACTTGATCACCCCAAAGAAGAAGAATGTTCAGGCTTCGAGAGAGAGAGTGCTCCAGTACTGAAGCACTCGCTGAGTGAGATGGCAGGGAATATGTAAACAACTCACTTTAGCCTGGGCAGAATCACCAGTTCCTAGCCAGTTCCTAATTAGTTCCATGGTTTTGTCACCATGGGGAGATCAGCTGATGTGCCTCCATGTTTAATATCTTTTCCACACAGGAGACAGGTCTGAGGGATGGAACGGCATCTGTCTCATCGAGTATGAATTAACCCATGTAAAACTCTTTTTTTAGTTTTGAGAGCCTTCCAAGTCTTCTGCCTTTGTGCAGACTTTCTAGGATGATATAGGGCAGGGCCAAGCTCTCAGATATCTGCTGTGCAACAGTCTTTGTACACTGTAACTATGCATTGCTCTCATTGTTAATAAAAAGCTGATTGGCCAGTAGCTGGGCAGGAAAAGATTGGGCAAGGCACCCTGAAACAGAGAATTCTGGGAGTGAGAAGGGCAGAGCCAGAGGAGTTATCAGCCAGGTGCAGAGGTAACAGGAAATGAGCTTGCTATGCTAATAAAGGTATTGCCACGTAGCAGAACATAAACAAGAAATATGGGTTAACTTAAAATATAAGAGTTAGTTAGTAATAAGCCTGAGCTATTGGTCCAGCCATCTTCAGCTCTCTCTCTCTCTCTCTGTCTGCACACCGACCTCACCAGGCATGCACCCCCCTCCCCAATAAACTCCTAAGCAGGCTTGTTGCATGTTCCGCGTTTCCTTGTCACTCATGCCAGGTAATTTCAGTTAAGTTATTGGGAACACTCCCTCTGGAGCATATCAACGCTTGTCTTGTAGAGGGAATTAGTTCTCATGAGCGTGACTTATTGTAAAAGAGAGTAACTGGTCTCTGGCTTCCATCTCACCTACCATCTCATCAAGTGACCTATCTTTTATGTATTCCTGCCATTGTGGTACTGAGGCACACTAGAAAGGCAGAGAAATATCAGAGGATGTGAGAAGAGAGAGAAGTTATTTACCCCAGAGTTCAGCTGAAGCCTCTTGCCAGCTGTGGCAGTTTGAAAGAAAACAGCCCCCAAAGGGAGTTGCACTATTAGGAAGTGTGGCCTTGTTGGAGTACGTGTAGTCTTCTTGGAAGAAGTGTGTCACTGTTGAGGCAGGATGTGAGGTCTCATATATGCTCAAGCCACTCCCAGTAAGATAGTTCACTTCCTGTTGCCTGTATAAGATGTAGGACTCACTCTCAGCTACCTCTCCAGCACCACGTCTTCTTGCCTGCATGCCACAATATCCCACCATGATGATGATAGATTAAACCTCTGAACTGTAAGCCACCTAATTAAATGTTTTCCTTTATAAGAGCTGCCGTGGTCATAGTGTCTCTTCACAGCAATAGAAACCCAAACTAAGACACCACCTACAAAACAAGAATTTCAACACTATAAACAACTGGTCAAGGCATTTCTCTCTTCCCAGCTGTAAGCCTGTAGTGTTTTTAGTAATCACATCAAAATTTCTAATTAAAAGAAAAGAGCATATCCTAAGTCCCTTGAACAACTATAATGACTCTGGGGTTTACTCCTTATCAGATTATAATTCCACCTAGAGTATCTCAGGAACCCCTCATTCAATTCTCCTACAAAAGAGAAAGAGGAGGAAAAAGGCTTTAAGCATCCTTTTGAGATGTAACTTAAAAGCCACCCAAATGGTACTTATAGATAATATCTAAACAATTTGTTGTGGCTGTCCTTCAAGGAGCCTGTCCTCACACTTAAGTCTTATTCTCTAAGGCTCTCGGCTCATGCGCTTAGATGTGTTTTGCTTTCTTCAAAGTACCTCTTTCCCTCTACATTGAAATATCTTTAATAAAAATCTATAACTCAACTTCATTACTCTAAACTTCTTTTCAATGTTGAAGCCGCACATCCCAGTCTGACCCAACAACAGTCCCTAGGCTCCTTTGGCTGCTGGGAATGACAATGCAGAGCCGTGTCTCCGTTCCCTGTCTGCTACTAGTTCCATCAGCTGAGTCCTTTGTGTCCGAAAAGAAGCTAGAGAGATACTCTCAAACCTCTAGAACCATGAGCTAAATAAACTTCCTTCTCACAGACCCAGTCTCAGGTATTTTGTTGTAGGAACAAAAAAACGAAATAATAATTCAAGTTAAGGAGAACATGTGATTTCAAACCATGAAGCCCTTCTACATATGGCACTGACAAAATATCATCTACTTTAGAATATCTAAGGATATTTTGTAAACTGTTTCCAATGTAATATTAGCAGTGACCATGATTTGATGCAGTTTTACCTTTTCATATTCAATTGCTAGTGCTATTCAGCATTTTGATTTAATGTGAAAAGCTGTAATTTATTGACAAAATAATTTTAGAATGTCCTGTCACATTGTACTGGGTCTTGGAAAGCAAGGGTTAAAAGAGCCCCCGATGGACCATGTTCTTGGAAAGCCAAGCAGAGATTTGGTGTCTTCAGTTTTTCATATTTGTTTCAAAATGATAAGAGAAAATGTTTCTTTTGTAAAGGAAAAGCAGTCAGACAGTCACTACTTTCTCATTCACACAAGATTGATTCAATGTCCTCTAAGAATTTTGACTTCGTGGATGGTAATCAGTAAAAATGTTGGTGTTTATTTGAAGATCAATTATGTCATGTTTCAGACACTTTCATTTAAGTGCCTTGTTTTCTTAGCTGATAGCCTAGTCTGGGTATAAATTAAAACACACAAATACAAGATTAAGAATAATGTGCAATGAGAGAGTTGGTCAGTGATTGAGCACTTGGCTGTCGTGCACAAGACCCTGGGTTTAACCCCACCCTGCTTAGCTCTACTGAAAAAAATAATAACCCAGGTGTGGTAGCAACTGTGATCACAGGTTTGAAATGGAGGTAAGAGAACCCTTAGTCCCATAGCAGTCTAGGCTGTTATGATACAGCAGCACGAGTTGGGACCTTAGCTGTGGGTCCCATGGCAGATGGGTCCAAACCGCAGAGGGTGAGGGACAGACAAATATACCATATAGACAGAATTTGAGTGTGGAGTTAATTGAGATAAAGGGTAGAGGGGAGGGAAAGGAGAGAGAGAGGGGGGGCAAAGGAGAGAGGCAAGGAGAGAGGCAAAGGCCTGCTAGCCTCTTCAGAAAGGGGAGAAGGTGGAGAGGGAGATATTGGGAGTGGGTGGAGCTTGTCTCTTAAAGGGACCTTTGTACCTGTGTACAGTAAAAAAAATCCAAGAGACAGCAAAAGAGACACTGTGTGGATAAATTACTAATTGTGTGCATCCTTTTCCAATTGTCTGTTCTCTTTCTTCTCTCTCTCTCTCTCTCTCTCTCTCTCTCTCTCTCTCTCTGTGTGTGTGTGTGTGTGTGTGTGTGTGTGTGTGTGTGTGTAGGGACCTGCCACTTTGTGAGACAGGGTCTCTCATTGGCCTGGGACTTGTCACCAGGCTAAGCTGGCTGATCAGGGAGCTCAGGGATATGTGTGTGTATATGTCAAGTGTGATTTCTGCTGGGTGTGTCTATTGTATATGCATATTGACTATCTACACGTTAAATTTGAATGCCTGTCAGATGCATCTGTTGAATATGCTTGCTAAGGGTGGGTTGATTGTATGTATATGTCTGCTAAGCGTATGCTGAGTGTATCTTTTCGGAGTGCATGTTGACTGCATGTATATGCCTGTTGGGTATCCATGTTGAGTGTGGGTGGGTGTGAATGTATATGTCTCCTAGGCATATATATATATTCACTCTATGTGTCTAGTAGGTATGTTTTGGGGATTCACACACTTTTGTGGTGACAATGGTGTGACAGAGAGAGACCTATGGTCATTATTGAGGACCCCAGGCAGTGTGTGCCCTGTTGGGAACAGTCTTGGATGGAATAGGAAAGCAGGTAGTGCTATGAACTCCAGCAGCAGAGGAGAAAACAGAGAGGGGCATGAGCAGAACATAGCCAAAAGGCTTCACTAACTGCAAGTCGGAGAGATGGGGGGCTGTTGGATTTCTTTCCACCAAGATGGTGCCTTTCACCCAGGCACAGGGTTCTGGGAGACAACGGGTGGAAGACAGGATTTTGGTTCAATTGAGTCTGAGTCCGTGACGTTTTTTGCTTATGGGAACTTGAAACTCAAGACTTAATTTAATTCTATGTATTTAATGTGCCATAGAAATACTAGCTAAAATACTGTCTTAGAGGATAGTAGGAAGAACTATTTCAGTGGCAGGAAGGGTTGACAATACGGAACAACCTCCAGACTGAGGAGCCTGGTGAAGGGTTTCTCCCAGGCCTATGCAAGCTCCCGGCAACTGAAGCAAGCCCGTGGGAACAGCGTATCATGGGTCTTTCTCGACTTGCTGTGCACACTCCAGCAACTGATTGCTGTGGCTTCTTTGCCTGGATCAGGGTGGTCGAGGAGGCGGTCTACTAAACTGGGCAGCCCTCTAATGAAATTCTGCTTCTCGCAGGGTCCCCTTTGTTCCGTGCACAGAATTCCTGAGAGAGCTTTTTGTGTCTGCTCTTTTCGGCTCTCAATAAATAGATCCATAAGTGACAATTGGCAGCAGAGCAGAAAGAAATGGTTTCTGACTCCCACAGCCCCCCCTCCCTTTGCTGTAGGCTAGGCAAGAAAACTGTGCTTCTGTTGTTTGCTTTTTCCCACCCTTAACTGTAATTTTCCTGCAACAGCTTGAATTCCTTCCAGGAAAACAAAATGTGGTGAAATCAGCAAGGATATGTATGGACATGCATGAGTGAGTGTGTGCCAGGCATAAGCTCATCTATAAGGCTGCCTGCTTGGGATGAAAAGACAGTTTCTTCCTGACCAGAAAAGCAATGTATGTTTAAGTTAAGCCAGATCAGTTGGCAAATTTCTGTTTCCCCTCCTTTGCCCATGATTGAAATCCATGTGTAATTCCAAAACCACACTCATATTAATTTATTATTTCATATATTAGGAAATTTGAGTCCATAAAATGTGTGTTGTATGCTTTATTATAGTCAGCCCAAGGAACTTTACCTCTTAGACTTGATATTACAGTTTCAGACATTAGTAGCCCTGCACTGGCAAAGTTAGTGAGATTTGGACAATCCATCAGCAAAATCCCCAGAAGTGCAATCTCTCATGGACCATGACATCAACCACTAGAGTGGATGTGAGTTCCTCCCCCTCCCAGCAATGGGACACAGAACACTGATTTCCCAGCCTCCTATTATTTCCATCATTTAAAAATTAGCATGAAAGTCAGTATCAAAGTATCTGACAAATTGCACTGACTCATGTCCTAATTAATCCTGCAAATGACTTGTTCTTCTCTGTTTCAACCTGCACGAACAAACCAGCCAGAAGTTACCCTGGTGTCTAAATCAGAAGTGATAGCTCAGACATTTCCTTTCCTTGGGATATGAGTAGCCATCCTTCCTGCCCTGGTGTGGAAAATACCCCTATCTTTGGTCCAGAGAAAATGGTGCACATGGCTCATGCCCCATCTCTTTCAGCCTGCTTAGTGGGGAAAGTGACCTGTCTCTTGGTTTGGCAGATGCACACTCTTTCCAGGATGTGCTTGTGTGACTCCAGGTCATGTGACAGAGCATGCTGAGGGTGTTAAGTAGGAAGTTTCTTAATGCTCTTACTTCCCAATTGTCCCAGATTCGAGAACACTGTTTGGTCAGAAACCTGGGCCCAATGCTTTCTTCTTGTTGTGTGGGCTATGTTACCCTTTCAGGATAACTCCTGCAAGAGCTCTGTGGATACATGGTTGAGAAAGGGCCTGGAGGTTCAGGCCAGCATACTCTTACTCAGTGGGTAAGCCAGACATAGGTTCTCCTCTTCAGTGTGCTCTTACCCAAAACTAGCCACACAGTGGAACTCTGCAACAAAATAGAAGCACAAACTACATAGTGATGTTTTGACCAAAGGAGGCCACCCACATATATGGTCCCGTATGATTATAATGGAGTTGAGATTTTCTTATCATTGGTGACACTGTAGCTTTCATCACAGCAAAATAACACGTTATTTATGGGTTAGTGGGGATGCTGGTGTCAACACATCTACCATGCTGCCAGTCTTGTAGAGTATAACACATACAATTATGTATGGCTCACAGTACCAGATAGCAATAATAACCATCTATGATACAAGTTTACGTATTCACTATGCTTTTCTGTGTATTGTTATTATATCTTTTAAAAAAGTGGCTATAAAACAGTCTGCTGAGTGACACACATAACCATCTCATCCATCCTGTTTCTATTGCATGTGTTGACTGCATTGTAGCCGTGGTGAGCGATTGACCAGGAAATCCAAGTTTTTGTAAGTTCATATAGCAGAAGACATATTAACATAGCATTTTTCAGAGTGTGTCCCCATGGTTATGTGACACGTGACCATCACAGCACTGGCTGTGATTGGGTTGACTGTTTCTGAAGTGTTGACACAGGATGCTCGCTCACTCTATGGAGAGCCTACATTCTGTGTAGGTTTCTGGAGGCTCTAAGGATTCTGGGAATCACTTTGCTGTTTTCTGTTTCAGTGTTTCCTGTCACCAGGACCCTTGCAAATGAATCTACAGTATTGTCTTTTTTGTTTAGTTTATTTTTGATTATGTACATTTTCAAGGCCTGTATCATTTATTTTTTCATTGCTGTGATAAAGCATCATGGCCAAAAGAGACATCAGCTCCCTGCAGCACCCAAAGTTGTGTCTTTGGGGCCTGTCACTTGTTTGGGCTGGGCTTTCAGTGCTGCCTTTGAGTCATCATTGCTTCTGTAAGTCACCCCTCACCACACTCCTGTAAGTAAGCTCAATAAAAACCCGTAATCACTAAACTGGACGTTGATGCAATCATTACTTTGGTCTGTCACAGGTCTTCTTCAGGGGTGAGTAGATGTGTGTAGGTGTTGTATCTTCCCAGAAAAAGTCTCTCATACAGCAGTCTCTCAAAGACCACCATTGCCCAGAGTAGCCCAAGAATGTGCCTGTAGTCCCAGTTTGGACAAGACAGCCCACAGTCGCCTCTCTTTTTGGTCCAATGGAGTTTCTCATAATAATTTCAGAGACAAAAAATACTTACTTCCTGACCAAAGACTCTGCCCTTTCATCCCCAGACTTGGAAAATAACAGGCCAGATATGTCTCCCTAGGTGAACACACCCATGCCCTCACTTTGTGCTAATTATGCTACCAACTGGAAATCTCAAACATGCAGTCTGTGGACATGTAGAAGAACAAAGCCATGTTCCAAAAATAAGCACAGGTCAAATTTGTGGGTGAGACTTCATGGTTGAGCAAGCTTAGTTAGAGGCTTCAGATCCTCTGATTTTAGTGGCCCAAAGTTGCATCTGAGTGAGCCTCAAACCAGCATGTTTGCAAATAAGGACGATGCTGGGCTGAGGAAGGCAGCTAAACTATTACATCAACAGCAAGAAATGTCTTCACATGCATCCTTGAGTAGGTGTGTGTGTGTGTGTGTCTGTGTGTGTATGTGTATCTCTGTGTGCGTGTGTGTGTATGTATATCTGTGTGTGTGTATGTATATCTCTGTGTGCGTGTGTGTGTATGTGTATCTGTGTGTGTGTGTTTTACTGGTGATGGACCCCAGGGTCTCAAGCATGAGGCGGACAAAGCCTAGACACTGAGCTACATCCCCAACCCCGCATGGCTGTTTGCAGAGACTTGACATTGTATTCCTGATCTGAACCCTGCCAACATGTCACAGGGCTTCACTCTAAGGAACAGGTCTGCATACCGCTGCAATGTCACACTACCGCCCTGTGCCAATCAGAAGTTCTACACAAAAAGCATTGTCTTCAGAAACTCTTTAGAGCCTCAGGAGGCCTCTCCTGTGGTGCCTCCCCTCAACAGTTCCAAGGGCTGCAGCATCTGCTGCGTGCCTCCCCTCCCCCACCCGCCCTTCAGGAAATTTCAAAAGGAATCCATCTGGTGTTTAGCATCTTTATGTTGGTTCTTTATATAAACATGTTCTGTGATGCCATCAGGTTTTTCTGATTCATACTGACTTCACAGTCCCCTCTCCTTTCTGGACTGATGGCATCTAGTATTTCCATGTTCTCCTAGAGCAATGGTTCTCACCCTTCCTAACGCTGTGACCCTTCAGTACAGATCATGTTGTGGTGACCCCCAACCATAAAATTGTTTCATTTTTGCTACTTCAAAACTGTAATTTTAACTACTGTTTCGAATTGTAATGTAAATATCTGATATGAAAGATATCTGATGTGTGACCTCTGCGAAAAGGTCGTGACCCACAGGTTGAGAATGGCTGTCCTTAGCACCAGAGCTCTTACTCTGTGTGGCTGGACTTGGCTCTGAGGACCATGTATCTTCTGAGGACAGGCTGTGAAAGGGAACTAGCTTAGGAGACTATGAATCAGCTGGCAGCAAAGTTCCTGTTTGGTAGAAGTCCTCACAGTTATCTGCCCACGGCTTGAAGCCTAGGTCTAAACTGCCAAGTGTGGTCTCACTCAAAAAGAAGCGAGGGACAAAGAATGCTTCAGTTGTCATTCTGAGAGCCAGTGATTTTTTTTCATGTTACTGTGTTGTAATTCAGCATATTCTGGTGACCAGCTCTAGGTTTTTAATCCGACCATAGACTAAAATCACCTGGAGGCTTTCTGAGACTACACACACCCCCAAAGTGGGTGCTGCCGTGTTCTAAATGAATGAGCATGTCCAGGCCACCGTACTTTTACAACTCCCCATGTGGCTCTGACGAGCAGCATATTGTGAATCCCAGCTTTGGGGGCGGGTGCCTCTCAAACTTGTGCTCCAGTTGCCCCCAGGGCTGCCTGATTGGCTCCTCAGGTTCAGCAAGAGGATGGGGTTACTGCATGACTGTCACACCCTAGGTGATGCTGCTGGTCAAAGGTCATGCTTCAATTAGTAAAGGTTAGAGGTTTGTTAGTAGAGGTTAGAGGAACATGATAAGCCATGGCCAATAGGCCAGCTGCTTCAGAGTGTCCCTGGGACACTATGAGAGTTAGTCTTCATTATCAACTTAACTGGACTGAGAATCGCTTACAGGCACCCACCATGATGGCACACACCTGTAAACCCAGTACCCAGGAGAAAGAGAGAGAAGTTTGAGACTAGTCCAGACTATACAGAGAGGTCGTACCTCAAATCCCAAAGACTGGGTGTAGCTCAGTCATAGAGCAAGACCCTGAGTCCTTAGGCCCAGCATTCCACTCCCGAAGTCGCCTTGGAAATTGGTGAAGGCATCACACTGGTGAGGGCAAATCCAGAAAAGATTAATTGAAAACAGAATGGACCCTGAATATGGGGAACACATTTCTATGGGGTCTTCAATAGCGTGTTTGGCACAATAAAAAACAGAAAAGATTATTGTGGCTAGTTCTGCCTGTAACATTTGTGGGGCCTCAGAGAAGAGCACCAAAGTCCACATATGGTCCTCTACAGATTTAAACATCACTTGTCAAACTGCTAAGAGAAAGGTTCTTAGCTTCCTGACTTTGAAATATACTTAAAGACAAAATCCTTTAATCCTAGCATTTGGGAGGTGGGGGTTGCAGAAGAAAAAGGAGTTCAAGGGCATCTTTAGGTACATGGATGAGCTTAAGACCAGTCTGAGCAACACCAGACCCAAAGTCAGTATTTCTGGCCACTTAGGGTGTCAACAGCATATATATAGGATCCAGAACAGAGCAAGCTGGCTCTTGGCCACCATCCTGGCCTCTCTCCTCACTCTAGCAAGGAATGGAATCTCATGAATAGATACAGGCCCCCCACTTATCTGCTTGTTTGGGTAGCAACAGCCCATGAACCTCTCTTCATCCCATGGCCTAGGGATTTGATCACCTGGAAGACAGACCCTTGAGAATCCACCCACATTGACCACAAAATGAGAATATGGCAGTTTGGGCAGGAAATTTTGGATCCAAGTTACTTGGAGTATGATCCAGACAAAGATACATGGGTTCCAGGAGAGTTCAAGTCTCTTCCCAACAGGCGTTGGGTCTTATACTGCAACCTATGGACCTGGGCCAGGGTAGACACCCCACTCAGGCAGAGCTGCACTGTGAACAGCATTTATACAGTTTGCTACCTGTGCTAGCCCCTGCCCTCTGAACTCACACTCACAGCCCTTTCTACATTCCAGGCTCTGCTTGCACCACTCACAGCAAGTGCCTGGAGAGCCAGGATTCCGTCTGGAGGCCTAGTGCAGAACCCACACGTCCCCCTGCTCCCCACTGTTGAGTTTACTGCTTCTCATAAAAGGCAGGAAGCCTGGATCAGATCATCTCCTGAGCTCAGTTGCCTCTCCGGAATGCTTCTCAGCTGTGCCAGGAGTGCCAATCTCAGTGTTGAAAGAGTCCTTCCAGGAAGACATTTCTCGGGTCCTGGTGCAAATTACATTTCATTCCTGCCCTTGGTAAATGAAGATGTGGGGTAAATATATTCCTTTAGATCTGCTCCCAGTTCTGTTTCTAGATTTGTACACGATAAAGTATCTTATCAAAGTAATACTTAGACAAAGGAGCCTTTTCCCGCTTTCGGAACTCTGCCGGCTGTATGGATACTTTAGCCAGGATTGTGATCTAGCTTTTAATCCCACCTGGCAGGGCTGGTTCAGGAGCAGGGTGAGGCCAGTAGGACCCATTTTCTCTGCTGTATGGGCCAGCATGGGAACTGTGACAAAGGAAGCAGGGAAAGACAACCCATTTGGCCAAAAGTAAGTCTGAAGATTCCCCTTGCTGTGTCTTAGCTGTAGATATACAGGGAATATTTTACCTGACGCAAATCTGTAAGGCAGCTCACATTCCTGGAGTGACTCTCTTGGACCAATTTAACAGGCAAGGGCCTGAGAGTAGGCTGGAACTGTGGTGCAGTTGTGGCATGGAGGCCCGAGCAGGAGTGATGTCAATATGTGATTCTCCGTTGACGGCAGCAAGAGGACTCTACTTTTCTATTCACACGTACACAGGCTGGAAGAGGTGGCTTCATCGTTTGGCTTGTTCACACGTTCATCCCTGCTATGCATGACCTTAGGAATGCTGAGACAGTGTTCTGAGGTTGGCAGTGGTAGCACGTGCCTGTCATCCTAGCACTGGGAGGCGGAGGCAGGGGGATGGAAACTTCAAAGGAAGATGGGCTGTACATTGGTCTCCTTTTCTCAAGCAAACCTATAAACGAGGAAGTGAGTAAGTAGTCTTATGATATCGGAGAGGCTTGTGTTCCTCCTATGGGGTATTTTATGTCCGCCTTCACTCAAATTCGAGACCAACATGCTCTTTTTCCACAGTTCAACTTAAACTCCATTTTTTGACCCTTAGAAATACTGCTCAATGACAGTTTGGAGCCCTCTGTCAATGTGGCTATCAGAGAATGATCTGATTACTAGACCTTTGAGCTCCCAAGCCATGAGTTCTAGTCCTGTTTGTACCATTGCCGAGCTGCTATCAATTAAAGACCCTCCCCTTTGTGTCTTGATTTTGCTGGTAGTGAGCTGAAGATAGAGGGGCCTGCCTTGCCCAGCTGTGGAGCCCAGCAGCCCAGCGGGTGACTCCCCGAGAACCACTCCAATTAACACAATGGGTAAGGGGGTAATGAGAAGGAGTAACACATGGTTCCTGCTCTGACAGAAAGCAAAAAGGGAAATGGCCAACTGTGGCCCATTATGTGGGCAAAGGAGGCTCTCTGCACGAAAAGGTACTATTGTTTGCCATTTGAGGTGCGGCTGTAACGTAGGAGGAAACAAAACCCCCAAATGTCAGTCAGAGGCTGAATCAGCACAGGTTTGTACAGCCAGAGGAAGACAGTTTCACTGGGCACCAAGGAAAAAGCCAAAGCTTCTGGGATTGTAGGCATGGTGCCTAGGCAGACATGGGTTTTAAGGACTGAGCAGGCAAAAAACAAATCCCTTTGATTAATATTTTCTCAAACTGTGCTCCTAGTCTTTTGGAATGTATTCATAAGTATAGCTCACAATGGAGTAAGTCGGGGCTCAGTGGGTTTGGGGCATGTTGTACATTATGTGCCCTTGCAATTTCTTGTCTGTAGTATCGTGTTTAGAGGAAATGGAACACCCTGCGGAGCATTTTAGATTCCTACAATATAATGATTGATGGAGAAGTATCTTACACAGAACAGGTTTGGGAAATGCTAATGCTAAGTGTTACAGCAAAAGCTAGAGATACATTAACAGTTCATTAACAGGACACTTGCCCAGCCCGTGTAAGGCCCTGGGTTGAGTCCCCAGCACTGCAAAAGCAATAATAGCAACAGTAAGTATGCTGGAACTCTAGTCAGAGGAAAGAAAAACAACCCACAGCACACGATTTACAGACCCAGTAAATCAAGATCCAGATGTTGAGTTGGTCATTGAGTTGTTTCTTACAGCTCGTGTAGAGTTCATGCCAATTCCTCCAGCATACCACGAGTTCGCACTTTAATAACACACTTGAATACTTCTCACTCAGTACTTTATTTTAGAGCTGGATTTTAATTCATTGTCTCTGCTTTACTGATCTGGGTGAGTCATGTGACCTTTCCAAACACTCAGCTCCTTCATTTACCTCGAATGAAGATTAAAAACCTAACTTACTCCCACCTAAGATGTGCTTAAAAATTATTAATCTGTGTTAAAATGTTAACTATCATTATGGATTTTACTGCAAAAACCCAAAGACATTAGAGCAATATTGTGAGGATGAGGGAAAATACTTGGAAGAACAGCCTGCCTTGGGTGTGGTACCTAGTGCACCTTTTGAAAATGAGTGTCCACAGCAGCCCACTGAAGTGATACTAAAAATGCCTGGGGCAGCTTTCTACCATAGGAGCCTGCAGCATTCTTAACTGAAGCTCCCCATCGCTCAGCGCTGCTGTAGGGCTCAGAGGGAGCTCTTATTTCGTGCTTTGGACTCCTGTACAGCGAGAAGATAATGACCTAAAATAGGTTTTATGGCTTCCAGAGCTACTTCCTTCTTAACCCTATACAGGAGACTGTGGGCACGAGTTGTGCCCCACAGAAAGCTGAAGTGGCAATATTGTCATTGTGTCTGTGGCCCACAGCAGAGAGCAGGATAGTCCCTCCTCTGCTAGGACTGGCTGTGGTCAAGACTAATGTCATCCAAGCGCCTCACTTCCTTTTTACAATTTTTCATTTTACCCAAGTGTTTATGTAACTAGAGGGAGAAATTTCTGGAAAAAAACAAACAAACAAAAAACCAACAGGGGGATGTGGTGTCTACTTTACTTTTCTGCCGTGAGAGAGCTGAGTCATCTGGCCACCATCCTTTCATCTATCTGTATGTCCATCCATTTATCTATCCACCAGCAACATCCCCATTTATTGGGTACCTACAATAGATTAAGCTGCAATGTCTTTGTCTTTAAGGATCTCGGAGTCTGGAGAGTGACTTGGTCTCCAAGCCACGTGATGGACTGCTCACACACAGCTGCTCATACCTTTTGCCTCCATCTGCCAAGTGAGCTGCTAGGTCTGAGCTCCCCTAGTACTTCAGATCTGAATAAAATCCTTCAGGCTTGCCATTCAATGGCAGTCACAAAGACAAAGGTGTCTCTAGCAGTACATCTTCATTTCATAAAGCCCAAAGTATCTAAGATGAATGTGCTACAAAAGTGTGAAAATACCCAGGGCTTCTAGTCAATCCCCATGCGGGAAAAATCATGAGAAGGACTGTTTGGCCCCTGAAATAGTCCCAGAGTAGAGTGTTGTAACTCGGTTAATAAAACCCAGAGACAGAAATTGGGGTTCAGCCTGGAAGTCAGAAAAGTAAAACAGCCAGCCACTGGCTCTTACCTCTACCTCAGTCCAAAATGGCGGTCCTGCCTCCAGGAAATTCAGAATGAAACTGTCTGTGAGCTGTCTCCTCCTGTCTTATATTCCTCTCAAGGGATGGAATTGAAGGCATGCACCACTGGGATTAAAGGCACATATCACCTGGTTTCTCTGGCAAACTAGTGTGGCTAATGGAATTAAAGATGTGTGTTACCACTGCCTGGTCTGTAAGGCTGACCAGTGGGGCTGTTTTACTCTCTGATCTTCAGGCAAGCTTTATTTATTAAAATACAAATGAAGCCAGGCAGTGGTGGTGCATGCCTTTAATGCCAGTACTTGGGAGGCAGAGGCAGGGGGATCTCTGTGAGTTCAAGGCCAGCCTAGTCTACAAGAGCTACTTCCAGGACAGGCTCCAAAGCTCCAGAGAAACCCTGTCTCGAAAAACCAAAAAAAAAAAAAAAAAGAAAAGAAAGAAAGAAATATCACATCAGAGCATGGCAAACAAAGAATTTCTGGAAGCCAGAGAAGGGGGAGAGGAAAGAAGTGCAGATGGCAAAGCATGATTGGGCATAGGTATCACTTTGAAGGGCAATTATTTCCTTTTAGCTATGTTATACAGCACTTCATCTGGGGACTTTAATGAAGGACAACATCTCATGCACTAGACAATCAGCTGTGCCCCAATCTGACAGCTTCTGCAAAAGCTGTGGCCCTGCATTCTGTCTGGACCCTTCTGATAAAAGAATAAGAAATCTTAAGTGACTCTACCCTTTACCAGCCAAGTTTCTTTCTTTAATTTACCAACGTAGAAGTAACACCAACACTAAAATTATCATAATAACAATAAAGAAGGCTAGAAATCGTGGGTAAGAGCTTAGCTTTGTAGGATGAGGCAGATGTGTATTTGAATCAAGGTTCTAACATTTATAAATAATTTGACTTTATGTTAGGTGGGATGGTGCCCATCTGTTATCCCAGCATTTCAGGAGACTGAGGCAGGAGGGTTTCTTAATTTCTAGGCAAACATAGATTGTATATAAGACCCTATCTCCATAAACAAACAAACAAAAAAAAACCTACCATAAGCAGCCAAAAATAATATGGACCTAGGAAAGTTACTTGAATTCTTTAGGTGTCAATGTTTCTCATCTGACAGATGGGGAAACAGTGGTCATCTCAATACCAACGCAAGGTGAATTATGTAAACAATATGGCGACTGGAAGGCTGGAGGCACTCTGTAGAGCTGGCTGCTGTTATTAGCCACACGGACTGACTCCCAGGACTGTTGTCACTCAGGAAACTTACAGTAATAACATGTAGACTCCGATGCTTTAGAACGTTTACTGTATTGTGTTACTTATCATTAGCTGTTGTAGATAGCTGTGGCTGTCATGAGTGCTTGCTATTAATAATTTTCTTTGTAATCATATGCTCTAAAAAGGACCCAATTAATAAGCATCTTATCCTGCAACACGTAAGACTATACCAAATATTGCTGTGTGTCAGGAGCAAAATGTATTGTGGGAGCGAGGTAAGGGCAGGCTCCCCTGCAGGAAGCAGGAGAAGCCTTTGGAACGTTCCACAATTGCTTCTCTACTTTATCTGTTATTGGTCACAATGAACATTTATTCTGTGCCAAGGATTCAGGCTACAAAAATGTGGTCGTGGAGCAACCTGGACAGCAGGAAGCATTTCTGTGGAGGATGGTGGTGGCATACCTGTTTGTTTTCTGCTTACCAGCTACTCACCTATCTCTCTCTTTCTCAGAGAATCTACGTAATACTTCCATTCCCCTGCCTCTTTTGCAGTTACAGCATCACCTGTTCTAGATCTGGCCAAGGAAACATAAAGAGATGCTTCCTGCATGACCCCTGGTCATGATTTTATTTTTTTTTTCCTGGTAAAAGAGACAGGCAGAGAGAAACATAGCTGATACAGTTGGGCCTTGCTTGTGTGGGGATGTAATCTCTGACCTCAACCACTATTTTATTTTGAAACAGAGTTGCTATTTATTAAGAAAAGGTTTTATATAGAGTCAAGCACAGACATTAAGGGGGAGTGGGGCACGTAGGAAAAGAGTAGTGCCCTTTTCTAAACTAAAACATGGCTGTGAGCTTTTAAAGGAGTCACTTATAGCTGCCATCTTGTAAATATCAATATCTAGAGGTGAAAGGTGTTGGCTGTGGGTGGTGGTGCAGGGAGGCAGGCCAAGTCTATTTCTTTTATAATATTCATTATGGATAAACTTACCAAAATTGAAGCCACCCCCTTTTGGACTTCTCATTTATGAGAAAAATAAGTGCTTCTTCTTGAAGTCACTTCTAGTTGGATATTCTGTGACTTACCACCCAATCATTCCCATGTATCCAGACCCTTTCCCTGTATTTACAGCATCTGCACCTTAAGTGGCAGAACACCTGACACCAATTGCTAAGAAAGGCCAGAATCCAGAGAACTTGGGAATGGGCATATTAGCTTGGCTCTACCAAGCATGCGCACCCATGCAGAGTTTGGGGGCAGAAGTCAGTGTGTATAGAAACAGCTGGTGCAGAACCCATGCTAGCGCAGGCGGCAGGGGTGACATTCAGCTTCCACAAACAGCGGCAGCAGTGATTCTACTTGCAGCTGCATGTGGAGTCTACAGATGCCCCAAGTCAGCAGTGTGGCTGGAGGTGGCAGTGCTCTGATCCAACAGTGATGGCATTAGTAAGAGTGGTTGGCAGAGAAAGGTCCCTGACTGTGCAGCTTCTAAGCCAGGACTTTTTGAGCTTCTCAATATCCTTTAAGCAAATTCTCACTTCATTAAACTAGCAAAATTGTCTTCTATTTGTCTCAGACTGTTTGTGTTGCCATAACAAAATGTCTGAGCAGAGGTCGTTTATGAAGTATAGCAATTTAGTTCCCACAGTTCTGGAGGCTGCAGATTCCAAGACCACTGGCAAGACCCACTGCCTGGTAAAGTCTAAATCCCCCAGAGGGGAGAAATGTTCTGTACTCACTGGGCAGAAAGACAGGAGAATGCCTTAACTGAATGTGTCATGGTGCCTCTTCTACATAGGCCTAGATCCCCATCACTGTGTGAATTCTTAAGGTCCCTGCCTCATGGCTCCACCTCTTCACAGTATCACACTGGCCACACCTGAAATTTGAAGAGGACACATAGGACACATTAAACCATAGCATCGCTGCTTTGTGACGGACACAATAATCAACATCCAGTGGCTACATGGATAGAGCTGGCTAAAGAAGCCCATGGTTAGCACACCACTTGCTGTCCTCTGAGCGTCTGGGTGGTTCCAGCAACTGAGTACGGATGTGAAGACATCAGAACATCACCCCTCGTGTTCAATTAACTTTTCTCCAGTGAAACCTCCGCGATCAGACATGAAACGGTCTTTTCTCCTTCCTGGAAGGAAACCAGAGCTTAGCTCATCCTTTGTGGCTGCTCAGAATGCCCACAGTGACCTAGTTACCGTAGCTAAAGCATGGTGCAGAACCAGCCAACTCAGAATGCTGTCCAGCCATCCTATGATCCTTTCCTAGTTCCATGGACACCAACTCTATTGTACCCCTCACGCATTGTCGCCTTCCTTTTTTACATCAGCTTGTGCTGGGGAGGTTCCTGAGGCCTTGATTGGGGGCCATCTGAATAGCTTCAGTAACAGTTGTCCCTCTTCTGATTCTGCTTTGAGCCTTTTGATTGCCGAGGCTGTCAGAGAAGCCTGAAGTCACAGGCTGAAGTGGCATTAGGGAAAAGCAGCCCCAGAGCCAAGTTTCCCCATAATAGCTCCTCATGCTGTTCAGGCCTCATCAGTAGATCAGATGCCTGATGGAGATCCTTCAGGCATCTGTGGTCTCTAAAGTTACTGCCTCAGATCTTAGTTTCCTGCTACTCTTCTTACCCCGCCTTTTCTTTTTCTAGTTTATCTATAATAATACTGGCCACCTTTAAAGAATGCAATCAGTGTTACAAGCGAGATGCTCTTTGACATTTAATTTAATCCTCGTTTCCCTTGTGATGTTGGTTTTTCTTTTCACTCCTGTTTTCTATTGCTGTAAACTGAATGCCACGGGTCATTTGTAAAATATATTTATAAAATATAAGTTTTTAGGGGATGGCTCAGCCATTAAGAGCACTTGCTGCTTTCACAGACAACCCTAGTTTGGTTCCCAACACCTACATCTGATGGCTCACAATTACCTATAACTCTAGTTTGAGGGGATCCAGTGCATTTACACACACACACGTGCGCGCGCGCGCGCACACACACACATCTGGAGAGAGAGATACAAATACACATAATTAAAAATAAATCTTAAAAAGTATATAGATGTTTCTGTAGTTCTGGAGACTAGAACCCAGGACCATGGTGCCAGCATCTACTGAGATGCTGCAAATGTGCCACAGAGAGCTCAACGGTGTCACAGAGCTGCTGCAGAAACAGTTGCCAATCCACGGACACATGAGTGAACGAACCCTTTACAAGGGAAAAGCCCTGAGAACGGAATCACCTCATAAGAAGGTCACCAAGTCCTATCTTCTAAAGTCTCACAATGACGATAGACTCTTACCAGGGCTTTGGGAAGAGCATTAAAACAGTAGCAACTCCTGTTTCCTAGACAACAAAGCAGGTGCAGAGTGGTTCAACTTCTCACCCCAGGGTAGGGGGCTGAGAAAAATTGACGGTACAAGGGAGTTAGTCAGCGGTGTTGCCAGAAAACCTTGGACATCAACATCCCTGGGCCTAAAGACCCAATTCCCATCACTTGCCCATTTCCCCTGTGTATATATTTTCCTTCTCTGATTTCAAGTCACGAAGTCACTGTGAAGATAATATATTTGCCTTTTATAGGCTATTCGATGCCAACTCCCACATCTACCGGTAGAGTATATTAGGGGTCTAGCCCCAAACCCAGTTTGCCTCTTTAGTGCCTGGTTTTTATGAGACACCGTTTGTTAAAAGTAGTGTTGGGCTGGGGTTTAGCTCAGGGTTAAAGTGTTTGCCTAATAAGTTTTAAAGCCCAGGCTCTAGTCCCAACCATGCATGAAAAGACAGGAAAATATTTGAGAGGGAGGTGTGTTAGAAGATTTTGTGGAAGTGACCAGTAGATAATTTATCTAGATCTTATTCTGACTCGGAGGTTCCATCCGGTTGTACCTATGCCCACCCAGTGTTTGATATCTGGGCTTCATGCTAGTTCCTGTGGGCACGCATCCTGTCTGTTTCAAGCCACATGTGACAGAGGTAAGCTGGGTAGCTCATGGCACCTTCTTTATGAAAGCAAGCCTTAAAGCAAAGCTTGTTGGCTGTGACTTAGAGCAACAAGGTAAGAACTTCCTTCCAAGAATGAGTAGCCCCACAGCTATGCAAAGTATGTCTGACCAAAACACCAAGTTGAATGGAGTGATTTTCCTGATGCCAGCTGCTAGGCCTTTGCACCATTCACCCAGGTCTGAGATGCTCCTGTTTAAACACAAAACAAAACACTTCTTGTTTAAGCCATAATTGGACTTATCCCATGAACCTTCCATCAATGTTTTAAAATGCCAACACTACCAGGTGCTGGCATCTCCATTTCTCAAACTGTGCATAGAACAATAAGCGAATAAGACTGTGGCATTAAGAAGCAACATGTATTCCTAATTTCTAGCAAATCTCAAAGGGGTATGGACTCTTTTATCTCAAGTTAATGAGACTGGAAGCAGTAGTGGGCAGATTTATTATGGGATGATATCATCGGTGTGCATGCGTGGGCTGGGGCCTCATCTGTTCTTTCAACAAACTTTTATTGACTATCTCACAGGTGCCAGACACTCTGTACGGTCCTGAGGGTATAAAAAAGATTAAAACACGAGCCAAGGATTGGGAATGGAGTAGTTGAGAAATGCTACTCAAAGCTGGCAAACCACAGCCTTAGGCCCCAGACCAGCCTGAACCCTGGGTTATGGACCATAGCCACAACTGTTCGTGTTAATGGTTTGATAAACTTGGTTGATACAAGCAAGAAGAATAGAGATTGTATATCCACAAAGCCTAAACACAGAAACACAGATTGTTCTGCAGCAAATGTTTTTTTTTTTTTTTTTTTTTGAGACAGGGTTTCTCTATGTAGCTTTGGTGCCTATCCTAGAACTAGCTCTTGTAGACCAGGCTGCCTCCTTGAACTCACAGAGATCCTCCTACCTGTGCCTCCTGAGTGCCAGGATTAAAGACGTGTGCCACCACCACCCGACTTGCAGCAAAGGCTTTTTACTAAGTCCAAGGAACACTCTAAAACAATGATAAAATATAGTATAGTAAATACATAAAGCAGCAACAGAGTCATTTATTATCATTCTCAAGTACCAGCCACTGTGCATAATTAATTACACGTGCTGTGCTTTTATGACTGTGGTGCTTACACAAGCATTTATTCCCGTGTCACCACACACGTGAATAATGGGTTATGCTCTGTAAGAATGCCTACAATGTCATTTGGCCAGAGGAGTTGTCAGCTTCATTATAATCTTACAGGACCACCATCATATATGAGGTCTATCATTGACCCAAATGTCATTCCTTGGTATCTGATGGCACTTAGGTTCTGAACCTGAAGAAGATTTTGCCATACTCTTGTCCAGTGAGATGGTGTGGACTCACTCTGAGATGCTAGTGGGGATAGAGATAAGGAGACAGCTGGATGAAATTAAGGAAATGGAATCTACAGGACAGGGATGGGGCCTGGAAAAGTGGTAGGAGGGAGGATAACACCCAAAGTGTAGAAACTCTGCTTCCAGGCCATCTTATCCTCTTCTGCAGACCTTGAATTCACACTTCACCCAAGATATCATGGAACCCAAAACACACATTATACCTTTCTGCCCCAAACATTCCTATATTCAGGCAATATTTTTTCAAGGGAATCTGAGACAATATGTCTCAAAAGAACCTCCTTTCTGACTTAGTAATTCACTAGAACATTGTCAGTTGCTTTATTCAGTGCTGCCATAGGAAGCAAAAAGAGCCCAGTCAATCATAGTGGACAGAGCAGTATTGAGCTTGGAAGGTTAAAAATCTATTTTAAAAAATGTTTTCATAACCATGATCATCAACTCAGCACAAAGGAAACCCTGTCTTGAAAAAACAAAACAAAACAAACAAAAAAGAAGTCATGATCATCAGTAGACTTAGCTAAAATAAGCCTCTATCAGATAATTTAATCATTAGTAGATAAAAATTCAGTAAAGTAGAAGCTGAGTAATTTGACAAGAAACAGCACTTGAGACAAACAGATTAAAGACCGTCAGAGAAAATATGGCACCGTGATGGAATATGGGCCTCCTGGAATTCCCGCTCTTTCTGTATTTGTTTCTTGAGAACAGCTTAGTTGCCCATTCTCTGAACAAGCTAGGTTGTATTGGGTTGTAGGCCGAGGCTGACAACTTCTGAGTGATCAGAAAGGGCTCTAAGGAAGCAGAGGATAAGGACAGTTTCTTCTCAGAGCGCTGGAAAGACCGAGTGTCTTTGCAGACAGAGGAAAAACCCTCCAGAGAGCAAGCATGACTCTCGGAGGCAAAGGCCATTGTTCTGGACCCCCCCAGTGCTTACATTGATAAATGTGGCAGTGTAGGGACTGAAGAGAAGAGGAAAGAAAACCCAGCCATGGGCAGGGAGGAGGCACCAGTGCTTGCAATGAGCTCTCAAGGCAGGTGAGATGATCCTGAGGTCCCAATTACTCTCCAGCTAGGGGCAACGTGTGGGCCTCACTAGGGAAGGGGACACGTCACATTCAGCTGGCTTCTCTCTCATTACTCTTCTCTCTTCTTGACCTCCCTGTAATTAGGTTCACTTACCTGTTCCTGATTGCCAGTGTGGGGACAAGAGGTTTGAACTGAATGAGCTGGTTAAGATCTACCCTTGAAGTACAGTATTTTGGTTGGGTTCTCATTTGCCTGTGGCTGCTACGAAAGATGCTAAAAATATATGTTCTGGGTTTGGCCCTGTGAATACAGAAGCTAAACAACCCTCTGTGTGTGTGTGTGTGTGTGTGTGTGTGTGTGTGTGTGTGTGTGTGCTGTTTACAAATGAATAGGAATACAGAAGCTAAACAAGCAAGTGTGAGTGTGTGTGCTGTTTACAAATCATTGGGAATACAGAAGCTAAACAAGCAAGCGTGTATATGTGTGTGTGTGTGTGCTGTTCACAAATTAATGCAGTTAGCTTCGAAGAGAGAGATCTCAGATTTCTAGCCGGAATTGACTGTTTTTGTCCTCATCAAGATTTAATATAAAAAGTGGTATATGTTTTGTGTATTATGTATAGTGATGGTTTTCATAAAGACGTTTTCTTTCAAGCATATCATATTTTTCCTCCACCCTCTCCCCTTACTCTCTCCCCCTTCTGCTAGTCCTTCCCTTCCCCAGACAGTCTTGTTTTCTTGTCATGTGTATAAAAATTATTCTGTGTGCTGTATATAATCTAGGTGCCACAAAAAGAGAGAAAACTTGCAACACTTGTCTGAGTCTGGTGCATTCTGTTTAACGTTAATCTCAGGTTGCATCTGTTTTCTAGTTAACAAAGGTATTTGATTCCTCTTTGGGGCTTAATAAAACCTCACTGTTTTATAGATCACATTTTCTTCACCCATCAAGGCAGCTCAGCTGTTTTTGTAACTTGGCTATTGTGAACAGCACTACAGTGAACACGGATGTGAAAGTGTCTCTGGGCTACATTGACTCAGAGTCCTTCAGGGACATACAACAGTGGTAAGGCTGGGTCATATGGTAATTCTATTTTAAGCATTCTGAGAACCCTCCATGCCAGTTTATACAGTGGCTGGACTGAATTACATCCTCATCAAGCAGTGCGCACCAATTACGTTTTTTCCCAAGTCCTCACCAACGTTTGACAGCTGTGTCAAGATGATATCTCAATGTAGTTTTAATGTACCTTTCTCTGATGACTAAGGTTCTCCCCCACCCACTGCCGGGTGGGGGGTGGCTATATGAATAGATGGGGGCACATTATTATCTTGTTAGGTAGTACATTTTCTAACATCTTCTGCCCTTTCTGAGACTTGCCATTTGGGGTAAGGCACCACGGATGTCCTGAGCACACTGTGTCCTAAACACAGATGGACACGTCACTGTCTTAACGATAATGAGGTATTGGCAGTTTCATTGGCACCAGTTTATTCCTGACTTCACGGCTGAGGCAAACACAGTGTCCTCATTTGCTTTCCTGCTGCTCTGATAAAATACTGATTGAAAGCAACTTAGGGTGGGAAAAGCTTTATTTGCCTTCCAAGTTAGTCAGTCCTGGAGGGAGCCAAGGCAGGAACTCAGGACAGAAATGAAGTAAAGATTATGGAGGAACCCTGCTTACTGGCTTGCTTCCTGCTGGGCCCTCCCACTCAAGGATGGCACCACCCACTGGTGGCTGGGACCTGCTATATCAATTAGCAATTAAGAAAATGTGTCACAGACATGCTCATAGGGCAATCTGAAGGAGACAATACCTCACATGTGGTTCCTTTCACATGCAGATCCATATATATATATATATATATATAGGGATTTTTGAGACAGGGTTTCTCTGTTGCTTTGGGGCTTGTCCTGAAACTAGCTCTTGTAGACTAGGCTGGCTTTGAACTCACAAAGATCCTCCTGCCTCTGCCTCTACCTCCTGAGTGTTAGGATTAAAGGCGTGTGCTACCACCGCCCGGCTGTGTATGTATATTCTTATTTAATCTATTTATAATATTGTATTTAACGCCTATATCTATGTTTATGTATGTTGGTGTGAGTATGGGCATGTCAAGTGGAACAGGGAAAAAAGAATAACTTTACTCTGTGGCCCACTGCAGACTAAGGTACTTTCCTAATCTTTTAGGAGTCTTGTCTTTGTTTTTAATTAATTAATAATTTATTTTTGTATACCAATCCCAGTTCTCCCTTCCTCCTCTCCTACCCCTCCCCCCTACCACCACCCATCCACTCCTCAGAGAGGTTAAGGCCTCCCCTGGGAAGTCAGCTAAGTCTGTCTCATCACCTCATTGAGGCAGGACCAAGGTGCCATCCCCACCCCCATGTGTAGGCTGAGCAAGGCATCTCTCTCCAAAGAGAATGGTCTCCACAAAGTCGGTTTTTGCTTTAGAGTTAGATCCTGTTGCCACTGCTAGTGGCCCCATATACAGGTGACAAGCCACACCATAGTCACCTATATTTGGGGAGCCTGGTTCGGTCCTATGCAGACTCTCCAGTTGTCAGTCCAGAGTCAGTGAGCCCCCACTAGTTTGAGTCAGCTGATTCTGTGAGTTTCTTCACTGTGGTCTTGACCCCTTTGTTCATATTATCACTTATCCTGCTCTTTGCCTGGAGCTCAGTTCAGTGGTTAGTTGTGGATCTCTGCATCTGCTTCGATCTGTTTCTGCAAGAGGGTTCTAGCTTCTCTGGGGTTGTGGATTGTAGGTTTTTGAAGATCACCTATCAATCTAAAATATATCTGTTTAACTTTGAAAACATACCTAATACAACTACAAGTATGATTATTTAAAATGACTATTAACCTTCTTTTTTAAATTATATATTACATTTTTAAATGAGCTGCATAAGCACAATACCCCAAATAGGAGTGGAAACATACATTGAGTATAACAAAAATCACCCAAATTTGTATCAGCATACCAAAATCCATACCAATGTAAAATATTTGAGACTAGTGGATGCTCAAAAGTACACTCAACAATCCACCCTTTTATTCCATCATTTCTATACTATACTCCCCTTTTTCCCTTCAGGAAGAGATCCCTAAATCTACCCTAAATCTAATCTCCTTTGTTCAGCTTTTTTTTGCCCTTCTGACCATGACCAATAACAATTTGAAACCAACCCCACTAAACAAAGACAAACATCTATAACCAACTGAATGACTAAAAACCACCCACCCCATCTCTTGGGAATGTGGGCGTAGTGTTCTCTAGACTGCTTCCTGTTGTCTGGGGGCTGCTGGAATCTTTGAGGGACTCTGAGAAAATTAAGATAATGGTCAAGTCCTGGGGGAGCTAGCTGTTGTCCAGTTTGAGTGTGATGGGATCATGGAAGGCTTATCTGAAGTCCTGTCTGGAATGACCTGTGAGGCTGGACCATCTCAGTAAGCAGCCTTGAAGCTGAAGCTGTTCTGGATACAGAACTCTGAGGAAACTGCAGCAGAGGCACTCTGAGAGATTGGATCACCTGGACCACCCGTTTTCACTGGTGTCTGGTCCCCTTGTTCTGAAAACACACAAAGTTTGAAAGGTAACATATATATCTGCATCTACACAAGTATGGAACTGCAGTGTGCGCAAGCCAGTTAAAGATGATTTTTTTGTCTGTTTTATGTTTAAGCAGGTAAAATATATGTGACCTGTCTTGTAGTTATTCTGGGTTTATTTCTTTATGTCTGTAGCCTGGATTTTCAAAGTGTCTTTCCAATCAAATCTGATCGCTATCAACCTTGAATGAATCTTTATCCTTTTGTTTTCTGTGGAAACAAAAACATAACCTCTTCCTTAATGTAATGTATTTTTTGACTTACAAGTTAAGACATTTTAAAAAACTATAGAGGTTAATTTAATTTAATAGTTTTTATAATTTAATGTCTCTCAGCAGCTATTGTTTTTTCATCAGCAATCAAAAAAAATTAAAGTCAATACAACACCGTACTCGAGATTCCCTGTGCATTTTCATCTCTACGTGGCTTACTTCTTTTTTATTATTTATAAATGATTTGCATTTTTCTATGACTGCCTATACTCATTTCTTTTCTTTCCTAAGCCTATGCACATTGTTAAACACACTGTAACCTGTTTAGAGGTTTTTCCATCTGAACCTGCTTTACGGTGTATCTGTAACCTTCTCTGTCCGCATGAGCAAAATCTTAAACCGCTGAGCAGCTTACTTAGCTCATGGTGTGCCGGCAGTTCAAGCTTGCAGGCAGTGGTCAAGAGACGTGTCTCAGTAACCTTGGCAACACAAGAGACTGCAGGACTAGTAAGCCACATTTGACTGTTTTTTGTGTATTTGGACACTTTTTAAAAGTTTTTTCAGGTTTTATATGGAAATACATGCTCCCATATCAGGTGCCATTTGTAGATGGATATGGTCATTTTTGTTTGTATATTAATGAATAAAGCTTGCCTGAAGATCAGAGGGCAAAGCTAAGCCACTAGAGGCCAGGTAATGGTGGCACACACCTTTAATCCCAGGACTCGGGAGACAGAGACAGACGGATCTCCCTGAGTTCAAGGCTACCCTAAACTTCACTAGATTGATTCAGTTTCAAAGAGAAACAGAGCCAGGTTATGGTGGGACACACCTTTAATCCCAGCACCAGGGAGGTGGAGATGGGCAGAAAGAGGAATGTAAGGAGAGAGGAGACAGGAGCTCAGATGTAGTCTGGAGATGCAGTCTGAGGATACAGTCTGAGGACAGGATCATCCCTTTAGTCTAAGCATCACTAGAAGTAAAAGGTCTCTTGAGTTGCTGGCCACTCTGCTTCTCTGATCTCTCAATTCTCACCCCCTAATATCTGACTCTGGATTTTTATTAAGAACAATTAGAATTGTACTACAGGCAGATTTTTCCATCCCTCCTACCAACTCCCAAATCACAATATGGAGACTTACTAATTATGAAAGCTTGACCGATAGCTTAGGCTCATTCCTAACTAGTTCTTATAAATTAAATTAACCCATATCTTTTAATCTACACTCTGTTATGTGACTCGGTTACCTTTACTCTATACTCCCCATGCTGCTTCCTCTCTATCTGACTGGCAACTCCACCTTCTCCATTGTGTTCTTTCTGCCTCAAAAATTCTGCCTAGCTATTGGCTGATGAGCTTTTTATAAACCAATCCAATGACACATCTTCACAGTGTACAAAAGATTGTTCTACAGCAAAGAGAAGAAATGGAGAGAGAGAAAGATGGAGGGAGGAAGGGAGGGCAAGGGGAATGAGGGGGGGAGAAAGAGGAACAGAGGCAGATAGAGAGAGTTGGGCCTGGCATTGGCTTTTGAACCTCAAAGCCCATTCCCAGTGTCACACCTTCTAATCTTTCCGGAACAGTCCAACAACTAGGAATAAAACATTCAAGCATGTGAACCTATGGGGGCCATTGTCATTCAAAGCGTGGTAGGACAGTTTCACAACACAGAAGTGGGTAGCTTAACATGTCAGTAGTACTAAGGTTGCGGAATCCTGAGGTAAACCAAATATCTCATATAGATATTTTAAAGCTCCCCAGAGTGAGAGTGTGTGTGATTCAATCCATAACTGACCTCCCATTTAGCTTCTTTCTGGGATTGCCTTAAGTTACACATTGGATCCATTACATGATAAGAACTGCTGTTCAACCGTAAGGTGATTTTGCTTTGAGGAAGGGATGAGCGCTACATGTGGCAGGAAATGAGACACATGAATTTTAAATTGTGACTATTAATCAACAATTTAATGATTAATATTGGCAGCAAACATTTTCTGGAAGAAGATTGAGAGAGAGGGAGGGAGGGAGGGACGGTCCATGTTGTCTAATTATAGACATGCACGCCATGAAGTTGAGTCTGCCTCTGTGCTTTCATCACATGGTCTCCAACTCAGAGCCATGCACAAAGGTGCTTAGTAAATGCCGAGTCAACTGGCGTGTCAAGGAGTTTTGAGGGAAATCCTGACCTCAGAGGGCTCATTCCTTACTATTAATAAAAAAAATCTTTAAAATTACTCCATTTCCTCTGAGGTGTTGTGAAATGATGTTTATTTTGAGTTATTGTATGCAGATTACAGAGTAGGGTGTGTGTGTGTGTGTGTATGTGTGTGTGGTCTGTGCGTGTGCATGCATGTATGTGTTGTGTTCTTTAGAGTATCCAGATTTTTCAGATCACATGTGAACCTATATAAATAATTACACAATGTATAACTTTATAAACTTCCAAGGTCATAGTGAGGATAATACAAATTTAAAATATCTAGGGAATATTGCTTATCAGGACACTTGTCCCTCTGGTAAAGGTTGTGATAGAGGAAGAGTGATGGAGGTGGGTCTTGTATCTTATCTGTTGCTTTCATTGGTTAACTAATAAAGAAACTGCCTAGGCCCCTTGATAGGCCAACCCTTAGGTGGGTGGAGTAAACAGAACAGGATTCTGGGAGAGAGAAGCTGAGTCAGAGAGTCGCCATGATGCTCCCACTCCAGCCAGACGCAGGTTAAGATCCTCCCTGGTAAGCGCACCTTGTGGTGCTGCATAGATTATTAGAAATGGGTTAAGAGGCTAAAACTAATGGGCCAGGCAGTCTTTAAATGAATACAGTTTCTGTGTAATTATTTCGGGTACAAAGCTAGCCATGTGGGCGGCCGGGTGCCGGGGAAGCAGCCCAGCCGCCCCTACTTACTACAGAAGAGGAGGAAGGAAAGGAAAAGGAGTAGGAGTCTGCATAGTCTAAGCTGATGGCTCAGGTTGTGTCCAGAAGAAAGATACCACTCTAAGCAAGAAATACATTTTTTGAGGTCAGGACCTGGGGTTCACACTGGATAGTCTGTGGGTCCCACAACTGAGTGCTAGAGCCGAAGTCCATGTTCCTGGCCACAGGCTCTGCCAACTCTCGGCCTATGGGTCCTTACTGTCTCCTGGGAAGACTGCCTCCTCTTCTCCAGCCCGTGCCTTAATTTGTTTGCCTGCTCTTTAAATCTAGGTTTTGAAGGAGAAGCTCAGGGTCCCAATGAAGACGTGGGTGCCCCAGAGGGAGGTCTTTCACTTTGTTCTTGGTAGTTCTTAGCTGGTGCTGGATAAATCTGAAGGCAGCAGAATCTAAGCCAACATAGATAAAGACCATACTGGGGATGGCTGTTAATCTTGCAGTTCTTCAAAGTAATGATGGTGAACTGCTGATCATAGCCTTGCCCCTCGTGACCTTTTAGATGGCCCCCTTGCCCTGTAATGTCCCTCATGGAACCTCTTGTTCTACTGTATCTGACCCAGATAGTCACTCTCCCTGGGAGTTCCCTTCTATCTTAACTGACAAATGGCCCAGGCAGGAGTAGCTCTTCAGTCTCAGTTTCTCTTCATTCGCCTCGGGACATGCCTGCCCAAGAGTTCCATCCCTTGCCCTTGCCAACCTTCATCAACCCAGTTAATTCTCTTGAGAATGGGTTTTTACAAAGCAACAATTTGGCCATTCCTTGGTCTCTGGCTTTTGTTCTTGTCGTGTGATTTTTTTCTTTCTTATGATCTGTTATATATGATGGTCACAGAGACCCTCACTACAGGTGAGCAAATTCCAATTCCATCTTTTAATAACCTCTTAAAACACCCATCTTAAAACACTACCATTGTCAGTTGAAGAAACAGAGACAGATTCCAACCAAAGCCCTACTTGACACAGCTAGTGATTACATAGGAAAAAAAAACAGATTAGATATACTTTATGTGTTTATCTGAAAAATTAAACTTCCATTTATACCATTTCTGCAGAAAAAAAAATCTTTGCTAATTGCCAACAACTGCTTTTTAAACTTCGACCCAAAGTCAATTCCAGGCATCTGCCTCATAATTTACTGATGGTGACCCGGGCTCCATGAAACATTAGTGAGGAAGAACTTTTCTTCTGCCCTCCCAATCCTGCCACCCAACCATAACCTCCTCCCTCACATCCTCCCTGTCTCTCCCACCTCAATGACCTGACGCGGTCCCACAAGAAAGTTCTTGGCTCTCTTTCTTCCTAGACAGAGCTTTTGGAAGGCATGTCTTTCTTAGTGGAAGAAGCTACCAAAAAGAAGCTCCCTGGAGTGTGCCAAATCGTGAAGTAAGAATTACTCAGTTTTTTTTATATATATATATATAACAATAAAGCCAGAGCCAGCAGCACTTCCTCGGGAGTTATTAGTAATAGGAAGTGAATGTTCCAAGAGCAAAGACGATGGCAGGAGGCCAGAAGGGTGTGGCTGGAGGAAAACTGAAAATGTCTTCACAAGTGGGACCTTCGAGTCCTGAGTAAGAATGATAGAAATGGTGAGGTCACTGTGCGTGAATGAGTAAATTCACAGCTACTGCAGGTCAGATCACAGTGACGTCATCGTCCTGTGTTAGAAAGCACAATCGGTAGCCTGGTACAGAAGAGTAATCCCACCTATAATTCCAGTACTTGGGAGCCTAAGGCAGGAAGATGGCAAGTTCTGGACCATCCTCAACTGCATGGCAAGACCCTGCCTTAAAACAGACAAATGAAAGAGCACGGTCATTTTATTCAAAATCAGTATTAGAATGGGCCGTCATTTCATGGCCTTGGGACCTGATGTTTGTTTATGACAAGGATCACTCAGACTCTCTTTGGTACCTTTTGAGCTGAGATACAGTGAGTCAAAAGGGTTTCCAATGAGCAGGGACCCAGCACAGTGCCACAGACAAATTTTAAGGGTTTGGAGAATGCGTCATTTGTGTGTTATGGCTACAAAGTCAAAACAGAGCTACGGAGGAAGAATGGCATGAACAAACAGCTGACTCACCTCGAGGCTGGTTGTGGTCATGGCCAGCTCTGGCAGGAAGAGCTGCCCCTGGGATGGGAGGGGCAGGCTGGACAGTGTGATGCTGAACTGGGTGTGCATTTAGGCACATGTATACACACAGGATTCGTGAAGGCGCTTCCTTCAGACATGTCCTTGGGTCCTGAGGACACTTGTGGATCAGAGTGGGCAGCAGATGATTCTCCTGGTCTGAGCTCCCAGGGGCTCCTGAGGCTCCCAAGAGGATGTAGCTATGGAGAACAAGCCATCAAGTGGAACGTGCTTCTCCAGGTCACTGCAGAGAGAAAGACAGTCCACCCTCTGTGTGGACAATTTCTATATCTGTGGATTTAACTAATGACAGATGGAAAATATAGAGAAGCCTGCAGTGATCAAATCTGTATTGAACGATACAGCAGAAAGTTATTCATGTAGCATTTACATGGCATGATAAATAATCTAGTCATGATTAGCATACATGAAATAATATGCATAGGTTAGATATAGATATTACACCACTCTACACGGGGGGTTGGAGCATCTGTGGATTTGTATCTGGGGTTTTGTAGAACTATGCTTCCATTGATACCACAGGATGACTATAGACATCATCAATCTATCAAGAGAAAATAGAAACAATACATATAGAAAGGTGACTAGTAAGAATACACATTTCTAGTTTCTTAGACTTAGATGGAAGGACTTGTAAGAAGCTGATAAAAATCTCTACCATGTGACTATGTTATTGAAAAAGAAAAGAACTAGGTTATAATAGATAAATGAAAGAGTCTGTTTTACTCAGTATCCACAGTGCATGGGCACAGAGACCCGTGGATGGTTGAAGCATCTGACAAATGCTGAAACAGCCAGGGAGCCCAGGACATAACTAAGTTCACACTAAGGTTGGCAGGACTCACACCAGGAAGCACTGAATTCAATCTAGATCCTCTGTACCTCATACCTCTCCCAGAGGAAATGCTATTTACTGCACTCGGATGAGACCCAGATTCTCCCATGACATTTAGCGATTTCCAGATACCAGGTATAGGAGAATGGGGGAGAGGGGAGCCCAACAAAAAACAATGACAAAAACTACCTGGTCCTATTGAATAAATGCAATTAGTTTTATAGTGGCATCCACCTAGCTGGGGGCTAAGTGGTTAAGAGCCCGTTACTGCTCTGGTAAAGGCCTGGGGTTCAGTTCCCTGCCCGGGTGTACAAGCACTGTAACTCCAGTTCCAGGGGATCTGATACCCTGTTCTGGCTTCCTTGGACTCCTGCACACACATGGTAAAGACAAACCCTTTCAGCAAATACACATATGAAGGAAGAGAGAGAGCACGGATAGACATTTGACTCCTTCCACTTGCTGACGTCACTCACAGTCTTCTGCAGGCTCCTTCCTCCCTCCGCTCGCTTCCTCTGATGACTCAACAGAAGCAGCTGTGGCTGTGGAGAAGAACCCTTGTCACAGTCCCAGAAAGTGCTTCTGGCCATTTGAGCTCAGCAGCTGAACCTGGGGTTTCAGACGAACAGGAAACCTCTTCCAGAAGTGTCAGAAATCACATCGACGTTGTCTTCAAACCCTGCAGATGGCTACACTGTATCCCCTGGGCTTGTCACAGTGGAGGTTGTGAGTCAGAGGGTACCAGGATCTGAGAGGGCATTTCTGTCAAGCTCCAGGGTGAGATGGGACCTGCTGGTCTTCAGTTCAGGGACGAAGAAGTCCCTAGTCACAGGAGCTCCATATCCCATTCCCCACTCTCCTGCCCCTATCCTTGTCCCCTGGAGTAAAATTCCTACTGAGGCAGAGATGGAGCTTGAGTAATCTCTCAAAGGCAAAGGTAAATCTGAATGTGATATTCTAAGAGACTACAGCCCCAGACTATTGCCCCAGGGCTCTTACTGTATTGTCTCCAAATGCTGGTTCTTAGTGCTACGGAATTGCCTTTTCAAACCTAGAAAGTTATTCTCTTTGAAGCAAATTCACCAATTTAGAATTCTCACAGAATGATATAGACACTTAGATAGACACTAAGAACTTATTAAGATATGTGTTTATGTAAGTATGTATGCATGTAAATATGTAAGTATGTACGTGTATGCATGTATGCATATATAAAAGCATGTATGCACATTTGCCTGTAAGTATGTACACATGTATATAAGTTTGTGTATGTATGCATTGGTTACTTTTCTCATTGCTGTCACAAAACACCCAGCAAAAGCAACTTAAGGAAGGAAGGGTGATTTTGACCGACAGTCTGAGGATTCAGCCCATCATGGTGGCAAAGACTGAGATGGTGAGCGCCACTCTAGCAGAGGCAGCAGGAGGGTACAGCAGCTGGTCACACTGAATCCTGGCAGGGCGCAGAGCGAGAACTGAGGCTCAGATGGCTTTCTCCATCTGTCTTTTTAAAAAATTCAGTCCAGACCCCTAACTCATGAGAAAGTTCCACCACCACATTTAAGGGAGGTGTCCCCTTCAGTTAGACCTCTCAGAACACAGCCTCCAAATCATGTCCAGAGGTGTGTCTCCTAGGTGATTCTAAATCCAGTCAATAATATATATATTGTATGTGTGTATACCATTGTTACCATTGTGTATGCAGACATATGCTGTATACAGTGACCACAGCACACAATGGTGGTCCCATGAGTCTATCATCTGGTGATATCATAGGGAGCCTGATTTGTGTAAGTATGCACTGTGATGTTTGCCCAACAGCCAAGTTCCTTAACTACACAGCCTTAGCCCATATCTCCAGCACACGATAAATGGGGGATATGTGAGGGTTTGTGAGACTTAAAGAAAAGAACAGGCAGAGCTCATACAATTGGTTTTTGGCAGCATCTATAACATTTAAAAATTTTGCAATATATCCACAAATTACTTACTTAATTAGAAATGTAATTTTCTATGACACGGGGTTTGCTATGTAGCCCAGGCTGGCCTCACAATTCTACTCCTCCTGCTTCAGCCTCCTAAGCGCTGGGGATTCCGGACATGTCCCACCACACGCAGCTTAAAATGAATCTTTAGAACAAAAGAATCATTTTTCATTGACTTTTGTTCCTCCCAGAATAAACAATGCACGCCAGCTCAAGAAGCTTTTCCACCCCTCTGATTTTCCTCCACGCAGCTGTCTCCTCTCCACTGCTCCATGGCCTCCTGAGATAAGGGAGGCACACACCTGAGCTCAAAGCAAATTTGTGTGGTTCTGAGCAAGTAGCCAAACCCCTCTGAGCTTATCCCTTCCCTGGTCCAATGCAGTTCAAATGCCATTTATTTTCTCAGTGGAATGACCTCCGAACATCCACTTTCCTCCAGTCCAGGACAATTTAGGTCAGCATTGTTTGTTTTAATTCTTAGGAGATACTGTTTCTCAGTAGTCGTTATCGCAGATGCAATCTTGCATAAATTAGTATAATCATTTGACCCCCTAATGCCAAGTATGTAGAAGGTGTTTGGTTATCTGGTGGGTGCTCAGTTGGATATATAATACAACAATGAATACAAATCTTACTGGGTTAATTAGCTATTGAGATTGTCATTATGGTAAAGTAGAAAGGTCTGCAAATTGGTTTCCTTTCTCCTCATCAAAAGTTCTCTTTCCTTGAATCTGGGCAGTCCCAACCTTCACTTTGAACAACAGAATGAGGCAGAAAAAACGCTCTATAACTCCTGAGACTGGATCTCTATTAATCACCAGTTTCTGCTTTTGCGAAGTTGGTTGGAACAGGACACGCTAGCTATGCAGATGCCACAAGGAGCAGAGCTAAGCCTGGCTATCACCCAGTGGAACTCTCAGGCAGAAGCCAGTCCCACTGAGGCAACGTGAGTGGGCAACCATGGACACGCGGTCCGGGGTAGCTTCTATATGTCTGCAATCATAGCACCTCATGTAGAAGATTTGCCCTGATGAGCCCAGCTAGCTCATAAGGCTACAAGAGATAATAAATGTAATATTATTATTTTAAGTCATTTCATTTGATATGTAGCAATGTATTAACTACCAGATGTGGGGGGATGGGACAAAAATCCACTCATGATAGATTTATCAATTGATAAGTTTTTTCCTATCTGCCTTTGATTTTCTATGTGAAACTACCTCCACCACTTCATCACCAACGCCACTCCTTATTCTAATTCCCTGGCCCCTTCTCCTCCCTCTGCTATACTTCTCCTACTAGGACCTTCCCATAAGTCCATTCTAACATGCATGGCCCAGCCACAGTCCCATCACTGACACTATGGAGCCTTCTTCTCCATCTCTCTGTGCTTACTGCTTGCTTCCTGCCAAGAGCTGTCCCAACCACCGCTAAATCTGTTGTCATAGAACTCTGCCAGGTGTGACATGACTGTCTTGAATTCAGCACTGCTGTGATTACACAGTCAATACCCTCACATTACTGACCTACGAGCATTCTCCCATGAAAGGGAGAAAGGGATTATGAGCCATCAATTCAGGCCCACCCACCTCTCTCTGGAGATAGATAAGAAACTGATGAAGGGGAGAAGAGTCTACAGTTGTGGAGGTATCAATAAGTTTTCCATTCTCCTATAAGTAATTCCAATAAACTCAAGTTAGACATTGATGGGAAATTTTCTTTGGCCTTCTCTTGGTGTCTTATTTGGGGTGACTATATTTTTGTTCGTATCATCCCAGGAAGTTACACTTTGGTACCTGAACAGAGAGACAACAGGCCGAGGGAAGAGTTTTAGAACAATTGCTTTGCCCCTGCTAGGGGTTATAAAACATTTAACTAAAGTTAAGCCATCTGAGTGTGTAACATCTCCCAGGTAATGTGGCCATTGTCGGGGTCTGATGCCCCAACATAAAATCAACTTTTCCCTAATTGGACCGGTGTGGAGACACGGGAAATAATGAGACACAGTTCACACAGCAATATCGGAAGGGAGTTTTAGGCTTCATCCATTCCTGAAGATCACCTGCGTTTATTATTCAAACACCTTTTATTCCCCCAGGTAAAACCAAGGTAGAAACTCATTAAAATTCTCTTTCCAGGGACACAGGAATACCTTCACACCTGCAACTCAGTCACCAACTTGGAATCCACACCTCTCCCCTGGCGATCTACGTAATAACAAAAGAGAGGGAGCAATACATCCTAAACCTTTGTTAAGTAGCTAAAGCTTATCTGGCAGGACAGCATTGCCCTGGAAATCAAGCATGGCCAGAGAACCTGGCTGCAAATATTTCATATGAAATATGGGCCTACAGGCCATCTTTCTCCATATGGTATGGAAAAGCATGCCTCCTTGTTGTTGTTTTTACCCTGTATTAGGTGATAAGGCATGTAACTGAGACTAAGTTTCTGTCCAGTGGAAAAAGCCAGGGTGGAAAGTTTGTGGGAGAAATTCAGATGGGACTGTTTTCCTCTGTTTTATGGGGATATGAATGTGGTGCATCCTGGAAGAAGAGGGATGCCTTGAGACCAGCTAACAGACCAGAGGTTGGTATGGGAGGTCCTTCTGTCTATGTGTTGCTTTTATTGGTTAATGAATAAATAACTGGCTTGGCCTATAGCATGGGAGGAGTAAGGCAAGGTCAGGGAGACGCCATATAGCCACCAGCAGGAGACAGATGCTGGAACTAGCCAGTAAGCCATAGCTGTTAAAAATGCTGCAAGATTGCCGGCGGCAGTAGGCAGTGGGCCCACAGAGCAGCTAGTCTCAGGCAGAGCCAGCTGCTGATTCCTGAGTGGTGGCTGGTCCCGGGCAGGTTGATCCCAGCAAGCCCGGGGGTATGAGCAGGCGGCTGGTAGAAGGTACATGGAAGACACATCATATAGAATAGAATTGGATATTTATTACTTAGAGGGGAAAGAGAGTGGGGGAAGAAGGAGAAGAGAAAGGAGAGAGACAGAGAAGGGAATGGAAGAGAAGGAGTGTGCACGCCAAAAGGGACAGTGAGAATCAAGATGGCGAGAGGAGGACAAGGGTCGCCGAGAATGGGTGTGGCTTGTCTCTTAAAGAGACAAAAACCATAATAACAGCCACATGGTGATATACAGATTAATAGAGATAGGTTAAATTAATATGAAAGAGTTAACCAATAAGAAGCTAGAGCTAAGGGGCCAAGCAGTATTTAATTAATACAGTTTCTGCGTGATTATTTTGGGTCTAAGCTAGCCAGGCGGCCAGGAAGAACAAGCAGCCTCCTCCAACAAAAGGTTATACTGTAATCCTTGAAAGTAACATATATGCAACAGGATTGTAAGGAAGCAAGTGCAGAAGTTGCATTGGTCCTACTCTGGGTGATGACATGAGACAGGCTCAGCTATCTGTCCAGAAAGAGCTTACCTGCACTGGAGAGGGAGTACAAGAAAACCATGAGGCATGTGAATAGCACCCCCCACAGTAGCCTCCAATTTGGTATGTAAATTCAGTAAATGAGAGGATGAGATGGAGGTACCATTGGATTGCTGTTTCTTATGGTTGGGGTGGAGCATAAAGAAAAGACAATTCGGATTAGGTGTGTGCTAAATAGACCCCCTGGGAGCCAAACTGTTGGGAATAATCAAAGCATGAAGATCAAGAAAATGAGGTAGAATATGAGGAGAGAAATGGGACTGGGTTTACCAAGAGTTAAGAGAAGTGATTTCAACAGAGATCACAGACAAACAAGAGGATGGTGTGGCTTTGCCGAGCCTCCCTCCCCTTGAGTCATGATTTTACAAGGGAGAGGCTTTGAAAGAGGTGAGTGATGTAGATGGAGGTTGGCAATTTGTCAGGTTCACAAAGTGCTGTACCAATTGAGAGGTGGTGAGAACGGGCAAATGCAGAAAACAGAGCTTGTCTGGGTTTGCAAGCATAGCAAACCGAAGACTCCAGGGAAGAAATCTCAATGCTGTGCCTGTGAGCTTCTGGGAAGGTGTAAAGTCTGAAGAGAAGTTTAGTAAGGTGGTTCAGAGGAGCCCAACTGTGCTGGGGACAAAGGAGACCTTGGCAATGGGAACTTCCTCACTGCTGATGGGGTGGCCAAGTTACCAGCCCATGAAGAGCATACGGGGTGACTGAAAGTCCCAGGTTGAACTGTGGACTTACTGATATTTTACTAATGGGCAGAGCACAAGATTAACTAGATGCTGGGTCAAGTAGATACGGCATGGTTCCTGGAAACCTACAGGAGCATCAGGGTCGATGCATATCTGTAGATAGATATGAAGACAGAGCAGTAACCGTGGCAAGGATTTAGTCTGTTCTAGGAGTGGGCAAATATCCTCCCTGGGAGTATGTTTTGTACAGTTCTCCCAAGGAAGTGGAGATTTTTCATCAAGCCATGGGCTATTTCAGCAACCAGGTGTGACCAATGTGAAGTCAGCCAGCAGCTGTAGCACTGGCCTAGAGCCTGTCAGTGACAGGCCCGGCATACAAGCACCACATAACTCCTGATTGTCCTCAGGCCAAGGAACACCTGGACAAGCTTAGGCCTTCTTGGGTGGAGAGCTGTTTAAAAGCCCTGCAGCAGCAGCATTCCGGGATGAGGAAGCAGGATGGCTCACAGAGAATGACTGTGAAGTACAGAGCTAAATAAGGCGATGCCTCCTGTCTGTTCTGCTGTATAGGACAGTGCTCTATTGCAAAAACGATCGGTATAACAAGTAGGGCCTTTTCATGCTGTATTAGACCTCGCTGACTCTCTTAAGTGTTTCCTTAGCTGAAGTTAAGAACTTATAAACCCTAAGACCATTGGCACTTGCGCATTCATGAAAGCTCATTTTTGGAGTGAGTCGTATCATTACTATACAGATAATCATAACTAATTAAACTAACAGTAAGTGACAATTGCTCTAGCACAGCAGGCCAACTCTCGGTCCGAAATGAAAGAAAATGATCACATATCTCTAGTATCCACCTCCTATCCCCACCAAAGGTCATAGACCTTTGAAGAGGTAGGTAATCTAAGAGCTAGAGAAAGGGATAGAGTGCTAAGGAATGTCACGGTCATTGCTCTGAAAACAAATGGCTGACACTTCCGGGTCCCAGGGCCACACATGTGTGGACAAGCCCTCAGGCAGAAGTGCCTAATGGCCCCGGGAATCTTAAAGGGCCCTGTGTCACCCACGTGCAGCATGGTTGCATCATCTACGTGTGACGCAGCTGCATGAGCCCTTGCGCGCATGCGAAAGCTCCGTCATCTGCGTATGATGTAACCACGTCATCCCCCTGTGTGCACATGCTAGGCAGCCCTTAAAAGCTGGAGGCACCATTTTCAGCGCTCTCTCTCTCTCTCTCTCTCCCTCTCTCCCTCTCTCCCTCTCTCCCTCTCTCCCTCTCTCCCTCCCTCCCTCCCTCCCTCCCTCCCTCCCTCTCCCTCTCCCCTCCCCTCCCCTCCCCTCCCCTCTCTCTGTAAACTGACCTTCGCGAGGCCTGTACACCCCCTCCCAATAAACTCCTAAGGGGTTTGTTGCGTGTTACACATTTCCTTCTCACTTGCACCAGGTAATTTCAAGAGCAACTGTGATTAGCTATATGAAACCCTCGGAATAGTAAGCCCACTAATTCTCCCTTGTGACTGGGTAGAGGAGTAGCTCACTAGGCTTCTCCCACCCTAACAATGTATAAACAGTTGAGCTGACAGTTGCTGGAAGGGAGGGAGGCTCTTCTTCAGTGGCATAGCCGCCCATAAGTTGCCCAATCCCTTGTAAGAGCCCTCAGCTACACTTCTGTAAATAACCAATTAAATTCATTGGTTTACCGAGATAGACTGCTGCAGTTGCTTCTGGGTTCTGTCGTTGGCGCCCTATCTGCAGTAAGTACATGCTTGTTCATACCATACTTGTGATCCCAAGGGATGCTGCTCGTAGGTCTCTTATCTATAAAATATGGCTGTCTCGCCTCCAAGGTGGCCTATTCATCTTCCTAGGATGGGACCAGAGCACCAAACAGATCACTCGCCTAATAGTCTCTGCCTTTGGCTTTTACGCGTGAGTGTTCACCAGCCAAGTTCTTCTGCTGGTTAATCTGGTGATGCACTCACGCTGTCTTCCCGCAGTTGCTATGAGTGCTAGGAATCTGATCTTCTAAGCATCTCCTTGCAGTTGCTTTGCTTGCTATCTGTGAAGGACCAATATAAAGCACAGAGTAAGAATGTGATGAATGATGTATATAAGTGTAAAGGAATTTGGTGCTGTCTCTGTGTAAACATTAGAAACTGTTATTGATATGGAGTTGGCATGTCGCTTTGCACTTTACATGGACTAAGCCTTCTGCACAGGTGTCCTTTCTCCCTAACACCTCAGGGCCCCACTCTCCGAATCACTGTAGCTCAGTATTTATTTTATTTTATCTTATTTTATTTTGGTTTTTCGAGACAGGGTTTCTCTGTAGTTTTAGAGTCTGTCCTAGAACTAGCTCTTGTAGACCAGGCTGGCCTCGAACTCACAGAGATCTGCCTGCCTCTGCTTCTCGAGTGCTGGGATTAAAGGCGTGCGCCATCACCACCCAGCCTCAGTATTTATTTCTTAGCATGTGCTTAGTATCATTGACTATAGTAGACTCAGACTTGAAAGTTCCGGGATTTTTGTTGTTGCTGTTCAAAATTATATTTATTAAAAAGTAATTTTAATTCTGATGGAATAAAAATGACCAAAAATTTGTTCTCCATCCCCAGAGCTTCTGACATGGTTCAGCAGTGGAATATGGCAGAAGTGATACTGCCTAGGCCTAGACGAGACTTCGGAAGACCTCATGACTTCCACTGGTGCTCCCATGGGGCTTGTGAGAGGCATGAACTGTCCTCCCGATGGAGAGACGGACAGCTAATTATCAGCCACAGAGTGACACCAGCTTTGACCAGCCTGGATGCACACTGCAGATGACTGAAGCCACCAGAGTGACTCAGATAGACTGCCTAACTGAACTCAGACAGAAGAAAATCTTCACCATGTAAAGACTAGACAGCCTATGCTAAATTGTGGCATTATGGATAACATTATGCAGAATAATACACGAGAGAGAAATTGTTTCCAGAAGTAAGAAAATGACATAACAGAGATCTGTACGTGTATGACGTCATCTTTGGGAAGTTAGTGTAGAAGAGTGAGAAACCTGTTTACAACAGTAGAATAAATGGAAAAGAGGTCCCTTGTGAAGAGCAGAAGGCCAGTGAGGTGACTCAGAGGTTGGCAAAGGGATAACACAAGTTAGGTGGTAGAAGAGAAACTGGAGAAAATGAAACCTGAGATAAGTTAGAAACAACAAAATGTATTTAACGACCAAAGTAGCTAAGAGCATCTCTATGTAGACTACTGAGGTCCTGCCCTTAGCAGCATGTGACAAGATGCTACATGACGGGTGAGCAGAAATGAAGCAGGGTTGTAAGAACATAGAGGATTCTGGACTTAAAGAGTCTGGGGGTATCTGGGCATGGTAGCACACGGTCTTAATCCCAGCAGTGAATCTCGGTGCATTCAAGGCCAGCCTGGTCTACAGAGCTAGTTCCGAAACAGCTAAGACTACACAGAGAAACACTATCTTCAAACACACGCACACACACACACCAAGTGTCAGAGAGTAAAACTTAACTAAACACAGAGGTGCTGGCCCATCTCAAATCAAATGTATACTGTGGTTTTTGGAGCATGGACCAACTCTGTCTTTCAGAGAGACCCAGTGAGAACAGCAACTGCTCAGACTATAAAGTCCATGGCAGCTCACATTGTCAAGAGACTTACAGATGCTCAACTGCCACGAGCAACACCGCAGACTGGGAAAAAGCCTAAGCCCCATAGATCTCTCCTGTGGGCAAGGAAGATCTCTCAGAAGGTAAGCTAGAGGTTTGCCCCTGAGGTGTGTGTGCAGAAATGACCTCACCAAGGGTCATGCTGCACCTCCATGCCAGCTGGAGGTCAGAATTGCGGTTTGCTGGCCGTCAATAACTCCCCAGGTCTCTAACATTCACCCTTTGTTTTCCGTTATACATTGGTGGGGCTGGGCAGGGAACTTGTCTTTTCAGTTCGCCAGAGTCTGCATGTATCCAGGAGCTTCAGCTGGGTCTGTACTTGCTCCAGAGCATAGGACTGTAAGTCCCAGTCTCTGGCCTCCATCTTTGGAGGCCCTGTCCCTGTGCCCACCAAGCCTTGACCCCTCCCTGGAGGAGGGTCAAGACAGCCTGCCAAAATCTTGACCATTCCCCCAGTCTATTTAAACTGCTCCCCTGGAAAGTCTCCTTGTGGTCTCTTTCCTTTTCCCCCCAGTGGTCGTGTTTGTGGCTTCCTGGCTCCCCCTCAGGGCCACCCAAGAGCTCAGGAATCCCATTAAACCTGGATATATTTTAATTTGGCTTGTTGTGACTTGGATTGATTGGGATTTTTGTGTCAGCACAGAGCTTGCGTTAGGAAAATTCCTAACAGGGATGAAGGGCTGTGCACCTGGGCATAGAACTCAAGGGCCCAGGATGATTGCATGCTTGTACAAGGGCAAATGATATAGATTGCTGAGGCCAACGGGTGAAACATACAGGTGAAAAGACCACAAACACTTCACAGCCTTCCTTACTAGAGATGGCATTTACCACCACCACCCGTGGCCTTACATGCGATAGACAAGAGATCTACTAATGGGCTGTGTCTGTAGCCCCTTGCTTTCATGACTAGAACTGCTAGAGACTCGAGTGTCTGAGCAAGGCTGTGAGAGGTCTCACAGCACACAATCCTGGTACCACCACATAAGAACCCGAGCTCTCGTGGCCTCACAGAGAACCAAATCGCCCTGGCCAGCACCATGGCTGACTGTCAGATGTGGGACTGAGGCCTTCTGGCCTCACGTGGCTGCAGCTGCAGTGATGACCCCGGACAAGGACATTAGAAGACTTCCAGCTGTTCTCTGTCAGTTGTTGAATCACGGGATCTGGAGCAAAGTAAGGACGATTTTAAGCTATTCTGCTATTATGTTCCAAGATGCCTTGCTACATGACAATACATCATTAAGATTTAAGAATATGGATATGGCGGTACACAGAAGCTTGTAATATCAGCAATATGGGGACAGAGGCAAGAGATTTTCAAGTTTGAGGCCAGCAAGGCCCCAAAAGAAAGAGAGAGAGAGAGAGAGAGAGAGAGAGAGAGAGAGAGAGAGAGAGAGAGGACAGAAAATGAGCTCATGTACTGTCCCAGTGACCTAATCTAGAATGTGGGGACAGGTGACACTATCATGTGATGTCACTTTCCCTCATCCTTTCCTGGCTCTAGGGATGCTGTATGTAGACTTAGGGGGCAGCCTTGGAGGGAGTTTTCACCTACATTGTTACCCCAGTTTCCCAGGTTTTCCCAAAGAGGGTCAGAAGGTAAACAAAGGTAGAGATCTAAAAGCTTGGGGCTCTGATTTCCCATAAAAGTGTAATTCTCAGGTTTGCCACCTGTCAGACAGATCTCTCCAATCTGTGATAGTCATGCACAAGCAACTCTTGCAACACAGATTCTGACTGAGTGTCCTAGGCCAGCTGAGAGTCCATCCTTCTGAAGGATGCCCAGGCAAGCCCATGCTCAGTGTCCAAACTCATCACGGAGTAGGAATAGCCAAGAGAGACTGTCTGAAGCCTGGTCCAACCTGCTCAGCCTCAGCAGGGTTGCATGTTAGAACTACCTGTGGAGCATCGTGGAATGCTGGTGGCATGGTGCTGTCCCCAGGGTGCGGCCTGTGATAATACAACATGTTTCCTTGGTAACTCCTGCTCTGAACCCCGTGGACTGCTCTTGACCCCATTGAGATTCTATGTTGACAACATTGAGAGCAATTGGAACCATCTTGAAGTCTGTAGAGGAAGGAAGAGGCTGCAGTGACCAAGGCATGTCATCCAAGGAGAAGTGGAGAAACACAGGGGTTCAGGCATAGTAGAGTGGACACTCTTCCAGGTCTCTGAACAGTACTTAGCCTCTCTTTGCCCCACCTCTTCATGGATAAATAGAACCTTCCAGCTACCTCTGTGGGAAGCACACAGTCTAGCTAGGGGGAATCAGTAAATGAAACTCTTATTCACGTGCAGAACATCAGACAAAAATGACCATAGAGCAGGTTAAGAACTTCAGTAACTGGGATTTATGTTTACCAGATGAGAATCCCAGATTGACAGATGTTTCTTCTGGGAATACTCGAGAGACCCTTGTACCATCTAAAATGGTCCAATATCAGTAACACTGCCTTCTGCTCCTACTGTAAGCCCAAGACCAAGTAGCTTCATTTCTAAAGAACCCAAATGTAAAAAATCTAAATGCTTCCAGAATTTAATATACTTCTCAGAAAACACTTTATTCTTTGAAGTGAAAGAACCTCATTTGAGACAATTTTTTTATTGATTTTATTGAGCTATACATTTTTCTCTGCTCCCCTCCCTACCTCTCCCCTTCCCTTCACCCCTCTTCCATAGTCCCCGTGCTCCCAATTTACCCAGGAGATCTGAGACAAATATTTTTAAACCTCTTTTATTCTGTAGCAAGGTGTGTGGAATCACATCAGATCAACAAATCTAGGAATGTAGTAGGTTTATTTATTTGTTCATTTTTAAAAGACATCTATGTAAATAATCCTTGTAAGGCTGAACTTTGTTCTACCATTCATGAAATACACAGTGGGAGAAAAATAAACAATTTCAGCACTAGGGAGTCACAGACACTAGTCTGGGTGTTGGGGGTTTTGTTTTCATTTTGTGGAGGGCCAGGGCAGGAGAGGACACTGTGGCTGATGTCTGCTGGGTGGCGGTGACAGTGTGAGTGAGAGACTGAGTTAAGCTGTTTTCTACCATTGCAGCAAATACCTGAGATGACCAGTTTAAAGAGAAAGGTCTATATGTCAGCTGGCAGCCTATTGTTGATTGGCCCATTGGTCTTGGGTTAGGCAACAGGTTACAGCAGGTGGCATGCAGGGAAACAAAGCCATTTACATCATAGCCAAAAAATGAGAAAAAGGAAGAAAGGGCTCCGGGGCTATATCTCCTTCAAGGGTATACTTCCAGTGGCCTGAAGACCTGATATGTGAACACCAGTCCTGTCCCCAGCCATCTCTCTGACCTTGATTTTCAGCATTTGGCAGTGTAAGAACTGCCAGAGGAACTCTGGTATGCAGACTCCTGGTTTGCCATGTTCTGGACAAGGGATCGAAGACTTCATCTTTAACCAGCATCCAGCCCACCCTAGGATTCTGCATCAGGACACTAAATCTGCTTTAAGTTACACTGCATTGAGCTGAGCAGCCCTGACTGCTGTCCTGGGGCTGGTGTGTATCCTCTCATTGTATGTACATGTGTTCTGAGGCCTAGAGCACAAACATATTCAGAAATGCTGTTGTATCCATGTGCTGCGTAAAGCCCACTCTCTGCCCACAGAGACATCAGCCAGTGAAAACCAGCATCTTACTATACAGATGGAGAGGAATAGAGTTTCCTATGGGCAAATATATGTAGTGCCACCCTGTGCTCACTTCTGCTTACTGACACCTGCCCTACATGGTCACACAAAGTCACCCCTCACTGTCATGATCACGTTAAGTGAGACCGCTGTCAGGTCTTCCTCGACAGTTGGAAATTACATCTCCCACTGCCCTGTAAACATCCTCGACCCTGTTCTTTGTGGTAATTAACATTTGGCGAACACTATGATGGTTGCTCTCTGCACGTGAGCAAACTTAATGGCACCAACTCCATGGCTCTGTGGCCAAAGGACAAGGTCTTTGGGTCAAACTGTCCTGGCTAAACTTTGAGTTTCCTCTGTATTTGAGTGAGTCACTTTCTCACCCTCTGAACAGATGGAACAGTACTTCACTAGAGGATGTTATGGGAGTTAAATAAAGTGACAGAGGGAAAACCTAGTCTTTAGTCGGCTTTCAGGGAATTCATTCCCTCCCAAGTGTTAACTGAGCACCTGTTTACTGCATGCATCCCAATAGACTATGAACTAGTAGTTCCTGGGAACCGCAGGGCAACCGTGAGTGAAGAAGATACAGGCACCCCACCTTGTTTGGCACAGCCTTCCCTGTGATGGTCGACATCATTGTGATCATTATTGTTTCCAGGCCATTGATCCCCAAGGGCTGTATTGAGGCTACCCACATGAGGGAAGTAGGTAAGGATACAAGGAAAGTAGAAAACATTTTGGAGGTAGTAAAAGCCAAGAAAAAAATAGTCTTAAAATCTAATTCGAATAAGCACTAGTTATTTAAATATTTTGTGTGGATTTGGGGTTGTTCTCTTTAACTGGCCAGCTCTTGGGTGCATCTTATTAAAGTCAAGCTTGCTTCAAATTCGGCTCAAATTGTGGTATGGTCCTGTTCTCGCCATCTGGATTAGCGGTAGCCTAGTCACAGGTTCTGGAAAAGTTGTGTGAGACAATCGTACCAAATACCCACAATAAAATCTGATTCTTCACACTTAATAAGTGTGGAATAAATGTTAGAAGTCTATTGGCTTGAAGTGGGGCCAAGCTGCTCAGAAACCCTCATGTGTGGTCTTGCCCAGTTGGGCTGCAGTTCTGGGTGATTTGTAACAGTAACGGGTGAGGCCAATGTGCTCAATGGCTTGGCAATCCAGAAACCATAACGGGTGGTAATTAAAATTGCATACATCAAGCACCTGAACTGTGGTTAAGAAGGCGTGGAGTTACGAGCTAGCCTCACCTTGTGTTGTAACAGAGCTGGTGGTGATGAGGGAAGAGTTAGCCCCAGGTCAGTGAAGAGCTGGAGGGCCTTTACAATACAGCCCAGCTGTGGGACCTGTCGGGAAGCCGAGAACAGAGGCTGCGGCTCGTGGGGCTTGTGCAGCTCGCGTGGCTTGTGCCTTATTCAGCTAGACTGTCGCTCATCAGGCCTTCTGCACAGCCCAGAGAGGAGACAGAAAGGTGACTACTCCATGGATGCACTGAAGGCCCTGGAAATGGGGAGGGATGGACAACACCTAAGACTTCCTCTGGCTCATTGCTGGCTTTCAACCAGGGAGCAGGCAACTTTTTATTTTTATTTTATTTATTTATTTGTTTTGTAAAACAGACAGCGAACGCACTTTGACTTCTGGACTCTGAGATCTCAGATTCTCAACTCTGCTCTTGTAGCACAAAGGTTGTGTTCCAATAGAACAGGCTTCATAAAAGCCAGCAGCCACTGGTTGACCTGCTCCGGTTCAGTGTTGACCCTTCAGCTAGAGCCAGGCTTTAACAAGCACTGTCTCTGTCCCGGCTGCAGGCCTGTTTATGTGCAATGCTGATGCTATTGGGAGATGTCAGTCAGTAGCTACATGGCGTAGTCCCCTTGCCTCTGGCCTTCCATTTTGACATCGACCTTTGCTGGCTGACTTTGGTTAAAACTGAGTATATCTTGTCATCTAGAAAACATCCCCACCAAAGCTGGGTGTGGTGGTGCATGCTTGTGATCCCACCATTTGGTAAACTGAGGCAGGAAGATCCGAAGTTCAGATCAACTTGGGTTACACAGCAAGACTGTCTAAAGAAATAAAAACAAACAGAAAGCAAAACAAAACAAAACAAAAATCTGCCTCTGGGTGGTAGAGAAAAGCCTCAAAGTCAGCTTCCTCCTTCCGCCACCCTCTTCCCTATCCAAGCATGCACTGCTCCCACTCACTAAGAAGCAGTCTGAAAGGCTGGGTAAGCCAGTGCTCACCTGAAACCCGAGTACTTAAGAGATGGAAGCCAAGGACCAGGAGCTTGAGGCCAGCCCAGGTACAGGGGCTCCTACCTGAAGGCAAGGGCAAAACCCAAACAGTCCAGGAGCGTTTGTGTCCTCAAAGCCAAATTCCCAAATGTCCTCCAGTCAGGATGACCTTTATTCAAATGCTGTTTTCCAAAACTCATTTTTAAAAGCTGCCTTAATAAAAGCACATTGTGTGACTTGGTATTTGTCCCGAGCATTTTCCCACTGGCATTTAAAATGAAGGGTTTTTGTGTCTTCTTTCATTTCTTCTCGCGTTCTTGGCAACAGTGGATGCGTACCGATGGTTCACCCTTTCCGGGCCCTCAGAGTTAAAGACTTGAGAGTCATTCAAGAAGCCAAATAGCTTCTGTCTCTTGTTGTCTTTCTCCAAGATCAGGACAGCATGCCAAAGGGATGACCTCACCACAGAGCAGCCGGCCCTCTGCTTCCTGTTTCTTTCCTCCTGAGGAGCCCTGAATCATATCAGCGGTATCGCTGGACTGGAGGCTCATTTCCCCATTCTGAGACTGTCTGGAGTTGGAGGAGGTGAGAGCCAAGTATAATCAAAATAAATCCCACGCTGCTTTCTCCCTGCAGAGTTGGACCACGTGGTGCACGGTCCTGAACGAAAGCACACCATCTGGTTTGATTCAGCCACACACCCTGCTCCCAGGTCACACCCTAGTGATCTCTTGTGACATGCTGGACACTCACTGTGCTCTGGGCAGGTTCTATAAGTGCTGACTCTTGGCAGACATGGACTATGTGCTCCAGGGGTAGGTTTCCTTGAATATAAACCCAGATTGATATTTCAAGACTCTTATGAATTAGAGAGCACACCAGGATCAAAGTTAGATTTCCCTGGTTTGAAATGTCCACCCTCAGGCAAAAGCTTTAATAAGGAACAAAGAACCTGGGCACAGAGATTTGAAACTAAAATACGTAATGACTTAAGGCTAGAGAGATGGCTCAGTGGTCAAAAACACTGGCTGCTCTTCCAGAGGTTCTGGATCTGGTTTCCCAATACACACATGGTAGCTCACAACCATCTGTAATTCCAGTTCCAGGGGTTATGGCCTCTGTTGGCCATACACATATGCTACACAGACATGCATTCAGGCAAAAGACCCATACTCATAAAGTAATAAATTTAAAAAAAAGTCAATATTTTACAGTGATGAGGATGATAGAGGAGGGAACAGAGGCAGGAGCTAGCCACATACTCACTTCTCGAGAAAATATTCTTACCTCCTGACAGTGCCTGGCATATGTTAAGCAAAATCTCCTTCCAGACAAAATCATTTGCTTTTGTTCTTCAATCCCTTTGTTTTCAGTTTTACTTCTTTTCTAATTTTTTTCCCCCAGCCTACTACTAGTGTGGTAGTGTGTAATCCAGGACTTGGAAAGTGAAAACAGGAGGAGTTCAAGGTCATTCTTGGTGAAGGTCATCATTCTTGATGAGTTTGAGGCTAACCTGGCCTACATGAAATAGAGTCTCAAGAATGGAAAATTTTTCAATTATTTTCAATGATACATGCTTATGAGACATTAGGTGGTACTTTATTACAAGCCTACTTGTATAACCCTTGGACACTGTGATCCAATGTTGTCTTCTATAAAAGATCAAGCTACAAAAGAAACAACTTCATAAAAGTTATCCCCTTTTAAATAAGTGTATAATTTTGTGTTGTATTACATTCATAACTAGCCTAGGCTGAAGGTGGTACACACAGGCTACAAACAGTGTGTGATGATTGGTTCAAAATAGCTGGCATATTCATCACCTCAGACACCTACCAATCCTATTAATTATGGAAGTTCAGCCAATAGCTTAGGCTTGTTTCTAACTAGCCCTTAGAACTTAAATTAACATCCTCTCTTCCCAGAAATCCTGCCTAGCTATTGATCATTCAGCTTTTTATTAAACCCATCAGAGTGGGTTTAATAAAGAATAACTGCTTAATAATGAAGATTAAACACATCTTCACGGTGTGCAGATAGACTATCCCACAGCAGAGTCCCAATGTAGATGATGGCTCTTCCCCAGCTGTAGAGATAGACATCCACTTCCGGTGATCTTTCACTTCGATATACTCTAGTACCTCCAGAGACCTCATGCAGCTGTGACAGAATTAGCTGCAGCTCAGAAGGGACTGCAAGAGGGAGGGAGGGGTAGCTGAAATCTCAGCTACGGGTCTAATGACCCTTCCCACCCTCTCTTTCTATCAGACAACATCAGCAGACCCAGTCTTGAGGGCCATTGCATTCCCTTCTGATTAAGAAGAGAATGGCTATTGTGCTCAGAGAATGGTGTTCCATAAAACTTCATCCCTCCGTCTGGCTCTTCCCTTCTTTCCTCCTCTTCTTATGAGCTATTCCCTTGAGTGTGATATGGAACTATGGTTATTTCCTTCTCTTTGTGGTTAAGCTATGGACAGCAGCAGCGGCTTGTTCTTCCGCAGTTTGACTGAATGGAAATCCCTGCCATCGCTTCTTCCTACTGTAAAGCAAATCAAAACTCCCCTCCATGTCTCTGGCTGAAGATAGACATACTTTATGACCAGAAGCACGAATGTTTAAACGGAAGCTCGACAGCCATATTGTTCCTGTTTAACAACAGCGGTAGCTTCCCTGCTATGACCTATGATCTCCCCAGTCATAGTCTGGGCTAGTCATAATCCAGGCTAACAATACCGGATGTGAAGTCCCTGATGAGACATAGACTTTAAACCAAATGAGCAAATAGTTGGTTGCTTCTATAACAATCATGCCACTACTAAACTAGTGAGCCCTTCTTGTTTGGTGTATTGATAGTATAGCAGTCTTGGTCTGCAGCTCAGCTCAGTAGAACTGTGACAATTTACCCTTATCAGGCTACAGAGTGCCTTCTGTCACTGTAAAAGCAAGCCAGCAAAAAGGGAGCTTCCAACTTTATGCAATTTTTATTTCTCTCCATCCTACAACCAAAACACAAGGTATCGTTATCACTAAACGAGGGTCTTCACATTTTAGCTCTAGTAAGCAGCTAATGGCAGCAGCAATAGCGTGTATTGTTTAGGAAGAACCTATGGGAGACCCCTGACTAAGACCTTGTAGGGAGAAAGATGACCCCTAATGATAGAATTTTTATTCAAATAGCTTTCTGCTTCTGGAAGTCTCTTTTCCCTCTCTCACAGGGTATGTTTTGTTCAATTTTTTTCCAGTCCCTACAGGTAGGTGGACGTACCCTGGAACTGGTTGTCCTCAGCCAGGCTTTGTCATATGTCCTTCCATATCTGTTATCCCCACTGTGGCCAGTCCATTACTTGTCAGTTTTCTCTTTCCATTTAGGAGGTCATCCATAAAGCCAGACCTCTGAGAACAGTCCATTTGTTGACACAGATTGTCACAGGCCTAGATTTATGACTTACTACTTAACCCAGCCCTCTAACTACTCTTTCTTTCTCCTGTCCCTTGCTACATGATGTCTATGTTCATTTGCGTTATGACAGCGATGTCCCTGGCTGGTATTCTTACTTGTGGTACCTGTAGGCATTTAAGGGACTTAAGGGGATTGGGATAGTGTCCCACCCAGTGTCTTGTCTTGTTTGGCTGCTGGTTCAATTAGTAGGGCGAGGCTCAGTGACTTGAACGCATATGGCACTGGGGATGGCACTGTAGACACCACATCATATAATAAATATGTATAACATAACTTGTGTAGAATTCAGTTCTATACCACCTTCCAAAGGAAGCTTGGCTGAAATATCGTTAATCCAGCTCTTAATTGGACAGCTGTTTTTGCTGTTGCTGAGTGGAGCCAGTGGTAGAGTCTGAATTGCATTCTATGTGTTGCTAGCACTGCTGTTCTCATGCCCTTTCTGTCACTGGATGCTGTTCTAGCCCCCTTTCCAGCACTGTGTCATTGGGTTCTTTCTGCCATAGCCCTCAGCTGGGTCCCCTGAATTTCTATCAACTTCCAACACAAGAGAGCACAGGGCTAGCTGGGCACAGAACTGTTTAGCCTGTATGCATTTATTGTAGCTCAAAGTCTCTTGAGCCTTTCTGTCCTAATCTTACAGGGAGCCTGCCCTCCCCAATCAAATTGTACAAAGGAGCCACTTAAGCAGGGAGGGTCTGAAAGTGTGCTGATACCTTGGGGGCATCCCAAACACCAGCAGTGTGCTGATATCTTGGAGGCACCCCAGACACCAGCAGTGTGCTCATACCTTGGGGGCCACCCAAACACCAGCAGTGTGCTGATATCTTGGGAGCACCCCAGACACCAGCAGTGTGCTCATACCTTGGGGGGCACCCCAAACACCAGCAGTGTGCTGATACCTTGGGGGCACCCCAAACACCAGTAGCCATTTTGTATTCACAGACACGGGATGCCACAGGGTTTTCTCCATAACCTGACTCTTAAGAATTTCATTGCCACACCTGATCCCTGCACCTGGGTAAACTGATACCCTATCCTTGTCCTTTAGGGCCTTACATATATCTCAGACCCTTTTTAAATGGTAAGGCTCAGAGGTCAGCGTGATATAAACAAAACCTTTGTACAGAGAGGGGGCCACAGTGCCATACAAGCCACACCTAGAGGTCCCTGCTGACTTAACTTCCATCTCAAGTCTCTGGAGAAACAGTCCTCTCCTGCTCAGTGGACAGACTCCTCACACACTGCTCACCCATGCCCAGCATCCTCAAAATCCATTTCTACCTCAGTTTCTCCCCTCACTGCCTGATTCTTCCTATGCAGTCCAAGTTTTAGTACAGATGCAATTAGCTCTCTCTTTCCCTTGTGCCCCTCCCCCCAAGCAATAAGAAACAGTAACCCAACACTGCTATCTCAGGTTTTGTTCTCTCCATCTTGTCTAAGACAGTTTAGCATTTTTCTCCCCATTATCCCCTCTTCCTGACAATTTAGAAGCTAGGGTGAAGGTTGGCATCGACATTTTATTTTCAAATTATAATTCTTTCCAACGTGGGCAAGTTCTTTCTGAGCAGACAGCTGAGTCTCAGTTGTATATCCTGTCACTCCCAGAAGCAGCAGTGGAATCTGCCAAACAGTCTGTCCCATACGTAGCATACGCTGACATTCGGGGACTTCCGTGTATTTTCTGATCCATCAGGCATTCTAGGGCAGTCCCTATATGTGCTCCCTAATAGAGCACATTTGTCAAGGAGGTATACCAGCCCATACGACATAAAGAAAGATAGCCCATTAGGATTTTTTCCATGGTGTGCCCAGACATCCCCCTAGGACAGATAGCTCAGTCTCAGCAGCAGTCTCGTCACCAATAGCAGAGCCACTGCGTTTAGCAGAGGCACATCATTCCACACCATGTGGAGAAGGGCCGCCACACTAGGATTGCCCTCCCAAATGCTCCACCCTTAGAGAGCTTCAATTACATGTCTCATTGCCCAGAACAAAAATTACAACTGCTCTTCCCAAAATAGTGCCTTAGCAGGTCAATGCCTCACAACCATCAGAGGTTTGATTGAATGGAGACAAACAGGCTCATGTCCGGGGTGCTGGGCTGTTTATCAAGACTGTGATTGCAGGGCAAGACTTAGCTGCTGGAGCTGGACATTTCACAGGACACCTCAAAGGAAAGTAGCCTGGGAGAGAAATAGGCAATGGGTAAGCCTTCTCTGTGAATATAGCCCGCTCACTGGACTGAAGATTCAAGGGGCAGAAATGCAGACCCCTTAGTGGGAGTAATCAGGAGCTGTGTTTTTAAATCACCACACAGATTAAAACGTTGTTAGCCATTTTGGTGTTGGGTGGCTTTCAGGGATATATCCAACAGCTATGTGAGGAGCAATCCAAAGAGTTGGGGCATAGTGTGGCATAATCCTTCCCGTCATTTAAGAGGCCGAGGCATGAAGATTGCAAGTTAGAGGCTAGCCTGAACTGCATAGGACGACTCTGTCTCAAAAAAAAAAATCAGAAAATAGACAAAAAAGAACATTTCATAGAAATTTCAGTCCCTTGAACTTTCATAGCTTATACGTGAAAGAAATTATTAGGTTCTCTCCCCCAGTGAAGGGTGTATGTAGGGTTTCCCCATATTGGACAGTTCTAAGACATCAAACAAAAACCATCCACTAAGAGGCTGTGAGCTCTGAAGTAAATACTTTCTCTTGTTTTCTATTTATTTATTTAGAAATAAAATCACATACATTTAAAAAAAACTTTTCTAAAATCTCAAAGTTATTCTGTTCAACCACCCTACAAGTAAGATGGAGTAATAGCTTTGTGTTTTTTCTGTAGATAAGATCACAAATACTATCATATGAAAAGGCAATAAAACCACGCTGTCAGGAAAGCACCAGTGTTTCAGACTGGTTCATCACCTGAGCTCCTTAGTAACAACCTACACACAATGAGTCAGTAATTTATAACAATCAAAGGCCCCCAGTGGGCAAGAGCAGTCCAGGAAGGCTTCAGGGAAAGATTAGATTTCAGTTGGCTGGAGAGCAGGGGCCGGCAATGGGGCTAAATCAACCTATCAATCCAAGTTGGCAGTTATACATGACCACCACCTGATTGGTCCAGCCTCTATCCTGATTGGTTAGAGCCTGCCCTGAGCAGTTGGTCAATGTTTTACATATTTTCTGTGTCAGTTAGAACAGACAGTATCTGTCAAAGCACCAGAAGGAACAATCTTGGCTCATAGATCCAAAGGTGAGAATTGGCTTTAGTCCAGCTGGGGCAGATGTGGGAAGCACAGCTGTTTACACTCTAGTAACTAATCGTGAAAGAAGCCATGAATGGTGAGCAAAGGAATCTGTCCATTACCTCGCAAGCAGAGGAGGCTGTTGAACCATATCAGGAACATTAGAATTAACATTTTTATTGTAACTTAGGAATGCTTACCAGAGTAACTACACCATAAGAAATGAGGAAGACATTTTCAAGGCATTATTATAATAATTCAGGCATGGGCTATCAACTATGGACTAGAAGAACAGAAACTGGGAAATGAGGGTTACACTGGTTGCTTTTCACAAAAATACCTGGCCAAAAGCAACTTAAGGAAGCGGGGGAGGTGTTTATCGTAGCTGACCCTTTGACTCAACATTTTGTACTGATGGGGAGGCGTGGTGCTGGGAACACAAGGCAGTCAGTCAGAAAGCAGAGAGAGGTAAGTGCTTGTGTTCGTCTGGCTTGCTTTATTCCTCCTTTCTATTCAATGTGGGATCGAGCCCATGGCATGGTAATGCCTAAGGATAATTTGCTTTCCCTCAGTTAAGTCTTTCTGAAAATACCCTCATAGACATGCCCACAGCTGCATTTTCTATAATTCCAAAGCCTGTTGGTTGACAAGATTAATCATTAAGAAGCCCACCTCCTTAACTCAAGTCTGATACAGTTATGTTATAATAGATTGTATATCGAATACCTCATGGGCTCCTGTTAAGTTGCTCTGAACCCTCTTTTCTGCCACTGCAACACAAGGCAGTTCTAGCCAAGCAGCCTTATGCTGGGAACCTAAGACTGTGTACTCTCTGATTTCTCCACTGCAGAGGCAATGAATTTGACACACAGGACTGTCGATATCCATAGGGTAACTGTCGGCCACTGAGAATAGGAGCCTGGAAATAAATGGTTTCTCCATCCCATAGTGCTGAGATTTATTTCAGAGAGCTTCCCAAAGTCCCTATGGGATCTAGGTGTTCTGTCCTTTGGATTTAGAGTGGAATGTGTTAAAAGCTTGGTCCCAGATTGACACTATGAGATTATGGAATGCGTGAGTGGTGGGACCTAATGGGGGCTGTGAAGTGCTGGTTTCCCAGCTTCATCTGCTCTGTGCTTCCACAGTGAGATCCATTGGCCAGGAGATGAAACTCTCAGAAGTATAAGCCAAAGTAACCTCTCTCCCCTTACAAGCTGATCACCTCGGGCATGTTGATATAGTCAGGGAATGCTGGCTGACTGAAATGCGGTTTCTTGGCAGCATGGGGCGTAATGGTATTGTCTTTATTAAATTAACACTTTTGTGATCTTATCTTTAGAGGAAACAGAAGGCTGTGATTCCATCTGACCTGTAATATGGCCACTCAAAACGGCTTTCTTTTATGTGGCCCATGCTTTTTATTTTAGCTACCCCAGCACCAGGGAAGACCTTGACTGCCTTACCTGAAGAGACCGTTGTCCTGGCCAGAGTGAGTAGACAAAGCAAGGAGAAATCAGTCAGGAGTTCTGAGTCCAAGCTCTTTAGTAATCCAACAAGACAGCATGTGGGCCCTAGAAATGGCTAGAATCATCTTATGGATAATGAGTGTCAACCTGTTTCTGTTTCAACAGAAAGGAAGGGGATCACTAAACTTCCGAATGAAACCTCATGCATAGCCCAGATAGCCTCACATAGCTTCTGATAAGTGCATTATTAAGTATTTTTTGAAGCCGGTTTGAGGCACGCTTCTCTTGCCTGCTTGTGGAAAGACTCTCAACTGCTAGTGTGCAAGCAGACTTAGAAGTTATAGGTCTATAAATCACTCCTGTCTGCTAATTTCACTATTACTCATGTGGCTGTGAAGGGCCATAGAGCAGGTTGAGCTAATAGTCTAAATGTTTGTTTTGATTGTATCTTATAGAAAAATTAAAGAAATACAAAAAACTAAATCCTTTGCTCACAGTATCTTCAGGAACAGATCCCAACTAGAATATATAAGTGAAGAAACAAATGACTAAAAATAGAAAACCCAGTTTTATATGAAAATTCACAAGTCATCCAAGACTGATAGAGACATAAAAATGAAAATGTAAAAATTCCCTATGTAAGTGAAGTTAAGGCAAACAACAAATGGGGAGAAACATTTGACGCTTAATGACAGATTAAGAGTTAGTGTTATCTATGCATAAATCCTGGTAAATCAATAAGAAAAGAACAACTCTCAGTAGGAAAACAAGTAAAGATCTGGGGTGCCACTCAGCAGTAGAATGCTTGCCTAGCACGCATGAGGCCAGGGTTCCATCCCCAGCACCACACAAACACACACACACACATGAATAAAAACAAAACAAAACAAAAAAACGGAGGGTGGTGGTAAAACGTGTGATCACAGAATTTAAGCAATATCATAAGAGGCTAAATTTCAGGTCAAAATCAGGGTTATGGGGTTAATAGCGATTACCTATATCCACAACTAATGGATATTAAGCACCAAAAGTTTACCTCAGAGATGTATAATAATGACTGTTATAGGGTTTAAAACATCAACAGTAAGATGGGCACAAAATACATTGAGGTCATTTTCAAAGATCAGGTAGAACCTTCAGTTTTATGATGAAAACAGGTATCTGTTGCTGGAAGTTATCAACATAGAGAATGATTCCATTCACATTAAAATACACGCTAACATATACATCAAAGTCTGTGAAGAAAGCCCAATTTATTAATAATGGTTCTCATATTTAAGATCACTCAGAGATCATTTTACAAAACTGTCAGAATATTTTACCAAGTGCCAAACTAGTTTCATTTTATAATAAAGAGCGAAATGAGAACAAGTCAGGCAGAAATCCAGGCTAGGACATCTGTACTGGGAGCAGTTGTTTTGGGGAGAGGAAGACAAAGAGCTGTGAAGAGAAGGAAGGAAAAAAGTCTCCCTTTCCTGGAAAATTGGAGAAAAGAATCCTCCTCAACCAAGAAACCAGGCATGGAGAGGCTTCGAAGGAACATCCTGATGAATGGAGATGTGTGGGATTTTTTTTGTTTGTTTGTTTGCTTGCTTTTTTTCTGACTGACTCCCAGCACGAGTGCCTGCCAAAAGTGGTTCAGAACTGGCTTCTTTGAAAGTGTGAGCCGTGGCTCCCAAAGCTTTGCCAGGCTCTACCTGTGAGGGTCAGCAACTTCCTCCTCCTCGATTGCCACCCCAGGGTTCTTGTACCCTCGGCCCTGTTGGATTCGCCTTTGGACTGAGTTGATAACACGCCAGCACTGTTGTGAATGGACAAAGTCTAATCAGATTGACCCTGTAAGCTTGCATCTCCCGCTCCCGGAACTGGAGTTTGGAGTCTCTGGTTAAGAAGCACTTCTTCCGGAAGGCGGTGTGCGATGCTAACAGACATACCGTGGGTTCTTTTTATCCATGTCTTGTGGTGTACTTAAAATTTAAGTTGCGAACCTATATTCTTGGCTGAATCCTAAGCCTATCCCAGTCAAAGGGGCCAGAAAGTCTCAGCTTGCAAGAGTTCAGATGGAAAACCAACCAACCAACCTGAAGCTTAAAATAGTCATGTGACCTCTCTAAACAGCAAATTTGCTTTACTGTCAGTATGAGAACCTCGTATGAACAGCAGGGGCCTCAGGCAACGTGACTTCCACTCTGCCAGACTTCATCTCTGGTTGCCAGGTGCAAAAAATCAGAGCCTCGTAAATTTGGAAAGAGTGAACTCTGACACTTTGATTCTAAACAGAGAAGGAAGACATGGCAGGGAATATCTTTACAGTGACACCTGGAGTTGCTGATATCAACAGCATCTCAGAATCACACACTCAAAACGGTGTAACATTTCTTTATTCAGTCACCAAATACCATTGAAGCTGTTAACCATCCAAGTCCTAAAGCAGGAAAATAGAAGTATTGCAGGAGCAAGGGGTGGGTGACCTAGCCCAAACCCGTTCATCTGTGACAAACCATCTCAGTTGTCAACTTAACAAACAAATTGAGAAACACCTGGGAGATTATAATGCGCACTGTAGCTGTGTGCGTCTGTGAGGACATTTCCAGAGAGGATAAACTAATGTCAGAGGGTACCTGGCCTGACCCATAAGCTGGAGAACCTAGAGGGAATGAAAGGGAGTGGGGAGGGACACTGGTCACAGTCTAGGTGTCCCCTCTTCTGCTTCTTCACCACCCTGATGGAAACTGCTCTGTCTCACCTTATCCTCCCTGCCATAGTGGACAGTCCTCTGAACCTGTGGGCTCGATAAATTTTTTCTCCTTTAAAGTCATCGATGTCAATCATTCTGCCACAATGATAAGAAGTTGGCTCACTGTTTTATCTAATCATCTGTAGTCCTGCCAAACAGATCCTTGGTTCAGTCTTGGAAACCACTGTATGGAGAAATTACTGAATCCTGGCAAATGTGCACTCTACCAAAGCCCTCTGGCAACATTAAAATGCAGTCAGTTCTTAGGTGTGAGCCCTGGGGACTCGGTGGCTGTAGTTGGTGGTCACACTGATAATCTCAGGATTATAAAATATAAGAAACATCCTCTGGTTGTGAGCTTCTCACCACTGTGACCCAACAGAAGCAACTTGATGAAGAAAGAATTTCTTTTGGTTCACAGTTTCAAAAGATTCAGTCCGTGATCATTTGGTCCCACTTGCTTGAAAAAGACATCACGGCTATAGGAGCATGTGGTGTAAGAAAGCTCTTCACTTTATGGCAGGCCAGGAAAGAGAGCATGACAGGAAGGGGACAAATACACCTCCTACCTACAAGGACCCAACCTCAGTGACCCCACTCCCTTTAGGTAGGCCTGAGCACCTGATGTTTCTCACAAGTGGGAAACACACTTTCAAAACACACGTCTGTGGGAGCATTTTATATTAACCCATAGCACCTCCACCTGTCACTGCTCAGAATTTCAGGATCATTCGCGTCACAGTTCTGCCAGGGAGAACAAGGGGCATGATCACTTAAAGCACAATGACCCAATCCTAACCCATGGGTGATACAGATAATCCCTTGGCGTGGCAGAAATTCAGGCAGTTAATTCTTGTTACAAATGAAGCACAGCTCTTTTTCAGTAAACTCTGAACCTCCTACATCTTATGAGTAGTGTGTTGGAGAGTGGACTTCCCGTATCAGAATGGGCATCTTACTTGTCTTAGGGAAGTATTTGGGGAGACGGGAATCATCACTATTGACATCAACATTATAAGCATGTCTCAGCATGAGCCGTGGACAGGGCCAAACATCCTAACTGATTGTCTTAATTAGGGTTTCTATTGCTGTAAAGAGACACCATTACCATGACAACTCTTATAAAAGAAAACATTTAATTGGCACTGGCTTACAGTTCAGAGGTTTAGTCCATTATTATCTTGGAGGGAAACATGGCGGCATGCAGGTAGGCATGGTGATGGAGAAAGAACTGAGAGTTCTAGGTCTTGATCTGCTGGCAACAGGGAATGAATTGACTGGAGCTTCTGAAACCTCAAAGCCCACCCCCACAGTAACACACTTCCTTCAACAAGGCCACGCCTCCTAATAGAGCCACTCCCTCTGGACCAACTATTCAAACACGTGAGTCTACAGGACTATAACTTATTCAAACCACCACTCTGATGTTGCCCATTTGTCTTCTGTAGTCTCTGAGATCCCTGTCAATATTCTACTGGATAAAATTTCTTCTGTTGACACTATGAATTCACAACACATAGAGAAGGTACTGTCTGTTTTTAGAAATTTCAGCAATGTGGTTGGAGTGGTAGATCAGTAACACAGAGATTGCCTGCCTTGGGTGATGACCTGGGTTTGATCCCTAGTGAAATCACCTGGTGAGAGCGAGAAGGAAACACAGAACAAACAACAAACACACTTAGGAGTTTATTGGTGAGGTCGGTGTGCAGAGAGAGAGAGAGCTTGAAGATGGAGCATCCAGCTTTTAAAGGCCTCCTAGAACATGTACATAGGGAGATAACGTGGCTGCATCATATGCAGATGATGGATCTCATGCATGCGTGCAAGACCTCATGCAGCTGCGTCATATGTACATGATGCAAGCATGCTGCGTGTGGGTCATATGGGGTACTTTAAGAGTCCTGGGGTCATTAGAAACTTCTGCCTGAGGGCTTGTCCGCACATGCATGGCCCTGGAACCCAGAAGTATCAGCCAGAGAGAGAGAGAGAGAGAGAGAGAGAAAGGAGAGAGAGAGAGAAGGATGGAGAGAGAAGGAGGGAGAGAAAAAGGGGAGAGAGAGAGAGAAGGAGGGAGAGAGAGAGAAGGAGGGAGAAAGAAAGATAGGGAAGGAAGGAATGATTGTGGTGGCAGACTGGTTACTTAAAATTGCCAATGCTGAGGGAAGTTCAGCATTTATTTAGATGGGAATTCCAAAACAATTCTAAAATAACTCAAAGTGGGCCATAAAACTAAATGGGAAACTACAAAACTTTTAGAAGAGCTCATAAGAAGCCGATTTTATGACCTTGGTTTAAATACCAAAAACATGATCCATAAATAGACAGCTGATAAATTGGATTCGTCAAAATTAAAACTGTTTTTCTTTTTTCTACAAAGGACATCTACAAGTCTAAAAGAAAAGCTAGAAATCCTTGCAGGTCACATGTCACATGAAGGAATTATATACAGACAACAGGAACTCTCAAAACTATCAAATAGAACGCAAAACACTGTGCCATTAAAAATTATGAATTGTTAATTTCTAGAAATTTTCATTTCAAGTTTTCTGGGTTGTTGAGTTGTATAATCAATTTTTATTAAAAAAAATTTATGTAGATGAATGATCTGCCTACATGCATGTCTGTGTACCACATACACGCAAATTCCTGGAGAGGCCAGAAGAGGGCACTGGATCCCCTGGAACTGGCAGTACAGACGGTTTTGAGTTGCTATGTGGGTGCTGGAAATGGAACCCAGGTCCTCTGCAAAAGCATTAAGTGGTCCTAACCACTGAACTATCTGTCCAGCCCCTGGGTGCAGATAACTGAAACTGAAAAGCAGAACCAAGGATAGAAAAAGCTGCTGTGCATGATTGTGCACAAGCTAAAATCCATAGCACTGGGCACCAGAAAGATGGCAGTCTCACTGTAAGTAAAATATTAAAAATTGTTCGTGCATGTATGTGTGTGTGTGTTGGAGGAGGGGTTTGTTTCAGCTGCTGAGCTGGCAGCAAATTTCTAGTGAGCTGGCCTCAGAGTGTCACCGGTCGTGATATGGCTGTCTGCTTCCCTTTTCACTGCAGGACTGCTGGGCTGCAGACCTGGGCCATTCCCTCTGGCTCCTTTGTACATGAGACTACAAACCTGGGCCGTGAGGGTTCCACCTGCTGGCACAGCTCCACTGCTTTCACTTGAACTTTTTCTTAAAGATGTGGCCAAGAGTCTTTTACAACAGAGTTTCAGGAAGATCTCACCCTGATCAAAAGTCAATCAATCCTTTCTCCTTTGTTTGGTCTTGAATACTGAACTTTCAACCACAACACTGAGACAGGAAGTCCTGGGCTAAGAGTTTCGTTTGACTAACTGATAACACAGCAGTGTGTGGCACTGCAGCCAAGGGGTGGAGGTCAGGGAGGTGCATAATGGCAGAGTTCAGGATTTTATCAGCTCTAGCTGTTTGTGCCTGCCTGGACCCCAGCACGGAGATGGAGCGCCACCCTAAGACTGGCCCATGCCCTGCACTCTGCTCGTGGTGATCAGGAAAGTAGTCCCAGGGCCTCTTGGGGCCAAAGCTATGCGGCCATAGGTGTTCCCGAAATGAGGACTACAGTTTACCAAGATGTACAGGCACCTGGGCATTTGTGGAAACTTCCGTGGCTGAACACCAAAAAGAATTACCTGTGTTGCATGCATGTATAAAAATGAATGGGGGATAAAAAGCCTTCAATAAAGCCACATGTCTAATTATAACCAAAAATAAAGTGTAAGCAGCTAATCATGTATTTTCGCTTATACAGTTAAAAACAAAGTGATGAGTGGCAAGAACGAAGGCCAGCAAGTTGTTGTTGTGTTTTTGTTGCCATTGTTTGGTTGGCTGGTTTTGGTTTGTTTGAGTTTTGTTTTGTTTTGCTTTGCTTTTTTTTTTTTTAAATAGTTTTTAGTTTGCTATCACAGACAGTGAAGCCTATAGTCATGAATTTAAAGTGAGGCTGGCTGGCAGTTTGTTTATTTTCTTGGTCATCAACTACTCGGATGTAAGGGCTGATAGATAAAAAAGAAACTCTAATCTTAATTAAACCTGGAGTTATCTATTTCTTTCTTTTTTCTTTTTTTTTTTTGGTTTCGGTTTTTCAAAACAGAGTTTTTCTGTGTAACTCTGACTGTCTTGGAACTTCCTCTGTAGACCAGGCTGCCTTGAACTCACTGAAATCTACCTGTCTCTGCCTCCCAAGTGCTGGGATTAAAGGTGTGCACCACCACCGCCCGGCCAGGATTAGGATTTCTTAGGTGAAAATTTCATCAGGCAAGAGGTGTGAAGGGTTAGGAAGTCTAGGAAGTCGTTTGGTCCTTGATGGATAGGAAAGGCAAAAGTATAGGAGGGTGTGACAATAATGGGCGGGAGTAGAGAGCCTTTGGACGTGGAGGTCTAGGCTAACAGAGGACAGGTGGAATCCAGACAACCAGAGAACATGAATGCAAAGGAATGATGTAGGGAATTGAAGACGAATCTGTTGGTTGTGATAAGAGCTAAGGTATCACCATGTGGACAGGAGAATGAGTGGACAAGGGAAGAGGTTGTTAGAAGTGAGGTGAAGGTACTGGATGGCCCCTGCAGATGACATCCAGGATAGCAATGGGCTAGGATGGGAGAAGGCAGCAAGTGAGCCATGTGCTAATGATCTCCAAGGACTTAGCAAGACAGGGAATTCGAGCAGTGGGGACATCAGCAGGCGAGGGAGCAGCACGAGCTCCAGAGTGGCTTGCAACAGCAAAGAGAACAAAGATGCTATTGAGATGGTGAGGAAACGGGTCTCTCATTTAGATTTTCAGTATGATGGAGAATGTCAGAGCAAGACATTATCATGGAGCTATGTGGAGACATGGTGTCCTCAACGGAGACCTGGGCTTCAGTCTACTCCCAGAAGGATAAAGGGGATGTCCTATGACTTTGCTGACACATTGTGTTCCAGAGGGCATGGGGGACCAGTTTGGGGTATGGGAACAGCTGGATAAGAGGATGTCAATTGTCATGGGTGTGTGGGTGTCAGAGTCCATGGAATAATGACAGAGCTCCAGAAGGGTAAGGAAGGTACAAGTGGTACTAGTAGAAAGTGGTCAATTCGAGTCCATTAAGTTAGGAGGTCTCTCTTCTGCTTTGGCTGAAGCGAGGAGAAGGTATTTTGTGGTTAGCCTGCTTCTGTTGCATGCAGTTTTTCTGAAGTCTTCATTCTCACATCAAGGGAGGGAGATTTCAGTGTTGATTTGCTTCTGTGTGCTTTAGCACTGACATCAGGTGAGTGCAACTAGCACTCCATGCAGAAATCACTCCCAGGACTGTGGTAGTGGTGGAAGCTCATCGGGACCTGCCATGACCAGAACATTAATGGAAAATTAATCTAGCACCACAATTTTCCAAGGAGGTGAATGTAGAAAAGCCCCTAATAACTCTTCTCCATTCCTTGCTTTCCAACAAAGACTGGTGCCGTTCTGCAGGGCCAACTTTCTTCATCAGAAGATACAGTTTCTATGGCCAGTTCTCACGAGCCCAGGCACAGGTTCTCTTGTGCCCTGCTCTTACACGGCTATGCTAGAGCAGGCACTTGGGCAGCATGTGGTATTGGTTTTTTTTTTTTTTTGTAGGTCAATCTCCACATGCAGCTCCTCAAATCCACCCTGTACAGAAGTCACACAAGGCTATCTTAACTTGAAGTAAAATTGCTTCCTTGGTGACAGCAGTTGCATTTCACGGACTCAAGAGCCTTAAATGGCTGGTAGTTAGCATACTGGGTCACTTCAGTGTAACACAAATAATAAAAACGTAGAGACAAATACTGGAGTTCAACCTGAAGACCAGAAAAGCAGAACAGCCAAGCCACTAAAACTCTTACCTCTAAGAAATCCTTTGACTTTGAAAGAGACCAAGTTCCTATCTGATCCCGGCTTCTGTTTCTCTAGTGCTGGCATTAAAGGCCTGCACCACTACCACCGAGTTTCTATGGTGCACTACTGTGGCTACTGGGATTAAAGGTGTGTGTCACCACTTCCTGGTCTGTTTTGTTTTTTTCTTTTTTGGTTTTTCGAGACAGGGTTTCTCTGTAGCTTTGGAGCCTGTCCTGGAACTAGCTCTTGTAGACCAGGCTGGCCTTGAACCCACTGCCTGGTCTGTATGGCTTACCAATGTGGCTATTTTACTTTCTGATCTTCAGGTAAGCTTGCTTTATTAAAATACAAATGAAGTATCACTACATCTTGGATACAGAATCATCCGACAGAGAGGAAGTTCTATCACAAGGTGATGGTGTAGATCATTAATGATGCTGCTATGTCGGCCCGATTCTCAACCATTTGTTTTTGGTTTTGTTTTGCTTTTTTTTTTTTCGGGACAGGTTTCTTTGTAGCGTTGGAGCCTATCCTGGAACTAGCTCTTGTAGACCAGGCTGGTCTCCAACTCACAGAGATTCGCCTACCTCTGCCTGTGATTAAGGCATGCTCTTGTAGACCTTCCGGCCTCAACCGTTTTGTTTTGTTTGTTTGTTCCTAGGTGTAGAATCTGATGTCAGACCTGGAAGGCTACTAGAGACAGAGACTGAGCTGGCCATAGGGGCTGGGCTGGCTTGCAGGCATGGCGCAGTACAAGGGCACCATGCGGGAGGCCGGCAGGGCAATGCACCTGATCAAGAAGCGGGAGAAGCAGAAGGAGCAGATGGAGGTGCTGAAGCAGCGTATCGCAGAGGAGACCATCATGAAATCCAAGGTGGACAAGAAGTTCTCGGCACACTACGATGCCGTGGAGGCCGAGCTGAAGTCCAGCACGGTGGGCCTGGTGACCCTGAATGACATGAAGGCCAAGCAGGAGGCCCTGCTGAGGGAGCGGGAGATGCAACTGGCCAAGAGGGAGCAGCAGGAGCAGCGCCGGCTACAGCTGGAGATGCTGCACGAGAAGGAGCGTCGGCGGGAGCGCAAGAGGAAGATCTCCAACTTGTCCTTCACTCTAGATGAGGAAGATGACCAAGAGGATGGCCGCTGGGCAGAGGGCACTGAGGCCCACAGTGATGGGCCCAAGAAGAACTTGGGCAAGAACCCCGATGTGGATACCAGCTTCCTGCCCGACCGTGAGCGCGAGGAGGAGGAGAACCGGCTGCGGGAGGAGCTGCGGCAGGAATGGGAGGCGAAGCGCGAGAAAGTGAAGGGCGAGGAGGTGGAGATCACTTTCAGCTACTGGGATGGTTCGGGCCACCGGCGCACGGTGCGCATGCGCAAGGGCAGCACTGTACAGCAGTTCCTGAAGCGGGCTCTTCAGGGGCTGCGCAGGGACTTCCGGGAGCTGCGCGCAGTGGGTGTGGAGCAGCTCATGTATGTCAAGGAGGACCTCATCCTGCCACACTACCACACCTTCTACGATTTCATTGTGGCCAAGGCGCGGGGTAAGAGCGGGCCGCTCTTCAGCTTTGACGTGCACGACGATGTGCGGCTGCTGAGCGATGCCACGATGGAGAAAGATGAGTCGCACGCGGGCAAGGTGGTGCTGCGCAGCTGGTACGAGAAGAACAAACACATCTTCCCCGCCAGCCGCTGGGAGCCCTACGACCCCGAGAAGAAGTGGGACAGGTACACCATCCGGTGATGCTGAGTCTCGATTGATAGCCTTACTCTCTTATTACCCAAATTCAATAAACACAGAGGGTCCCGTGAATCGGATGTGTTGGTTCTGTTGCTGGCGTTGTTCTTCGTATTTTTAATGTCTCTGTTGTGCTCCGTGTGATAGGGGCACTTTTTTTTTTGTCTAAGTAGTTGTGCTCATTGACTTGGCTAGCCGACAGACTGGGTTTGATTTTGTGCAATGTCTTACTTGCTGGGTAGTTGTGAGCAAGTCATTGAGCTGAGTTTTCCCACCTGTACTAGGAAGTAACACTCCCCAAGGCCAAAGTTGAGGAGCAAGTTAGTATTTGTAGACACTTGAAGCTCAATAAATACCTGAGGTATTTGTGGGATTTCTGTGCTCCAACTCTGAAATGTCAGGACTAGGGTAGACCAGCACATCACTGGTGTCAGGGACAGTGCAGGGCAGGAGGAGCCTCACAAAGCCCTGCAAATGGCCCCACCTCTGGGCATCCTTAACTGGATGGTTTAGCCAAGGGCTTGGGAGACCAGAAAGCTGGTATACAGCTTAGAAGATCAGTATCACCGATTTCCCTTAATCCAAACACTCCAGTAGGACTCCACATGGCACTACTATGAATTCCACCCTTTACATTTTTCTATTTTATTCATTGTTGAGTGTTGTGCTAACTTTCATCTAAAATATGATGCATCACTCTTACAGAGTTTTTAGGTTACCCCCTGTAACATTAAAGACCAAGACAAGTGCTTGGGATGAACCTCTTACTCTGTTTCTGGTACCTAGTTCTCGTGCCAGCCCAAGAACAAGAATTCTCCCAGCGTTGGTGGTCTTGGGCACTGCTTGACTTCAGGGTCACATATACACTTTTCTCAATAGCCAGGTTGCACCAAGAGCTTTTTCTCAGGGCAGGATAGAGGCATCAGTCTATTTTGAAGCCCGGGGGTCCTTGATGAGCCGCCAGGCTGGGAGCAAATGCTCGAGGGAAATCTTTTCTCAACCCCTGACCCCTACGCCCCCACCCTTTCTCACCTCTATTTCGGAGTTCCTGCGGCAGCAAGCAAGCCTGAAGAGTTTAGGGCCTCTGAAGTGTTGTTGATTCACTTCCACACATCAATCCTCTCCAGAGTCTCAGGCCCCACCCTGGACCTGCTCAGTCGGCAAGTGAGTCCCAGAAGGATCCCTGTGTGACTCAAGCTTCCTGAGACTGATGGAATCTGGCTGGTCTGATGTCTGCTCTCTAGTCAATGCTTCGGTTTCTCAGTTTAAGACCTAGATTCAACAGCTGCTAATGCTCTACAGGCCTGAGTCCTATTCTCCAGTCCTGCGTTCACTTAAAAACTAGCACCGAACACATTCTAACTCCTGCATCCACTTCCTCGTTTAATCGTGTGTTGACAAGTTACATATACTTATGGGACTAAAGATCATATTGTAATTTTTGAATTACAATAAAAATAGAGCAGGGTGATAAAATTAAGCTGTTTGATCCAGACATCTCAGGTATTTTAACTTTTTGTATTGAGGATATGAAAATATTGTCTTTAGGCATTGAAATGTCTAGTATCTAAAACAGGTATATTCAACATGTTGTGTATTTGTCTTTAAAGTTCAGACTTAGCCCCCTTTCTGAGACTTGGACCCTCTGACTGTTTTTCCATCAACTGTCCTCCTCCCCTTTTCCTGAATAGAACTCTTTTATATTCCACATGTGAGGACATGTAGTATTTTATCTTCATGTGTTTGGTTTATTGCATAATATACTCCACTCTACTTAGGCTGCTGAAAATAAGGCTTCTTTTCCAGAACTGAGTGTATTCCTTTGAGTATAGACCACATTTTCTTCCTCTCCCACATTCAGATAATGTAATGGCTTTTTAGCAGAAACTGAAAATGTACTTCTACATCCCTTAGTAGTACATGTATCCCACTGCCTCTTGTATTGTCTGTTTTCTGGTACCAATCCTACCCTAACCACATACATATAGCCTCCCCACCCCAATCCTTCCAGAAGTAAAAAGCACCGTCATATAGATTAATATTCATATGTTTACAAGATGATCATTATAAATACCCAATCATAATATATTGTGAAAAATATTATTTTTCTGGAATTAGCATTTCTTGTTTTCTATTTTGGTTGACTCCTGTGTTGTTATCGAATGGGCCTCATACTTTGTGTCAATTGTATTCTTCTCCTGTCAGTATTAGGGTCTTAGTGCAGTGTTGTCAACCTAAAGTTACAGACATTCTCCAGTGATAATGAGCTTAGTTGGGAGAGAGTGACAGCGAAAGCTTGCGGTAGATGGTGCCTTTCACACCATGGAGGACTGTTGGTGGACCCTGGGAGGTACAGAAGGACAGGGGGTTTCAAAGACAAGGAGGAGGAAGATTGCATAGAACGGCTTGAGATGAAGAGAGCCCCGGCAATGAGGAGAGCTGCAGCCATTCGTTAGTGGAGTCTGTGTCAGACAGTGATGTTTCCTCATACACCAAACCCAAAGTTTCCCCGTGTTGAGACTGATCGGCGAGCATGCCAACAATCATCTCAGCTAACTGAAAACTGCTCTGAAGCTTTCCTGTCCACCCCCATCCAGGTTGATGAGAGCCGGTATTCTGGAACCATCCTTCTGCTCAAGCCTGAGGATTATCACCTCTCTGTTCCGTCTTTCTTGACTTGCTTCCTCTGTTTAACTGAAAATGTTTAAGACTACTGAGACCTCAAGAACAATGGCAATGGGTTTTGATCCTACTGCACGTATTGGCTTTGTGGGAGCCTAGGCAGTTTGGATGCTCACCTTACTAGACCTGGAGGGAGGTGGGTGGTCCCTGGACTTCCCACAGGACAGGGAACCCTGTTTGCTCTTTGTGCTGATGAGGGAGGGGAACTTGATTGGGGGAGGGGGAGGGAAAGGGGAGGCGGCGGTGGGGAAGAGACAGAAGTCTTTAATAAAAAAAAAATGTTTGACTGAAAATGTTTAAAAAGTGTTAACATTGTGTAGGACATGACAGTGCACCCCCATAATCTCAGGCAGTCCAAAGGCTGAGGCAGGAGGATGGCAAAGTCAAGGTCAGCCTAAGCAGCTTGGGAAAAGCTTGTGTCATAAAAAGTAAATATCAAGAAGAGAATGGGAATATAGCCCCCATGGTAAACTGTTTACTTAGTGTTCTTGAGGCTGTTAGTTCAATCCCTAGCCCAAACAAGCAAACAAGCAATTGTTTCTAGAGCTTAAATTGCTAAACTCGTCTCCCCTGTAGCCTCTTACGTAAGTGGAAATGTGGCAGGGTGTACACAATTCTCTCTCAAGATATTAGAGGCAAGGCCCACAGCCTTACCACTTCTGTGTCAATTCCATGACCCACACTACGTCAACAGATACTCAAGCACAGAGTTTCACTTCAAACCTTGGAAAACCACCAAGACACACACCCCCCCTCCCCGCAGGCTTCCCCTAGAGGAAGGCCAGACTGGCAACCTCTTCCCTTTGCCTCCTCAGAACATTCACTCTCTTCTGCTGACCTCTGCTTGCCTGTGCAGGCCTGCTGCATGGGCTTCTCCTCCAAGACAGACAGACACCCCCTGCTCTGCCAAACCCATGCTCCCTGAAGTCTTAACCCACAAGTGACTTCTCACACGCTCTGTTTTCTGCCACATCAGCAGACATCACATAATCCGATAGGCTAGGCCTCTTCTCTGTGTGTGTGTGTGTGTGTGTGTGTGTGTGTGTGTGTGTGTGTTCCTCCCAAGACCTCATGACTTCTGCCTCCCATGACCTCAGAAGCCCCCTGGTCTTCATGACCATTTGACTTGACTAGATGAAGGCAACGTCTCTCCAGAATGCCCTAATAAGAACCTGGTGCACCCAGACCCACACCTTTCCAGTGGAATTCAAGACTGAGATAGACAGGACTAGCAGGCTTGCTTAGATTGAATCTAGCAGGAAAACTGTGGCCTTTTCGCAGAGGTCCTAATGCCCCATAAGAGTCTCCAAAGATACACACCACCCCTCCTACCAAGCTTACTCTGAAGTCATGTTCCTCATTATGCCACCTCTAAGATGAACTCTGTATTCTGACTGAGGCATTACATTCAAAATTCCTTCTTTGGGCTTGTGAATTATCATCAGCCAGCTCCATTCATTCAGGCTTAGAGGTTTACAGATGGCTAGTCACAGTAGGAACCAGAATTCATAGATTGCACCAACTATTTTCACACCTCAACTGCTTTCATTAATTCCACTCCTATGCAGATCCTTTGAGACAAACTCTATGATCCCCATCCTACAAGTGAGGGTCCGAAAGGCTTTAGTGATTTTTTGGAAGTTATTCAGCTAGTATGGGCAAAACTGAGGTCCAGCAGTTTACTGTCTTGATTTTTGTACAGAGTCCTGTCTTTGGTAGTGGCTCAACCATTTTGGTAGCCATGGGCCACTGTCTAGAGCAAATAGGCTGTTCATACATCTTCTAGGGGATCGCCTAGATATGGGCCTGCCATTTTAAGACACTTGATCATTCTAAACTTCCAGATTCCCATAGCCTGAAGAAATAAGGCCACACACACACACACACCCCTCCCCAAACCAACACTCCCCGACACCTCTCCCTACAACTAACACTCCCCAACCCCCACCCTTCAAACTATCCCTCTTTTTAAAAAAATTTATTAAAGATTTCTGCCTCCTCCCCGCCACCACCTCCCATTTCCCTCCACCTCCCCCCGATCAAGTCCCCCTCCCTCGTCAGCCCAAAGAGCAATCAGGGTTCCCTGCCCTGTGGGAAGTCCAAGGACCACCCACTTCCATCCAGGTCTAGTAAGGTGAGCATCTAAACTGCCTAGGCTCCCACAAAGCCAGTTAATGAAACTCCTTTCCAGGAGGAAGCCTCTCCTTCCCCTTAATGCACTACTCTTTTCTAATGCCTTCCACTTCAAGGCCTCATCATGGCTCCCATGGTCATGAGGTCCATTCTTGAAGGGTGATCTTATGTCAGCTTTTTTTTTTTCCAAACCAACCCACCTATTGCCTTTTCTTCTCTAACAACCATATTACCCCTGCTGTTACATTGTATGGCAAAAAGACAGTGAACTACCCCTCAGGCTTGCCAATACACGTTGTCATTGTCCTGGCTGCTATCTCTCGGGACATGTGTGTGTGTGTGTGTGTGTGTGTGTGTGTGTGTATGTGTGTTGCCAGGAGAGGGAAGAGGGCAGGGGGCAAGATAGAGGAAGCTCTCTGTTGTCTCTCCCTAGTCCCATCACAAGGCCCCACCCTCATGAAGGCATTTAACCCTAAATTACCTCTCACCTCTAAATGTGAATTCATTGGGATTTAAGGCTTTAACATATATATCGGGGTGCGGGGCATGATTATACCAAACTGGCTGCTAGGATGAGGATTAGGGCCAGAATTGGATTGTAAGGGGAGTGAATTCCCACCCTTCCCGCCAAGGGGGTCAGCTCTATGTCAGACTGAGTTGGGGGTGCTGCTGGTGAGCAGTAGACAACAGTGAAAGCATTTCTGCCGTTTGGAGAAGCAATGCTCAGCACAAGTGGCTGCTGCCAACACATCTGGGGGAGATGACAGCTGAACCTAAGGAGTATGGTGACTGGTGCCCGGAGACGTAAGATGGGAGGGCAAATAGCCTTTTCTGCCAGGCCTCCCCCAGCCTTGTTCCTCACAGCCTTTGGGAAGCAATGGGGCCCTGGGTGTGCCATACACATTTTTGGAGAATTTTTGAATCCTGGAAGGGAGGAGACCCTGCAACCCTGCACAGGCAGTGCCTGAGACCCCAAATGATGACCAGTGGCATTTTCAAAAGTGTGCAGAGGGTAAGGACAGGGAAGACATTGAGTATTTTGTAAAACTTGTTTTCCATTAAATGAATACGTTTATATGGAGGTTGTGGGTTTTTTTTTTTAATTTTTGGGAGAGCTAGAAAATCTTTAAAATGAAAGGCTGCTTGTTGGTTCCTGGCCGCCCAGCTAAGCTTAGATTCGAAATAATCACACAGAAATTGTATTAATAAAATCACTGCTTGGCCCATTAGCTGTAGATTTTTATTGGTTAACTCTTACATATTAATTTAACCCATTTCTATTCATCTGTATATCGCCACGTGGCTATGGTTTACCAGCAAAGTTTCGGCATGTCTGACTGGCAGCGACTCCATGACTTCTCTCTAATTCTGCCTTCCTCCTCCCATGCTATAGGCCAAGCCAGTTTCTTTATTCATTAACCAATAAAAGCAACACATAGAAGGACCTCCCACACCAATTGTAGATATTGAGTTTGTGTGTGTTGGGCGGGGGATGGGGGAGTAGATCTTTATTTGGCCACAGAGGGAAATGCCCATTATGCCCAGAATATCCCTGCTGTCATTGGGATATGAAGGTCTGGGGACCCTAGAGCTAGTCCAGTGATCTCATGCTACAGCATAGAGATGAGGTCCACGGCAGGGAAGTGCCAGCCCCGGGGTGGCAGGCCTGGTTAGCAAAGCAGCATTGAGCCAGAGAGCTCTGGTGCCCGGTTCCTTCTTCCCTTCACCCTGCCTCAGGTACCCTAGGGTGGTATAAAGAACTCAGGATTTCCCAGAACTCTGACTGGGTGAGATCTCTTTATTGAAAATAAAATGAAGGTCTCCTGTTGGTATGTCCAGGAGAGACCAACTAGCATTTGCAGAACCCTACCTCACTCTCTTGGCTCTGCCTTCTTTAGTTGGATAAACTTTGTTCCCTTTCTTTGGCAATAGGAAGGTGCTTTTTGATTTCTTTTCTGCTGCTTTAGGGGAATAGATACAACAACAAGCTTGTGCAATCAGGGCAAAACAATCCTTTCACCCAGGGGCAACACAAGGACCACCCAAGCTTAAATGTCTCCTAATAAAACCATTCAAACAAAACTTTCAAGCATATAAATGACAGGAGTAAGCAGCCTGATTCAAACTGTGTCTGTGCTTTTCATGGTTCTGAGCAAGAGGATTGGAGTTTCCCACTTCCTAATAGTGGGATGGCAACAGGAAAAGACATTTCCTGTACACACATATTTTTGCCAAATGCTACAGTGTATGGTAGTCAGAAAACAGCTTCTTTCATGTTTAACTCATCTTGAAAATTTACCTCTAAAGAATCCATTACCTTCAGACCAAGTCAGATTTTACAAAAAAGACCGTGTGTGTGTGTGTGTGTGTGTGTGTGTGTGTGTGTGTGTGTGCGCGCACATGTATACACATTTGGATATAGATTTTTGGGTGTGTACACAGGAAGGTGTTACCTGGTAGGCAAGCTATAACTAATGAGCTGGGCAAGAGGAAGCAGGTGGACTTAGTCACCACTTAGAGCCAACTTCCCAGCAGGCCTCCAGTCAGTCCCCTGCTGCTTCCACACCTTTATGCCATCAATAGGCCTTACACAGACAATGAGGTCATAAAAGGTAGAGGCTTTGCTCTCTCCTTCACTCGTAACCAGAAAAGCCAGCTGCTATACTCTAAGAAGAATGAGAAAGCCTCATGGAAAGGGTCTAGTGCATCTGTATTTGCACACACACATTTCTCATCATGATATATACACGCCCACTTAAAGTACACGGCTCAATGATCTTTAGTCGGTCCCCAGAGCTCTGCAAACATTATTAGCACAGTATAATTCTGGAACATTTTTGTCCCTCCCAAAACAGTTTAAACTCAGTGCCGGTTCCAGACTCCAATCCCATCCCCGTTCCCAGCTCTGGGAAGTTGCTGTTATCTGTTTCTGTAGATTTTCCAATCCTAGACATTTCAGATCCATGGAATTATGCAATGTGTTGTCTTTATATCTCATTTATATCCTTCACCATGCTTTTTTCCAGGCTCATACATGTCATACTGTACATCAATATTTCATTCCTTTTTATGATCAAATAATATTCATCACACAGATTTACTATATTTTGTTTATGCATCTGTACTTTGGTTTTGGGTGTGGTGGCTTGAATGAGAAATGTCCCCCATAGACTTAGATACTTGAACATTTGATCCCTATTTGTTGGTGGTTTGGGAGGTATGAGACCTTCACACTGGGAGATGGATTTTGAAAGTTCATAGTCTCACCCTGCTTCCTGCTTGGTCTAAGTGTCATGACTGTATTTGAAGATGTGAGTGCTAAGCTTCTTGTTCCTGCAGCTTTCTGCTGGACTCTAAGGATGGACAGTAATACCTTTAGGACCAGTGCTGGTTAGTTTTATGTCAACTTCACACAGATGAATTATCTGAGAGAAGCAAACCCTACTTGAGAAAATGCCTCCTTAAGATCAGGCAAACCTGTAGAGCAATTTCTTAATTAGTGATTGATGTAGGAGGGCCCAGTCCATTGTGGGCGGAGCCACCCCTGGGCTGGTGGTCCTGGGTTCTATAAGAAAGCAGGACTGAGTAAGCCATGGCAAGCAAATCAGTAAGCAGCATCCTTCCATGGCCTCTGCATGAGCTCCTGCCTCCAGGTTCCTGTCCTACTTGAGCTTCTGACCTGCTTTCCTTCAGTGATGGATCATGATGAGGAAGTACAAGCCTGACAAACCCTTTCTTGGTCAGCTTGCTTCTGGATGTGGTGTTTCATCACAGCACTAGGAACCTTAACTAGGAGAGAACTTTCAGCCAAAATAAATTGCTTTTGGTCATGCTGTTTTATTTTGGCAACAGAAGAGCAACTAATGCAATAGGGCTTTGGGTTGTGTCCTCTCTGGGGGTTTTGTCAAGAATGCTACTAAGGAACATTCATGCAGAAGCTTTTATGTAAGTATGATCCTGCAGTTATTTGGGGGGTATATCTGGAAGTGGAATGGTGAGCCACGCAGTAGCTGTGTGTAACTTTTAAGGGTGTTTCCCCAACAATTACACGATTTCCCATTTCCAGTAATGATTTTAAAGGTTTTCAGATTCTCCACCTCCTCATCCTTAAAACCCATCTTTCTTATTACAGCTGTCTTTGTGGCTATGGAGTGGTGCTTCAATGTTATATTCATAGTTATTAATATTAAACATTCTTTTGTGTTTATTTGCAATTTGTGCATTGTCTCCGAAGAAATGTCCATTTCTTTTGCCTACGTTAGAAACGTTTTATTAATATAGAACAGGGAGCTCTAATTAAGGAGGTGTGAGTGGGAAAATACAAAAGAAGTAGGGTAAAATAACAGTAAGGATATTTGAGTAGTTATAAGGAATCATACTATTAACTATCTACCTAAAAATACCTATTAAACATATAAGTCAATGTATGTATACACACACACACTCACGTAGTTTAAATGAAATTTTCCCATCTGGACTAACAATGCTCCCTCCAAGAGACAGAGGCAAGAACCCCAATACCAGGCATAAGAAGTCCTCTTTTGAGCTGTTGATCAGGGTTGTGCAAGAGACTCTCAAAACATTACTAGCATTTGCCATTGTCCTTGGTTCCTTCCAGAGGTGGAAGAAGGTAAGTCTTCATTCCTGAAGATCTCACACTTCAGACACAGGGCCCAGCGTCCTCTGAGTTGGAACTGACCTGAAAACCTCCTCCCCTAAAGACAGGCTTTCATGGTACCAGAAGGCACCATGCAAGTTTCCAAAGGAAAGAAGCAACCAACAGTCTAACCTAGCTATGATACCTATGAAACGCAAGAACCATCAATGGCACAATAAGCCTAAGGGTGCTGGAGTGGCACCCAGAACACTTGGTTCTGTCTTCTTTCTTCAGTACACTCAGTATACCTGTATTGGTATATTAAATGCCGTCCACCATCCCGTGAGGCTCAGTTTATTATTATTCCTCTTTGCATGATCTCCATCTTTGCCCCTGCATCTTTTTTTTGTTTTGTTTTTATTTTCCTTTTTTCCCCTCCCCGCTCAGATCGACTGTCAAGTCTGCGACTTTTTCACTTCACTTCTTATATTTTCATTTGGTTCTATGTTCCAGGCACGATGTACGTCATTTTCTATTTCGTAAGACACGAGCACCTCCTTCCTCTGGTTCTTCAGAAGTGGTCTCCTGTGGTTCTTTGAACGTGGTTGTGGTAGCTGCTTTGAAGTGTCATTCTTCGTTAGACCCAACATCTGCATACTTTCGAAGTCCCGCCCGCTGCTGAGTGTTTCCTGTGCCCGGGCTGCTCTGCTCTGTCTCTCCGTATGACTCATAACTGCTGTTGAAAACTGCACATTTCAGTCCTCAGGAGGCACCAGTTCCGGATCCCCATCTCCTGCCTGGACACTGTTGTTAGCCCGTTGACTGTATTGTCTTTGCATTTTTGATGCTATTTCTGCTCTGCTCAAAGCCTGATTTCTTCTTATAACAATTAGTTGTGTGCAGCCACCAATCACTAGTTAGTTATTTTATTGTTTTCAACCATGATGCGGGGTCCTAAGTCAATCTAGTGTTTTATACAGCTAAAACAGAGCCTGGCACAGGGTGGTGTGTGGCCACTGTTGAAGCTAGCCCCAAGGTGTTCCTTAAAAGAGATTACACTGTGGAAAAGGGTGGAGCTGTCTTCTGCAACTGGACCACCTGCATACTCCAAACTGAGCAGGAACTGGGTACATATGGCTGAAGGGAACTAATGCCACTTCTAATCTGTGCAGTTAAGTCCTCAGAGCCGAGGATGGGACTGGTTGCCAAATCTACCTGGAGTAGTGTTTCCACCTCAGGAATCTGTCAGAGATGGGCATGTCTGAGCACAGCTGAGCTGTTCCTCCACCAATACTGCTGTGAGGGACTGAGGGGCTGTGCTTGGCATCATCCTCACCATATCCCTTCTGGGTTGGGGAGCTAAAATGAGCTCTGCGAGCTGGTCACCAGCATTCATGTACCAACATTGAGGCATACATACAGCCTACTTTCTGACAGACTTCCCCAGCTGGGAGCTGTCCACCCCAACTCAGTTGACTGGGAGTGGCTCTTCCTTCCAGGGAACTGAGGGAAGCAAAGGCCGGGCCTCTGCCCAGCCCCAGCAGCTCGCGGACACAGGACTGAGCGCAGCAGCCTCCCTCCTTCTTGCTGTTTCTGCAGACTGTGCTGAGTGCCTATGCTCACTCTTGTCTCCTATGAGCACTTTCGTCAGTCTCTAGAGAGTTCTACTGATTCGATTTAATCAGTTTATAAATGTCTGTATGGGGAGACGATTTTCCTAAACTCTTTACACTGCCTTGTGCTTCGAGACACATTTTTTAAGTAGGAAAATAGAAAGTCCTATGTACATGTATATGTGTGTATACACATATATATGCACATATATAAACTCTCAGAATCATTGTATGGCACTGTGTAAAAGACGGCACAGGAAACCGATACAGGATTTTTTCTCATGTATGTGGCACTGAAAATATCTCTAAGAAAATACATAAGATTCTAGAAACTCTTGTTTTGCTTGGAATGAAAGACCAGTGTGGCTAGGAGACAAGACTGTGAAAGATCCTTCCACAGCAGAGCAGGCTGTACTCTTTGAATTGTGAGCCATACAACTGTGCTGTCCACTAAAATATAAAACACACTTACAATATAAATGTTAATGAAAATTGACACTAAATTTTTGAAACCGCAGAAGAATCCTGTGATGAAAGCCTAGTTCTGAGGAGGAGATTCACAGCTTCAAAATAAATTGTGGGTTAACGTGATCATTTTTTAAATAGACAAAAATGACTACAGTCAAACAGAGGCAGGCTGCTTGTGTTTAAATGAAGAAACCTTTCTGGATGTCAGGTCAGGATCACTGTCCTCACTCCGCAAGTGATGCTCCTGAAGGGAGGACACCCCGAGTCAGCAAGGCCAAGAGACTTGTGTTTGCCCCAGCCAGTCCCAAAGGTTACATGGTGGACATCTGACTGTGGTTTAGAAGATCTAACGTTCAATCCTTTCCCTTCAGCGCTCTACCCCAGGTGGAGTTTGGCCCCACAGCTTCCCATTAAATGTCACATCCACCTGGTAAGAGAAATGGATATAGTAACCTAGGCCAAAGTCTCCCTTGCTCACCCCTAAAGCACTCTTTCTCTAAAGCGTGAGTGCTGCATGCTTTATCGCAAGTGCTGTTTTTGTAGTAGGACTCCCACATCATGATAACACGCTCTGCCATAAGTCGGTTTCTTACTGGGGATGGATGAATACTTTCTAATCTGAAGCTACTAAAGACAAAATTGAAATGCCTGCTTTGATGGGGTTTGTTACTTAACAAGACACAACTGAAGCTAAATGCCTTTCAAAAGATTGCAGGAATTTCAACTCCCGCCACTTATAAAAGCATTTTTCTTCCTACAACGCTTTTCAAAAGTGTTATAGTGAAGATTTTATTTCATTACTGAAACTCTCTCTCTTTCTCTTTCTCTCTCTTTTTCTCTGTGTGTGCATGTGTGTGTTTTTATACAGGTCCTTACTGTGTAGCCCTGGCTAGCCTACAACTCACTATGTAGGGCACCCTGGCCTCAAACTCACAAAGCTCTGGGTTTAAAGACAAGAACTAGAATCCCCTGCATTTCAAAGGGGATGAACTATCTCTTCTTGCATCTTGGACTTTACAGTTGTTCAGTGGGTTACCTATTCACTCTCTGCCTTTTCTGTTGTTGGTTTTTTTTCTTTTCTGAATGCTTTATAAATTATTTGTTAATCTTTGTACTTTTCATATTGCAATATTTTATCTGGTATTTTAGTTCTGTTAAACACCGCAGTAAGGTATGGTGGCACACACCTGTAACCCCAGCATTTTGGAAGTAGAGGAGGGGGGATCTGGGATACAATGCCAGCTGTGAGTATATATTGAGCTTGAAGCCAGCCTTGACAGGGTTTTTGGGGGGGGAGGTTGTTTTTTGGTTTTTCAGGGTTTTTTTTCACTCTTTACTCTTTGGGGGGTCAGTCACCCAGATCCCAAAATAATTACACAAAGATTTATTCTTACTTATGAATGCCCGGCCTTAGCTGGGATTGTTTCTAACCAGTTTTTCTTAAGTTATCCTGTCTACCTTTTGCCTCTGGGCTTTTGCCTTTCTCTATTTCTGTATACCTTTGTTTACTTCTTACTCCATGGCTTGCTGTATAGCTGGGTGACTGGCCCCTGATGTCCTCTCTCCTTTTTTTTTGCTCCTCAATCTCTCTTCCCTTCTATTTTTCCTTCTAATTATTCTCTTTGCCTGGCATCCCCACCAGTTTCTCTTTCCTGCCTAGGTATTGACCATTCATCTCTTTATTAGACCAATCAGGTGTTTTAGGCTGGCAAAGCAACACAGCTTCACAGAGTTAAACAAATGCAACATAAAAGAATGCAACACATCTTTGCACAATGAAAAAAATGTTCCACAGCATAAACAAATGTAACACATCTTAAATTCATATTCCACAACACCAGGCCACATGAGAGTCTATCTGAAAATAAAGATTAAATAAAGAGTAGGAGGGCTGGAGAGATGGCTCAGAGGTTAAGAGCATTGCCTACTCTTCCAAAGATTCTGAGTTCAATTCCCAGCAACTACGTGGTGGCTCACAACCATCTGTAATGAGGTCTGGTGCCCTCTTCTGGCCTGCAGGCATATACACAGACAGAATATTGTATACATAATAAATAAATATTAAAAAAAAGAGTAGGACACTGTTTATAATTTTATTTTTGCACCAAAGCCTTTTCATCTCTATAATTTACTCGTCATTTCATGCTTTCAGTAGCACCTAAGAGCATCACAGCAAATGTTTGTCGCGATAACATGTCATCTTCACTGATGGTCCCTTTCAAAGCTTATGAGCTATTTTCAAGGTGCATCTCTTTGACATAAGCTTCAGGCAAGAGCCTCAGCACCAGCCTCGCACCAGCCTCAGCACCAGCCTCACACCAGCCTCAGCACCAGCCTCAGCGCCAGCCTCAGCACCAGCCTCAGCGCCAGCCTCACACGTTTTCTTTCCATCGGACCTCCTGCCTGCCTCTCTGACTGCCAGAAGCCTTCCACCGTGTCCTCAGAGCTCCTTGACCTCCTATCACCCATGACCTTGGTTTCCTTTTCACTTTACCCACTCAGTAGCCCCTCTGTGGCTTAGAGATCAGCACCACTTGTCTTGTTGTGCCTTCAAGATGTCCAATTCCAAACCCTCTCTGCCTTCTTAAGCCCCATTTCTCTTTACTTTTCCATAACCTGCACTTCACGCTCAGCAAAATCTGATCTGCTGGCCCCTCCCTACTGCTGTTTCTGGTTCAGTGCATCGTGGGTCCTGGCTCACCTTTCCACTGCTCTCCTCTCTACTCCCTGGGAGCCTTCCCTTTACCCTGGAATCCACCCTGTCCAGAGAAGCACAACACTTTTGTGTCCTGCAGCAAAATGACCAAGGGCGTGGGTTCAAGGCGTGGCTGTATATCGGAACATTTTGGTTCTTCCATGAAGTAGCCTTGGGGAAGGGTGCTTATTCTCCCTGAATGCTAAACAACTAACTGTCGGGTATACCAGTATGATAGCCGTTAGCACCATGTTGCCGTGAGAAGTGTGATTTCTTTTTAATTGAGCTATCCATTAGTTCACCAAAAGCCCCTGCGTTAACACAAACTCAGATAGACAAATATGGTTATAAAGGGGATCCTTATGAATAACAACAGGGACTCCCATCACTTAAGAAAAACGAAGGGTTTGGGGAGCTCTGCTAGGGACAAGAACCAAACGCAAAGATGGTCCTTAAATACAATGGTTCAGCTTCAAATGTTTCATCTGCTGTGCATTCGGTAGATATATGGTCAATACAGACCCTGTTTGGACTCTTTCCATACTACCAGAATGAGCTCCACTTCTTTCTGTGTGTATCCAACAAGCCATGCCTAGACTGGGCTGTTCAGAGATTAGCTGGATTTTCTACTGATAACATTTTCACCTTGCAGTTTATTTATCAGGGCACTTTTGTATATCTCCCCACCACCTAGACCAGTAGTTTTCAAACTTCTGTAGCTGGGAGGTAAATAGGTTTCACCTCCCAGCTGAGTACATAGACCCCACCCCCAAATACACATGCATTTTCTTACATATAATTGGACTAGAAGCTGTAGAGAATGGTACGCCACTGTATGCAATGACCAATGTTTTTAATTCATTCTTATTACGAGAAACTTTTTTTTCTATCAAAGGTAGCTGGACTAGCCTCCCTCCCCATTCTTCCTTTGCACCAATTAGCCAACCATGTCATGCGAAGCTGAGTTCCCATCAATAAAATGAGATACAATCCCTACCTACATCAGAGATAAAAGACAGACTCCAGTTTGGTGAAAGTGTGTGCCAGCCCAGTTTGGGTCCTGGTGCACCTTTTGGCAGAAAGAGAAACCATCTAGTCAACTTACTTTTGCTTTGTTCTTTAAGAGAAAAGTGAATTTGTAAACCCCACTTGCCCAAGGACAGATAACTTCCTGGAATGCTGGGAGCTGTGGTTCTTGGGAAATAACAAGCCACATGTTTTCTCTCCCCTAAACAAGTTTATTTGCACCGGATGAGCTTCATTCGATGTGCACAGGAGGTGCACAGGCAGGAAATATGTCAGGATGTATGCTTGCCCCGGATTGGACCTGATGGGAAACATGGTGGCCTTGGGGTTGTGTCCTTTGAAACCTCTGCACAATGTGACTCCTGGGAACTCAAAAATGGACCTGGCCAGAGTCCATCCTCCTGGCCAGTATTTCACTGACACTTGCTTTAAATTTGGCTCAGAATTGTGGGGCTGGTTTTTCTCTTGTGATTCTCAGGTATAACTGTTATTGTGTTCCTTTGTGCTGCACCAAGATTATTCATCACAAATGCATTCATCCCCATTCCGTTTCTAGACATTTGAAATGCTCAGTTTAGCCCATGACACAGATTTCCTGGCCCATTAATGTGTCATAGCCACAGTCTGGGAAAAGTTATGTTTTCAGTAGCCAAGATTTGCTTTACCTTTTTTGTTGAGAGATAGAAAGATGAGAGACAGAGAGATAAGACAGTCAGCTCCTGGGCTCAGAGGAAAAGATAAACCTCATGAAGGGAACAGAACTCCATGGGTACCAAAAGACACAAAAGAGAACAAGAGTAGATGGTGGCAGAGAAAATCTACCATCATCTCCTCTGATGGTCAGTGACATGTCCTAAGACAACCCCCAAGTCCCTATATGAAGCAACAGAGGGTACCCAACACTATATATGCTATGTCTTCTCCTGTATATATGTACCTATAATAAAACAATTTCTAAATTGGGCACAGAAAGAGATTAACAACAATCATTAGTAATAAAATAGATAATTTATAATAATACATTCTAACCATTCAGGCAGATGTGGACTTTTAAAATACCTTTTAAATTGCTTTAGCTGTCTCATTATGACTTTTTTTTTAGGTCAAGAATTCTTACCTTTTCACTTAGAGAAAACCCTGAGTATCTTCTCTGCAATATCAGAACTACCAGTGTCTTAGTACCAGTGCTGTGATGAGATTCCATGACCACGCTGCTCTTATAAAGGAAATTATTTAATTGAAGTGGCGGCTTACAGTTTTAGAGGTTCGGTCCATTATCATCATGGCAGGGAACATGGCGGCATGCAGGCAGAAATGGTTCTGGCCGCATCTTGATCAGAAGTCAATAGGAAATGGTCTCAGATACTGTGCAGTATCTTGAGCATAGGAAACCTCAAAACCTGCCCCCACAAGGACACACTTCCTGCAACAAGGCCACACCTACTCAAATAAGGCCAAATGTCCTAATTAGTACTGATATTATGGGGATCAATTACATTCAAACTACCACATTCTTTTCCCTGGTCTCCGTAAGCTTGTAACAATATCGTAATGCAAAACACATTTAGTCCAATTTCAAAAATCTCCATAGTCTATCACAGTCTCAACAATGTTCAAAAGTTTAAAGTTCAAAGTCTCTTCTGAGATTCATGCAATCTCTTAATTGTGGTCTCCTATAAAATCAAAATCAAAAATCAATCACTTACCTCTAATATATAATGGCAAAGGATAAAACAATAGGGAAGGGAGCATAGTGAGGAAATACTGGACCAAAGTAAGACCAAAAACCAGTTGGGCAAACCCCAAACTCTGCATCTCCGTGTCTGATGTCAAACATTCTTTAGATATCCAACTCTGTTCAGTTTTGTTGACTGCAACACACTTCTTTCTCTTGGTCTGGTTCCACTCCCTGTCAGCAGCTCTCCTCAGCAGGTGTCCCATGACTCTGGCATCTCTAACATCTTGGGGTCTTCAAGGCAATCCAGGCTTCAACTTCACAGCTTTATGCAATGGCCACTCTAGGCTCCATTCAGGGACACCCCTGACACATGCCTGGCAGGAGAGGCTTTCTTTAAGTATGGGGGAAAATTCTATAACTTGTTTCTTTTATCCTTAACTCTAAAGCCAGACTCGTGTGGCAGAAACTGCCAAGTTCTGCTGCTTTCCTAGGGCTGGAACATGGCCCTTCTCATTCATTCACATCTTTACCAGCGTTCTGGCTTTGATTGTTACCTTCACTGCCTGAACTTGGCTGTTCTTTTTTTTTTTTTTTGGTTTTTCGAGACAGGGTTTCTCTGTGGCTTTGGAGCCTGTCCTGGAACTAGCTCTGTAGACCAGGCTGGTCTCGAACTCACAGAGACCCGCCTGCCTCTGCCTCCCGAGTGCTGGGAACTTGCACTGGGAAGGCAGAGGCTGGTGGAGCTCTGAGTTTGGCTGTTCTTGAACCAGTCCGGCCTCAAACTCACCAGCCTCTGCCTTCCCAGTGGTGGGATTAAAGGTGTTACCACCACTGCCCAGATCTAAGCTTTTCTTTAATTCCCTTTCACAAGTTGGAAATTTAGCTGAGTGGAATTTTGCCCTGAGGTCACCACTCCCTTTATTCTATTTCTTAATCCATTTATCTCCTTGAATTTAGGATTTAGCTCTGTTCTACTTCCTGGCATTCTTTTTCTCCTCAAAATTTACATTTTGTAATTTACCCTGCTTGGCTTGCTCCTTTTCATTATAAATCTTCATTAAAGTTACCACTAATAATCACACAACAGCTCTAAACTAGTTTGTTTTGAGATTTCCTCTGCCAATGGAATTAATTCAGAACTCTTCACTTTAGCCTCAGGCAGACTCTTTGGACAAGGGTCAAAGGCAGCCACATTCTTCACCAAAATATCAAGAAAATGATCACTAGGTAACAAATTAAAATTTTTCTCCTTTGAAACTTTTTGAGTGAGCCCTCCCACAGTTCAAAAAATTCATAGCACCACTGTCTTCCATGTTCCTATGGCCATGTCTATTGCTATAAAGAGACACCATAATCATGACAACTCTTGATTTAGGTGGCAGTTTACAGTTCAGAAGTTCTGTCCATTATCATCATGGCTGGAACATGGTGGCATACAAGCATACATGGTGCTGGCTACATCTTGATCAAAAAGCAATTGTAAGTAGACTATAACATTGAGTGAAGCTTAAGCTTAGGAAACCTCAACACAGTGACACACTTCCACCAGCAATGCCATACCTATTCCAACAAGGCCATACCTCCTAGTAGTGCCACTATCTATAAGCTTACTAGGGCCAATCATATTCAATTACATATAATCACAACCAATATTGTTTGTCTCACACTGAGAGACTCCAACGGACTTCTCACTGCTAACTGAGGTACCACAACATGAACAATGGGTATCCGTGTATACAATGTCTACACTGGGCACAGGCATCATTAGCACCCCATGGGGATACAGCAGATGGTGAGGAATTCCTTGACACTGCTCAAAATAGTGTGCCATTTAAAACTTACAGACTACTTACTCTTGAAGTCTTCCATTTAGTGTTTTCTTTTTTGTTTTTTGGTTTTTTTTTTTTTGGTTTTTTTTGAGACAGGGTTTCTCTGTGTAACCTTGACTGTCCTGAAACTCTCTCTGTAGACCAGTCTGGCCTCAAACCTGCCTCCACCTCCCAAGTGCTAGGATTAAAGGCCTGTGCCACTACTTCCTGGCCCATTTAATGTTTTCAGACCACAATTTTGTAACAAGAGCAATTAAAACCTTGGGAAGTGACATTGTAGACAGGGTTACTGCTAGGTGTCCCTTTCAAACAACCCTCACAAATTACAAAGCCATGTTTTCTATGTCATCTCTTATTTGGGTGATCCTAAAATGATCCCAGAGACACTCTTAGGCTCACATCTGCCCTCATATTTGTTTTTCCCCTCACCCCCAGAAAGAGAGGGGTGAGAGGGAGGGAAGGAGGGAGAGAACTCTGAGTCAGGGACTAGTCTTGAGAGGGCCAAATCCATGGAATTTGTTTCACTCAGTGATTGATGTTCAGCAGCTGATAAGTTGGCCACTCATCAGCCAACTAGAAGATTGCTGAACAGAAGATGGCTACAAAGAAAAAAAGTCCTATTGTACATAGAAAAGGGAATCCTACAGCCCTGTCCTGGCTAAAAGAGGCAGGCTGCTCCTGGGAGCATGGTAAGGGCTTTGTTCTTAAGAGATGCAGAGGCTGGCCCCGTGAGTGAGTATAACAGATGTTCTTTGTTATTCTGCAGCACATGGGCTCCTTCTTCCCTGGGTAAAATTTTGTGGCATTGTCTCACTTGTCCTAATGGCCCATGTCTAACATCTGTGTGGTTACAAATGGGGCATGCTCATTTGTGGACTTACGGAGCTTGAATAACATCAAGACGACAGGACTTGCTGCCCACGCAGGAAGAAGAGGAGCTGGGCACAGCTGGAGTACAAAGTAGGTCAGTTCACAGAGCACAGGAAGTTATCAAAGCAATGGGAAATTAGGGGCAAAATTTTAACCAACTGTCCCAGAAATCGGTCTAACCTGTTCCCCTTTGCCTTCTCTAGAGTTTTTACTTATTTTTAAGTTGACATTTATAGAGTTTTACTTTGCACTTTGTAAATCTAACACATTTGTTGCAGAGAATTTTTCAGAGAAGGGAGAAAACACTCATAGACTATTAATCAAGAAGCATGTCTTATCATTTTGATAGTCTTTCCTTCTAGTCATCTTGATCATGGATACCTGTATATGTGATATATATTTTTGTCATTAAACTATATATACAACTGTTTGTAATTTTTAAAAATGTATTACTCGTCTGATATATTCATCTGCAAACCCCTTCTCACCTCCTTATCACTCTAGCATGTTGGAATACCTGAACATGCCTAAATGCCGCCTTCATGTAAAGACAGCTTTGCCCATGCCGCCCCATCTGGAGGCATAGAAAGAAATCAAAGTGCTAAGATCTTCCGCAGCCTTTTTATGCACCAGGTTTTCTGGGCCACACACGGTTGTTCAATGTAAAGCCTTTCTGTATTCCCATGGAAACACTCCAACTGAGGGCCTGGAACAATCGTGAAAACCTGCGTGCAGTGGCCTCCCCTAGTGCTTTTACAGTTGGGCTACTAAATAGAAACTGAGGAGAAGATGGAGACATCCCGGATCCTGTCAAGAGAAGGAACGTGACTGCAGGAACCACACTAGAAGAGAGGCCCTTCTGCAGCGAGGAAAAGGCTTGGCTTGTCCAGTGGTTAACTATCTGTCCACAGGATGCTTCCCGCTCAGATGAGAGCCCTACAAGCTTAGAAAGGATTCCTTCTCTGAGCAGAGTCCCCCCAAGAGGGTGTGTTACAACACAAGCAAAAACTGCATTGTTTGATGTAAGGAACTTGAACATCCTTAGACTAGGATGACCTTGGGGGAACCTTGGAATCACTTCACTGCAGGAACCAAAGGATGACTACATTATCCTTCTTGATATTCAATACTGAGCTTACTGCAGCCAAGATGAAAATCTTATTTCTGCCTCTGAGATTATTTCTCTAGGGTCCTAGTCAAAAGAAAAAAAAAATCAAGATCACCACGATTGCTTGCTCAGTACAAGAAACGATCTTGTAGAATGAAATTATCTGTAACCTTTCGATTTGTGGATAGGCAACGTGGTTGTGTCCCTGAAGTGCAAGACAAGAGGAGATACTGGTCCACTGGTGCAAATGGAGCCTTCACAGTCCCATTCTGATTGGCAGGACTAAGCTCCTGTTCCCAAAACAGTGACATGCTGGCTTTTAGGAATGACCCCTCTCTCCTTTACAAGGCTCACAGACAACTAATGACACATTTTCGAGCCGTGTGAGCTCTGTTCAGCCATAGATCATGACTAAGAAATTATAGCACCTGGGGAAGTATGCTAATTTCGGCTAATTATATATGGGCCCGACCTGTCTCCACAGGTTTCAAAAGGTGTTCGTGTGACTTATCATTTATAAAACTAAGTCCAAACGCTTTTCATCTCAGCAGGTTGCATATGCTGCTTCTGCAGTGAGCCATGTATTAAAATGGAAAAATCAAATTTGTAAATGACAGGGCAGCTAATCTGGGGCTGCCCCTGTGACCCCTCCCATTCACTGGCACTGCTTGATGGGGTGGGTTTGTATCCGTACATTAGTTAAGTGTCAGGTCCAGAAGAAACCGAGGACAAATGGCTAACTGAGGTGCCTCTATTACAATATCAAGGCAATGCTGGCCTCCAGACTCTCTCAGGGTTTGAAAAAGGCCATGCTGAAAGCCAGACTCTTCTCAGCTCTGTTCACCCTGCCACCTACCCTAAACTACAGCTCATGTAACCCTGCCATTTGGGCCCTGAGCTCTCTTGGCCCTCCAAGTCCTCTTCAGCTCCCTCTCTCTTGGCTCTTTCTCTCTCTCTCTCTCTCTCTCTCTCTCTCTCTCTCTCTCTCTCTCCTCTCCTCTCCCTTCCTCTCCTCTCCTCTCCTCTCCTCTCCTCTCCTCTCCTCTCCTCTC
>JABTXL010012583.1:8700217-8843079 GCA_025134845.1 Neodon shergylaensis
TCCTCTCCTCTCCTCTCCTCTCCTCTCCTCTCCTCTCCTCTCCTCTCCTCTCCTCTCCTCTCCTCTCCTCTCCCCTCCTCTCCTCTCTTCTCTTCTTGCTCTCCTTTCATGGCCTGGTTCAGTCTACTACTTTCTCTCTCTGCTCTGGGCTCCTTCAAATACCTCTGGCTGTGCTCTCCCTCATGGCTACAATAGAAACTTTCCCCTCAACCATCTCTCAGAGCAACACACACACACACACACACACACACACACACACACACACTTTATAAAGTAAAGTAGTTAGAAGGTTTTGTTTTTGTTGTGTGATATTTCACCAGGGTACAATTCCCTCTGTTTCCCTTCATGGGCAACCATGAGCCATGACAGTTGCTTTGTTTTTTAATATAACCAACAAAACTGCATTATTACATTTTTTTTTTGCTCTTGTCAACAAATCCTTATTTGATCCCATTAGAAAATTGTATGCTGGATTTAGAATTTATAAATCCAGTTATCTAGTTTTATGAATATAAATGCCCTGCCAATGAATTCCGAGTGTTGATTAAGGAAGAGAAAACTGGAAACCAGGGGTCAAAGAACAATAGATTCCTGTTTCCTTGGTTTGCTTTAATGTTCTGCAGCCAACAGACGGCCTCAGGCAATTATTTGAGGCCAATAAGAAAACCTCCCTTGGACTGTCCTAAAAGGAGCCAGGCACACTGCCAGGTCCTTTTGTTTGTTTATACTGTCAATGAGCAATCTCTATCAAAGTGATAAAGAATTTTAAAAAGCTTTATTGGGAGCTTTAGGAATTGTAATTTGGCAGATTTGGGTTTGGGCAAAGCTCAAAGTAAGTGTGTTCCAAAGAGGAGAATGAAGGCTTTGGATTTAAGAAGGAAACCTAAGTCGTCAGTTCAGGGAAACGTCACATCTATGAGTCCACAGCCGATCAGTCAGCTTGGGGGTACAGTTTCAGGCAGTTCTGGGGGACATGGGGCTTAAGTAGAGTGTTAGGATGATTTGGAGTTTTTGCCTTTAGACCCCCAACACCACACACACACACACACAAACACACATGCACACACACACACACACACAGAGTGCTTCCAGCTTGAGCAGAATTTCCCATGACTTCATAGCATCCTCCCACTTGCTCTTTACTAAGGGAATAGGTGTTATTCTCGCATTCTCACATTTCAAGAGAGGAAACCGAGTTATTCAGGGATTTAGAAACTTCAGGTTTCTAAGCATTTGAAGTGGGATTAACCTTAGGTTTGCTGCCTTGCTAACTGCTATGCTTAACCAAGTAGAAAGCATCCTTGCTTGTATTCATTATGGCTTTTGGCTGAAAACATCAGAAAACAGCTCTGGCCAAGACAAACATCGAAGAATTTATTGAAAGGCAAAGGGGTGGGCAGGGATCATGGAGGATGTCGGTCCAGCTGATAGAATCCATAGAAGACGAATGGACTGGGCTCAGGGGCTGACACAGTGCCAGAGAGGCACTGAAATCCTGACAGGCAGCCAGCTCCCACCAGGGTCAGGCAGCCAGGCTTAGCCTTTGCTTCTAAACATGACCCCCAAGCCCTCGCCTTCCTCGGGGCCCGGAGTCCAGGAGACACATCTGAATTACCACGCTTGTTCCCATGGACGCTTCTTGCAGTAAGAAGGACAATTAAACCCTTTTTGCTTCTAAACTGGGAAAGAGACCCTCTTCCTCCCACAGTACAGGGTAACTGAAGTCATGAATGCCAAGTAGTCAGTCATGTCAAATGTCCCCAAATTCTAGGAGCCGGCCTTATGGAAAGCTGTGGAACTGAACTGCAGGTTAACCTTGGCAGTCCTTACCCACCTCCCAGCTACTACAAACTCTACAGGTTTAATCCTGACGGTGAGCTTGCTGGGTTTAGAATAATCATGGAAATATGCCTTGGGGCATGTCTGGGAGTGGTTTCTAGACTGGGTTAACGGGAAATCTTAAATATGAGTGACACCATTCCCTGGGTTGGATCCGAGACTGAACGTGCAGGGAAAATATGCAGGCCAGCCAGGTGGCTCTTTGAGTAAAAGCCCCGGCTACACAAGACTGGCAACGTGAGTGACATCCTAGATCCTAAAGTGAGAAGAAACAAACAGCTCCTCAAAGTTGTCTTCTGACTTCCACAGGCACACCGTAGTATGTGCACACTGGTCTTCACAAACACTGCACAGTGCGTGTGCACATGAATACACACACACACATTCACAAATACACATATACTAATAATAAATCAAAAAAATCTAAAGAAGAAAATGAGCTGAGTACTAGCACTCCCCTCTTCTCCCTCTCCTTCCCCCCTTCTCCCTCTCTTCCCCCTACAAGGAACCTCTAGCTCATGCCTGCTTGATCTGTAAAGTCCCATTCCTCAATCCCCCACCTCCTCAAACTCTGCACACTCAGAGAGTCTCCAAACAAAGGGAAGACACCAAAAAACCCAGTTTCTCATTCTTGGTGGCTACTGCTGTTTCCTCTCTGAAAGCTACCAGCCCCCCAAGTCTCCACATCAAACAGTCAGCTTTGTATCATATTTGGGCACAAACCCAGCTTGGAGCTGATTTGTCATTACCCATCGCCTATAACCTATAACATCTCCCTGCTTTAGCTCGGGTGTCTGGCTTTTCTGTCCTCCATCTCTGGGACTGGAGAACCCATCTTGGAGTTGCTTTGCTCAAATAAACCTGTTGTTATACTTTTTCAATTTGGCTTGATCTGGTTTACTGCCTTGGCAGAGAAAACTATCATCAGGGGACAGAGAACCTATTAGTGACCAACTGCCTCCCACTCAGTCACCATGCATTCTTCGCTATGATGGAAGAATGAAACATGACCTGAAATAAACCCTTCGTCCCCTAAAGTCGTTTCTTGTCGGGTATTGTGCCACAGCAATAAGAAAAGAAACTAATAAATGTGTTCTCTAGAGTCGAGTAAAAGCAGGTGTCCCAGTAGCTATATTTTTTGAGTGAACAAATTTTCCCACTGTTTCTCCAACTATTACTATATAATATCACACAGCTCTGGACAATCAGACAGCCTGAATCCTTCACAGCCTTGGAATATATAATTAGAGAAAGAAAATTTCCTAGTGTACTTGAGCAAGGTTTCAGCGGTGCTGAAAGCACACTTAACTAAGCTGGGAATCGTGTCCTCTTGGTTGTCCTTACCTTCCCAAAATTCAGAGTCCTAAGACCCCTTTCCCCGAGTCAAACAAGAAATAGGCTCTATTCTTTCCTTCTCTGGGTGACCAGTGGTGGTTCTCAACTCCCCATTGTTACTGGAATGTAGTGGTCTCAGTCTTCCTGAAGTTGGGAATCTCAGTCAAGCAGAGTTTTGGGTTCATATGGAGGTGGGAAGCTCTGAGTGTTCAATCTCAATTACCATAAAAAATACATATACTTCCATGTCATGTTCCCCTTAGGTCTTCAGCCCATTTATCTGGGTGTCTTGTCCTTAGCCCTCTCTGCAGATGGACACTGCTTCCTCAGGCATAAACTGGGGATAATGCCTTCTTGTCTTGCATGCTAGGCAAAGGGGCCTACCCGACCAACATTTTGTACAGCAGTACTCCGAATGCCCACCTACCCGCAGACCTTCCTGAGGACGGATTAGCAATGATCTCTGTGCAATGTAGTCTAGAGTGCCACAGGATGTCCTAAATGTTGTCCCTTCCCAAACCCTTTCACTGCACATGACAAAGTCAGCCACCTTTATGTGTCCCACAGGATCCAGCATCACACTGTCAAATACCGCCTGCTTTTGCAGTGTGAAAATAACATGAGACTCCTCCAACTGCCAACCTAGTGTATGTGGTAGATGGGGCCACTCCAGTCACATACTCCGTTACTATGCACTGGATGGTCTTCAAGGCAAACAGGAAGGAGAAAGGGCTCCTATTTCCTTTTAAAAATTTAACTATAATTCCCCACCAAGATAAAATATCTTAAAACAGTTAATACATAGCCCCACCATGTTTTGCATATTGCATCTGACTTCTCTGGGATACTGACATTTAGCATAGTTATAATCAGTGCGTACAAAGCTTTTATGTATCCTTCCATAAAATGCCATGCCATCTTATATCTCAAAACAGACTTCCTAATCCCAAGTTTAGTCCTATCATAATATTCCATGCTCTTGTGTCTTACTTTACCAAACCACTTCCTTCTTGTTCAACATCTGGTTTGAATGCATCTGAGTTTCAACAGATCAAACTTCCGAGACAGTAGGATACTTTCAATGCTTGACTTCTGGAAGTGATTTTAACATTAAAGTGAGTCTGTTTATGACTGTGTAATAAATAGGCTCTAAAGAGAGACTTCTTTAGACTGCTTCTGAAGCAGATGGCACCAGGGTATGACACACATGAACAGAACTTCAGGCAAATCAGGGAAATGCATAAAATCCAACAGAATGATATAGATTAGGGGTAGGTGAGAAAAAATGGCTAAATAAGCACAGGAACACAAAACTGAGCCTCCACACACATACCAGAGTCACGTGTTTGCTTGGTTCCCAACTGGTGGCTATGTTTTGGGAAGTTAAGGAAACTTTAGGAGCTGAACTAAAGGAAGTGGGTCACTGGAGTCAGATATCTGGAAAAATACTAACCCTGGCCACTTCCTGAGACTTGCTGTTTCCTGGCAGTCATGAAGAGACTAGCTCTCTTCTGCTACACGCTCTCACTGACAGAATACCCTACCTAAGCAACTGGGACCAAATGAGCATAACCTGAAGTCTCTAAAACTACGAGTCAGAATAAAACTTTCTCCTCATAAGTTGCCATCATCAGAAGTCCTGTCATAGCAGCAGCAGCGTGACTACTGTACACGTCCATGAGTTATCTTAATCCCATTACAATGGCTGTGGGATGTTCAGACTGTGGGAGATGAAGACGCCCTGAGCCCATATCTAATCTTGAAATATTGTGTCAGTGTAAGAACACATCTTTCACATCCTGTCGCCCTATACGAAAGTTCCCCTTCTCGGTTAATCTTTACAATTATTTCAAGTGCACATTCCTAGATTTGTGCAGTGATGACCAGATTTTCACAGTGATGACCAGATTTGAGCAGTGATGACCAGATTTGCTCAGTGATGACCAGATTTACGTAGCGATGACCAGATTTGCGCAGCGATGACCAGATTTGCGCAGTGATGACCAGATTTGCACAGTGATGGCCAAATTTGTCCAATGATGACCAGATTTGAGCAATGATGACCAGACTTAAGCAGTGATGACCAGATTTTCACAGTGATGACCAGATTTACGTAGCGATGACCAGATTTGCGCAGTGATGACCAGATTTGCGCAGTGATGACCAAATTTGTCCAATGATGACCAGATTTGAGCAATGATGACCAGATTTGAGCAATGATGACCAGACTTAAGCAGTGATGACCAGATTTGAGCAGTGATGACCAGATTTGAGGAGTGATGACCAGATTTATGCAGTGAAGACCAGATTTGAGCAATGATGACCAGATTGGGAGGCAGAACAGAAAGTGCTGGGTGAAGCACTTGCTCCACTTACAGAGAAACGGGGTTCACAGAAGGAAGGCACGAAGACGTCTCACAGAAGAACAGAAAAAGAAAAACACCAATGCTGGAGGGTATTTATTAGCAGAGGGGAACTAAAGGGGTACAGCATGCTGTGGGTACCTGGATTAGATGCTCTCTGAAGACTCTGGCCGCATCTTCTCTTCAGGGTTAAAGAGATCCTCTTATAAGAATCAGTTTCTCATTCCTGCATGGTTCCAAGGCAATCAGTGAGGCAAACCACACCTTTTGGGATGTTCTGTTTCAGCAGTAGGAATGGCCACCAGTGACACATCACATCCACAAATTCGGCTCTGTATAAATGAATGACACTTCCTTGTCCTTCCTTCCTTGTGGACACTGCTATGGTGCCTTGAGAATTCACCAAGGCTTCCCCTCAACGGGATTCTACCCATTAGAAAACGTTCCCCAAAAGCAGCTTCTTTATTCCGAGACAGTCTCTGCTTGGTTGTGCAGCAAATAAATCCCGAGTCCCATTGCTGAGCAATGTCATTACAAAAATGTCATCACACATGTGTGTTCCTATGATAAAAATGTTTGCATGCACCTTGGGATTTTATCTACTTTGTTCAAATCACGCATTCAGCCAAATGCACTAAGAGAATGATCAAATTCTCTCATTCCATATGCAGCCGTGGAGTTGGAGAGATGGCTTGTCTCTCACAGATGGCATGTGTTGAGTTCCCAGCACCCACATCAGGTAGTTCACAACTACTGTAACTCCAGCTCCAGATGAATTTGATGCCTCTAGCCTCCCCGGGCACCAGCATTCAAATACACATAACCAAAGAAACAAACAACAACAATAACAAAAAAAAAACCCACACATACAATTTTTTAAGACTAAAAAGCTTTCCCTGTATCTCAGAGACAAGCTAAAGTTTTATAAGAGAAAAATCAAGTCATTACCTTTCTCTTTTTCGCACCACTGTTACCCAACTTTCCATCACCACAGTGAAATACCTACAAGAATTGACTTATGAGTGTTCAGTCGGAAGTCCACTTTGGTCCCACTCCCTCCCCGCCATTCCAAACCACACCCCTCTCAGAAAGCCCACCAAGCAATGACTCCCCAGACCTGCTCAAGACACACCAACAGAGTATTTAAACTTCATCCTAGAGAGTGGCCACATGGTTTCACCTGATCTCTCTTGTCTCATCACTGGGGGCCAGCAAAGTCACCCAGGAGCAGTTTGCCCACTAAACCTGGTCTTTTATTTTAAATTCGGCTTGATTTGGCTTACTGCGTCGGCGGAGAGTGAAGAGACTTAACATTGGGGTCCAAAACCTTTCAGTGAGAAAGTGGGCTTATCTCGTCTTGGCAGGCATTGCTCCTCAGTTCAGTTTCTTCATGTGCAAACCGAATTACCCTCAGATTGAAAATACACTTTTAAAAATGTGTCTGTCTTGAGCATTCACAGACTGGTTTTTCTTGCCGTTATCCCCTCGACAGTAGAGTATAACAACTGCTTCTCTATTGTCCTAGGTACCACATTAAGTCTGGTGCTGACTTCAGATACATGGAAGGGTGTGAATAGATTCTACACACGTGCTACACTAGACAGGCATGGTGACACACACCTGAACTCCACCACTCAGAAGCCTGAGGCAGGAAGAACGTTAGTTTGAGGTCAGTCTGAGCTTATAGGGTAAACCTTGTTTCAAAAAAAAAAAAGCAAATAAATGCCAAAAGGCATGCCCCCCCCCAAAAAAAAACCCACACACAAACCCAAGCCAAACATTGTTTTTTAATTACATACTACTTATATAGATAAAAGTAGCAACAGAGTTCTGGGATGGAGTTTTATTGTACGAATCTAGCAGTCCCTGTATCTAAGGTAAATCATTAGAGTAAACAGCTGTTTGCTTAGAAGGACTTTAACCTTGAAGAATGATTGTGGCCAACAGTGATTTTTTTTTCATGATTTGCAGTTGTTTTTCTCAAGGGGTGTTACAGCTTTCAGATAATTTTGGTCACGAGCCACTTCTGACACACCTGCAGCTCTTGGGTTATTGTGTCCAGCAAGTGGTACCCAGTGAGGACTAAAGCAGCAGGGGTGTGTGATGCTTTTCTTTAGAGAGACATCTAAATTAGACATCTGAATTAGAAAGTACACGAAAATACTTTACCTAGAGAAGCAACTTTGTGTAATCAATAAAAACGCCTTTGTACAGCTGTTGGAGGTTCAATTCAAGTCATGAGAGGCTGGACCTTCCTGCTGCCACACAGGCCTTCAAATTTCATCTTGGGGTGGCCTCTTTCTTTGACCAACTCACACAACACCGAACACCCCGACAGAGTTTGGTAGTAATAGCAAACCCGAAGCGTCTCGCCTGGCTTTCATGGTACAAGAATTAAAGTCTAAAACTGTACAACAAAAGGCAGTTCTGTAGTTTTTCCTAGAAGCTTTCCTACACATGAATCTGCTGTTGCTTAACAAGGCTGTGACCGTGACATTGACTCCTAAGTGGGTTGTAGGTAAAGACTGGCCTCTTACTGTCTGGGAGTCTTAGGCCCAGCTGTGAACAAAACAGAAGGGAATTTGGTTCTCTTTATTTGGGTTCGCCTGGATGTTGTTATGGGGCCCTGCAGATTTCCACAGTTCTGCTCTCACAGAGCAATTATTTCCAGAAAAGATACTGGCTCAGATGACTGCCACGTTCCTCATGTGGTTTCTGAGTTTTGAGAACAGCAAAGCCCAGAGCTCCCTAGCCTTCTGTGCACCCTGGTAACGTGGCAAAGAGAAATCGTGACTGCCAAGGAGTCGTCATGTCGATCTATGGCAACGTGTTTCCAGAACAAAATACTTGTTCAGATTCCAAACCCACATGTGTGCAGACTGTAATTTTCTGTGTGGACAGCAACTCTCTTTTACAAACAGGATGGGAGGTGGGGGTCACATTGAAGGCTTCTGCCTTTGGGATATTTCATGTTGGACTCAAGCCTTGAGAGATCATTCTGTGGCCAGTCTATGTGCCAGGGTGGGCAGCTGCATATGCAGTATAGAGCAATACCCCTGAGTCTTGACTAGTTAAAAGACCATTTCAGTGAGTTTCTGTGTTTCTAGCTTCATGCAGACTGGAGAAGGTTAGAGGAATCCCAGGTTCACCGGGAGCCATGGAGTCAGCTGCAGGCTAGAACAATTTGTGGAATTTTGAAGAACCTGGCTTTAACCCTGGAGATTTGGTTTTAAACTGCAAAACAGAGAGAAATTCAAGACTCCTCTTCCCTTAAAACTGAAAAGAAATGAAACTTGTTTCTGTTACCGTGTTAGCATTTTGCAAGTACTCAAAGTAGAAGAAAATGCCATAAAAATCAGGACTTTTAGTATCTAAAGGCTCACTTGCAGCTCTTCCATGTGAAAGAGATTCCAGTTCCATGATGTCACTGCTCTGTCAGTTTCTGATGATGCGGCTATCCCATGGCCCATGCTCTGTTTGTGTAATTTCCTCCTTTGTGCCCCTAAAGCAAATAAAGATGATAGGGAGGTTATATTTAGTAAACTGTGCTTGAGTAACTCAGTGTGTGGTTTCCTATGCACATACACACACACACACACACAGTTCTCACGTTGGCTGACTACTTTCCCCTGTCCACATTTGAGCCTCCTTGTTCCCTTCCTGGATACACTGTTTGGAAACAGTATTTAGTAACGAATTACCCCAGCTCTTTACTTTCCCACTTTGGTTTCCTTTCATGGGTTCTGGGGTTCCTTAGCTTGTCATTGTGCCCAGGAGATGATGCCAGAGGAGTCAATCCTCCATTTCACCCCCTGCATCATTGATCTTAGCTGCTGCAGATGGATTTGTCTCCAACTTGGGGTCTGAGATCTGTTATTTTGTAATGCTGCTTCTTCTCAGATCTAAGGGAACCATCCATCTTCTTAGTCAGCCTCTGACTGTTTGAGGCTCGCCTTCTTCTAGCATAGGCCGTTGTCTTCCTTGCAAGTCAGGTCTCAGGCTTGGCCGGACTTCAAACCTGATCCGAGGCAGGCAACCTTAGACAGATCTGGAATCCAATCTAACCTCATTCCAATAAATAAGCTCCAGCTGCACAGATCTGTAGAATTTGAAAAGAATTTAGGATAGAATTAAGCCAGAAATAGCACTGTTAAATCTGGTCATGTGACATAATTCTGGCAAGCTCGCAGACATGTCTAAGTGCACAGAAGTAGGTGACCCATAACTAAACCCAGGAGACCAAGATTGGGAGCCAGGATTCTTTTCGTCTTGTTTTTTTTTTTTTCCCCCAAGACAAGGACTTAGCAAGTACAAACTCAATAAAACATGGCCTGAACATCTCTGTCTCTAGCTCATGTGTCTTGGATAATATCCCATGAGTGAGCCAACTTCAGCCTCTCGGTGAGTAGTCTCTGACAGCCTCACACTGGTTCAAAGTGCAGCCCTTGTGTGAAAGGGAATAATGGCTGGGAAGCTACAGAAGGATTCTCCTGGGTCCCTCTGGGCCCCCCTAAAGACCTCTGCAGAAGCTCAGGTCTGGAAGACCTTCCTTTTGTATGTTGATACTATGAAGCAGAGCAGACCAGGCATGTTTTCACATGAGGTTAGTGTGATGGGGGCTGTGGTAGTAGCACAGTGACCTGCCTTCCTCCATAGGGAAACGGCCCCAGTTGCCTCTGAAATGTCAGGCAGTTTTATATCCTACACATGCTATGCTGTCTCTTATCGTATGCACCTACAATCACACTTAGTTTCCAAACCCGACCAAGAACAAGGTTAACAGTAATATTTAATAATAAACAGGACTGTCTTAATACACATATGGCCACTAAAAACATACTGCAGCATTTTGGTCTCTCTGGAATTTTCCGTTTACTGTTGCTGTGTACTGCTGACTTCACGTATCTTACTCCAAGGAAAGTAAGACCACAGGGAACAGAGCATCATTGCATGGAATAAAGACAGGAATCCTATGAATGGAAGGCACAGCACACGGTCAAGCAAGCCCTGGGGGCCCCACCTTCCTAGTCTCTTTACCCTGAGATCTCATCACCCGTTAATGCATCAGTTTGGCCCCCCCACCTACCTGCTCCCATTCCCCACTGGACTGTAAGCATCTCAAGGGTGGAGGCTTTGTAGATGCTGTTTGTGTTCCTAATATCCACAGTGGAGCCTGGCACCCAGAGCTAGTCAAGGACACAAGAGAGCCAGGACTCTGTCACGGAGGTTTTCGATACAGGTCTGAGACATATTGGCCTGGTGATGACTTTGTACAAATCACCACCTTCTCAAGTCTGCATTTTCTCTCCACGATGGATATAGCAGTGCTGCCGTGAGGACTAACTCAAGAGTAAGTGCACATTTAACCATGCAGCCCTGCAAGACCATGACAGAGTCATGTCATTCGAGGGGGACATTTGAAAATATTGCACACTGCTTAAAACGTATTTGGCATTTTGGAATCATCTCCTCTGTTGGCTTCTTAGGAAATGAACTTATTGCTAGCTCAAGTAAAGCAGCATTTCCAGGGTTTGAGGCTCTAGGCCTGTGGGGTGAAGGGAGGGAGTGGGGAAGACAGCCCCCTGCAGGTTATCTCAACGCTGGTCAGAATTATGTTTTCCCAAAGATTCTGGACATCTTTCAATGAATCAAGTTAGCATCCTTGGCATTTGTCTTGTTATCCTGCAAACCACTTGGAGGCAAATGTGGAGGGCTGTTGGAAGACTGTATTGAAGGAAGCTGATCTGATGCAATTTAATATTTGTGATGGCAGTACTAGCCCATGAGTAAGTACAACCCCTGAAGCAGTCAAAGGGGAGGGAAAAAAAACCATAGATCATTCAAAAATTCTCCCCCTGGCCCATATGGGACTGCCTGTCTGGAGTATTTATATTAAAACTTCTTTTCACAAATCCCACTGATCAAAAATCTTTCCTCTGTAAATTTCTTCTCTTAAGCACAAACCTCAGTCGTATTTACAGAGACCAGGTCCGTCTGGCAGAGGGTCACGACGGCAACTCAAAAACTGACAGCAGCCCTGCTACCAAGGCCACAGTGTCCAACAGAGCAAGTTTCTCAACCGGTTTGCCCTTGTCACTGTCCTAACACCTGTGCCCAAATGAAAGCAACAGGGTTTATGTGACAGGCTAGCCAGACTTCAGTATCAAAGGTGGCTCACCTCACCAAGCCCTGTGTCCCCAGGAAAAACAGCATTCAGATCTCCAAGGCAGGCTTAGAGCGCACAAACTGGACTACAGGAAGTCAACATCCTAATGGTTCTGGAGATTTGAAGTGATGGACTTTTCAGGGCAGGAACTAAGACCAAGAGGTGAGCGCCACCTGGCGGAGAGGTTGCTGGAGGTGGCATTAGGTGCACATCCCAACACCCCTCCTCAAACTTGAGCCCAAATAACACATTGCGAAGGTGCAAATGGTTCTCAGTATTCTTTCAGCTCTCAAAACGACCAGACCAGAGCAGCAGATCTCAGAGGCTGGTGTCACACCATATATTTTAAAAACAACGCATTTGTTTTGATGGTATGTATCTCTCTCTACCTGGGCTCTGGAGACGCTGGCGTGAGTAGCCTTGGGCTCCCAGGTCCTGAGTAGTGAGGAGTCCGAGGCAGATATGAAGCTGAGCAGCAAGGGTTGTGCCAACAAACACACAGCAACAAGGACAAAAATGTTGGCGGTGAAGAGAGAAGGTCTGGGTTCTCTAGAACAACTGTCACCACCATGTACCAAGATCCCTAGGGTCTCTGACATCACTTGCCCACCTCCACGCAGCATAGCCCCCACAGGCTCTTTATGAGTTCCAGCTGGAGTTACACTGTGACCACACTGACAAAGCCAGTCCTGGAGGGGCCCTCTGTTCTCCTTGGCTGCCTGGCCTGGGCGTGGACACATGGCTTTTCCTCTTACTTCATCTGAGGGTAGATCGGAATTTTCCAATAGGAATGTTTACAGGGCAACTCAGGAACAACAAAAGCCTGGAATGAAACTCAGAGGTAGTTAAGGACTTGATTGATGAACAAAGGTTACTAAAATTCCAGCACAAATTTGCAGGGAGAGAGGCTTGAATGCATCTGGGGGTGCAAGGCCAGGCTGCAGATGAACCCACATGCTGTAGATTAGAGAACAGAAGACCATCCCTGAAGCTGTGTCCTGGGTTCTACCCTGGGATGGGCTCCTTACCTCCATATCCCTTGCTTACATGGCAGGCTCATCACTTGCCTGGTCTGGAAACCAGAGTCTCTTACAGTTGTGAATGTGTTTGCTGTTGCGTTTAAGGATAATGGACAATTCTGCACTGCATCTGTACTTTGGCAAAGATTTTAGATAGAATCTGTTTTCTGACTTACCATTTGCTTAGATGTTATCTTAAGAATGAAAAGAATAGCTTGGCAGTGCTGGCACATGCTTTTAATCTCAGCACTTGGGAGGCAGAGGCAGATGGATCTCTGTGAGTTTCAGGCCAACCTGGTCTACAGAGTGAGTTTCAGGACAGCCAAAGTTACACATAGAAACCTTGTCTCAAAGAAGAAGAAAAAAGAGGAGGAGGAGGAGGAGGGGAGAAGGAGAAGAAGTAGAAGAAGCAGCAGCAGCAGCCAAAAATCTCTCCTTTAAGGTGGTGCTGATTAGGACTAAGTTATATGTAGTCTGGCCAACTGAGATTGACTAGGCAATGCTGAATTCCAGAAGCTATCGTCAGGAATGTAACCACCCAGTGAAAATGCATGGTGAGCTGCCAGCAAACTATAAGCAGGGGTTCGCGGGGCTAGTTTGGGAACTGGGTCAGAAATGCCAAGTCTGCCATGTTCTATTGCACCTTCCTTGGGCAAGGTTCTGTCCAGCGGAGGAGTTGAGTGTGCTGAGGCTTCTGTAGCCATGCACCAGAGGCAGCTTCTGACAGCAGAAACTTCCTCCTTTCTGATGGAGGAGGGTCATCTTTCTATCTGTTGTTTTATTGGTTAAATAAAGAAACTGCCTTGGCCCTTTAATAGGACAGAAAATTAGGTAGGCGGAGTAAACAGAACAGAATGCTGGGAGAAAGAAGCTGAGGGGGTCGCCATGATTTTCCTGCTCCAGACAGACGCAGGTTAAGATCTTTCCTGGTAAGCCAGCTCGTGGTGCTACAAAGAATATTAGAAATGGGTTAGATCAATATGTAATAGCTAGCCAATAAGAGGCTGGAACCAATGGGCCAGGCAGTGTTTAAAAGAATACAGTTTCCCTGTAATTATTTCGGGTAAAGCTAGCCGTGCGGGCGGCCGGGTGCCAGGAACGTAGCCCCACCGCTCTTATTACAACACCTCTCCATTCTGGAGAATGGAGTTGGAGAACAGCACCAGAGGTAGCCAGCACTTCTGGTTTCTTACCATATCTTTCCATATCAGATAAAGGACCAGAGAATCCTTTGGGGCCCCACCCTCATGACCTGCACTTTCCTTAGGACCCTGCCTCCTAGGTATCACCGCACTAATGGCTTCAGTTCATGGATGTTGAGCTGTGGCATCCTTACCCATGAAATGGCAGAGCTCATATGGCTTCTGATAGGAGATGAACTTATTACAGTACCTGGAACATAATAAACTTGCAATAAATGGCGATAAGCTTTCGATGTTGTATTCCCATGCACCGAATGCTCTCCAGGTTGTTGCCAGATTGATATTCATGTCTCATCTTGGGGATTGAAAAGGCCATTTTGTTTTATCCTGAAACAGCCCTGAATGAGGGTAAAAAAAAAAAAAAGACACCAAATGCTACCGCATTCCTAAGATGGCTGTGAATTGTCAAAGTCTTTCAAAATGATTTTTCTTGAGGCAAAATATAAAAACGCACAAGCAAAAAAAAACCTCAAAATCATAACGGCCGAGCTCAGAGTCACCACAGTGTAAAAAGAGCTTGGAATCAGAAGCAAGGACCTGTGCCCACAACCCTACTGGAACTCCTTTTGACCCCCAGGCACCCCTGGGAGGATGTAGCCCCAAACCAAGCTAATCTCCCTGCTTCCTTCTCCTGTCACTCTGATGCCCTGTCGCTGCCTAGTGTCTCTCTTGCCTATAATTCTTAATGTTTGACTTCGAGTTTCTTAGGATGTTAGGATATTGGCTTAAATGGTCTCGGTAGTCTTTACCAGTAACTGAACCAAGGCCTCAGGGCTGCCTGCTGCTCTGTAAGCAACCTCCACCTGAACCTTCTCTCATAGCATGTCACGGACTGAAATGGGACACACCTCCTACCATTATATGGATAGAAGTTGTAACCTTACTACCTCAGACGACACCAACACCGTAATTAGCAACAGGGGCTTTAAAGGGATGGTTGATTTATACTGAGGTCATTAGGGTGACTGGTGTCTCGTTAAAATGGGAGGACCGTAACAGATATCTAAATATTTTTCAGTGCAATAAAAACTCAGGATTCAGAAATTGAGATAAAGATCTGATAAATCCAAGGACAGCAGAAAGTCAATTGGCTGACCCCCTTTTCATGTATTTTCCTGACCACCTCTTCTTCCAGGATTCATATATGAGAGAAATAGATGATGTTTATCTTTCTGAATCTGGTTTACCTCACTTAACATAGTAGCTTCCAGATCCATTTTCCTGCAAATTTTGTAATTTTATTTTTCTTTATGGTCAAATAAAATTCCATTATTTCTGTGTTTTACTCAGCTGTTGAAAGATATCGAAGGTGATTCCATTTTCTTGCTATGGTTAGTAGAGCAGCAATAAATCTGGTTGTCAAATATCTCTGCAGCAGGATATAGAGTCCTTTGGGCACATGTCTAGGAGAGCAATAGCTAGAAAATCTGGGTCCCATTTTCTTTCATTGCTCTACAATGCCTACTTTTGTGCCAGCACCATGCTGCTGTTGTGATGTAGGTTGAGGAAAGGTATGTCTGAATCCTCCAGCAGTGTTTTTCTAATCAGGGGTTCTTTGGCTAGCTGTGATCTATTGTGGTGCTATATGATTTTTAGAATATTTTTCTATTCTGTGAGGAGTATCTTTGGAATTTTGAGGGGGGGTTACATTGAATCTGTATATTACTGTATAATAGCCATTTTCACAATATTAATTACACGGTGCAGAAGCATAAACCTTTTTGGCAACATCTAGTGTCTTCTTCAATTTCTTTTCTTGATGTCTTAAATTTCTCATTGCTGAGACCTTGCACCTCCTTGATGAATGTTTCAGATTTAGTCAATTTGGAGGATATCATTTTCAAAATTAGACGTCCGGGGCCCAGTTCTTACCGCTTGTAGTGTCTTTCCTTCAGGGGGAGCTGGATGAATAGTCAGATCTTTCCTCCATCAAAAGTTAAGATGAGCGGGAAAGAGGCCAGATAATTGCTCTTTACCAAATCCCTTGGCCTGCCGTCCACTAGTGTTCCAGACAGGTTCTGGTCTGAAGTCTCAGAATCTGTCTGTACAAACTTTACTATGCCATTGACTTTTTTAAATAAAAAAGATCTACCAGGAGAGGGAATGTGTGATTTTCTTTTTCTTCTTGGCACACTTCTTCATAGCCTGTGAAGGCCAGGATTCTGGGCTTGGTTATTTTAATTCTGTGTCATATTGGAGATTTATTTGTTGCTGTAAAGCTGTCACGCTTACAGATGAGGCATCCATACAGTCTCTTCATGTTTCATCTGAAAGGAAAATAATGCTATTCATTGCTTCCACACCCCGTGGAGCTCACTGAGCAGTTCCTACAGTGCATAGCTGCACAGCTCTGGTTACGGCAGTGGTATCTTCCACTACCGTTCTCGACCAGTTTTGTAAATAAGAGCTGGTTTTTACCAAGTTAACATGAGAGGGAGAGATTCATTCTTGTCTTCCTCTAAGTCGCCAGCTGGGAACGGAGAGTGGCCGCATTGTCTTAGTCAGCTGTGGTTCCCGCCTTCCCCTTTGAAAAGAACTAAATCTGCCTGCTTAGTTAGGCTCATTGTTCCATAAAATCATATCTATTTTCTCCGGCCGTTGTTAGTGTGGATTGTGGATGTTGCATGCTGCCTGATGCATTGAAAATCCAGCTATTGAGCCGAGCCTGAGCTTTGCTTAGGCTCTATTGTTCCTTACCATTTCCAAAGAGCTTCTGATTGCGCCCCTATTAATCATTCTAATATGCCTTCATTATACAGATACTTGTCATTCTGTGATGGTTTCCAACGTAACTCAGTTAGGAGCAGCTTCCCTCAGGTTGATGGTGTTTCAGCATGCAGACACTGGCATTGCTTCTACATCTAAACAGCATACGCTGTGGCTCATGTGGTCTAGAGGTTAGGTCTCTTCATTCATAATCTCACACATTCCCTCTGGCCGTCACTCTTGTGTTAGGTGCTGGACCCACAAGCCTACAAGAACTCCATATTTCATAACGGGAGAGGGCCAGGGAGCACATCCTCAAACAGACCCATTGCCAGCTTCCAAAGAGCAGAGAGACTCCCTCTCCTGGAAAGAGAAGTCAAGGGCGGAGGCGCTCCAAGGATCACCGTTTTCAAGACTCACCAGTTTCGGAGGACCATCCAGGACTCATTTTCATCTTCCTACTTCTCTACGCTCCATAGTCTAGCTCCATCCTTGTGCTCATGAGATAGAAGAATCAAAGCAAACAGCCAGGCACCCCTATTTCCAAGGAGCAGTGTATCTCACTAACAGAGAAAAAATACTTCTGAAAACATGACCCCAGTCTGTCCCTTGAGTCCTACTGGACAAAATGTATCATTTACTCACATTTAAACCAATCACTAGCGAAGAACGTGGGTTGCCATGACTGTCTCCAAATCATCAGAATCTCAGGATGTCAACTCAGAAGTTGACATTCTCCTTTAAACATGTAACTCCAGGGAATACGGAATAGCTAAACAAAGTTATGAGTCTCTGAAGAAGTAGAAAAGAGCCAGACAATGGTGGTGCACGCCTTTAATCCCAGCACTCTGGAGGCAGAGACAGGTAGATTTCTGTGAGTTCGAGGCCAGCCTGGTCTACAGAGCAAGTTCCAGGACAGCCAGGGCTATGTACAGAGAAACCCTGCCTCAAGAAAACAAAGTAAACAAACAAACAAACAAAATAGAAGCAGAAAAGGTGAGCTTTGTGTCCTGGATGTTTTCATCTCCCTAAAATTCATACATTTGAAAACCAAGGCCTACTGCAATAGTAGTAAGAGGTGGGACCTTTTGAACATGGTTCGGGACCTCTCTCATGAAGAAGAGGCTATTTGTCACTGTGAGGACACAGCAGCATGGTGCCATCTGCAACTTAGACCGCAGCTCTCATCAGACCCACATGTGCTGGAACTGAATGTTGTACTGGAGGGCTCCATAAACCATGCATTTCTGCTTTATCTCAGTTTCCCAGCCCTCGGTGTTTTGTTATAGCATCCAAACAGACCTACATGGAGATAATGCATGTCAGGTCAGCATCAATGAAATCTACTGTAAGCACTTCCCATCCAACTGGAAGTTAATGTCTTCTAGATAAATGGCAAAAAGAATCCACAAACCTGTGGGGTCTTAATTTTTTATTATAATACAGTGCCTTGTTATTCTAGAGCTATAAATCTAAAATCTATTTCTACTTTTTATAAATTACATATAAAATGACAAAACGAATGAAAGGAAAATTGTCAAAATTAAAGTAACAAAGGGCCTCATTTTGCCAATGTAAACTTTGATAATGACATATTGAATGAACTACTATAGAAACTTCCTAAAATACACACCAACATATATGAATGGAGTTTATATAGCAGGGGAAAATGACTCCCCACATGCCTTATATCATAGAAAGCCCAATGCCAAGTATGGGTTACTTCTTTTTTGACTTATTGTTTGGGGGATCACATAGTCCTCCGCAAACATTACAGGCTACTACCATTGTTTTGGTTACCTTCTAGAACTGTATATGACAAGACCTATTGCTAAGGATACTACACACTTGAATCATAGGACATTGAGAAATCAAGCTAGAACTGGCCAGTTTTCTTAGTGCCATGGATATTATAAAAAAACAACCACTTTCTGATTGTATTCTTAGCCTGATCTAAAGGGTGAAATTCATGTCTGGAACTGTTAGTTGGGTCAGAAAGTCTGTGGCTGGCTAAGTCATAGACTCCAGTGGAAAACCTAACACTGTTAAATGGGCATATTAATAAGCTGCCCTCCTTTCAGTTCTAATCTTTAAACCCATAGTTTAGTATATCTCTCAACCCTCATCAGGTAAGATGCTTTTTGCAGTAGATAGTCGTTAATTCAGAGACTTCCCCCACTGGTCAACCTGAAGAGACTAAGAGACTGTGGCATGCTCAGCCCTAACTAGGACATCTCTATCACAACCTTCCCCCTCAAGGCTCAGGGATTATCCCAGAAGAGAGGGTAGAAAGACCATAAAGGTCAGAGGTAGTGAATATCTCCACTGAACTAATATTTGCCAGACTTGGCAGCAACACTGCTAACACGAACACACAGCAGCTGTGATTGCATGCACAAGACCTATACAAGATGAAGACAACCAGAATTCCAGCATGGATGGGGTTGAGATTCCCCACCCCTAGATGAAGCATTATTGGCAACTGATAAACTGCTAAGGGAGGGAAAGTCAGTTATCTTTGGGGATGCAGCCCTGAGAGGCTAGCTATGTTTCAGACAATTGAATACCCATGTCACATATAGGCTACACTTAGTGGATAAACAAATGTGTGCTCTAATGATATCCATGTGTTGTTTAAGTTTTACTTAAATGATTAATTATCAGCTGGAAGTTTGATACTATAGGAGGCAGAACACCATGAATGCTTTTCAGAGTTGGTCCATATTTTGATTTCATAATCAGCGATGCTGAGAACATTGCTTTGTGTAAAGATATACTACAAGATGAAAACACCATGTTTAGACAATTTCAGAAATTGGAAATTCTGTCCTAATCCTAAGCCACAATTTATTTAACAATTATTTCATGAAACTCAAGTCAACTCAAGTAGCAATTTTTAAAATCAAACGTTGTATACAGTTCAGTCTAAAAATGCTCTAATTTGATGTTCAGACACAGTAACAAAATATTATCTTTTCCTTATAATTAAACCATTGTGCTTTGATAAGAACAAAATCTTTGCATGTACAATGAAAACACTGATCTCCATGACAGCAATAGACTCTAATCTGAGCTGATACGGTCCACAGGGCTCTGTGGAGTCGAGTGGCAGGAGGGCATGCACAATGGTTTTATGTCAAGGATGCAGTGAAGTCATGTGATGAAAGATGAGCAAACCCTACCAGAAACTCCTCAGACACACTACGTTTGATTTCTATTTCACTTGTGTGTACACATGTCCGTGTGTGTGCATGTGTGTATATGTACACTGTGTAAGAATGTGTATACATGTATGTCAAGGTCAGCGGTCAGTTCTGGGTGTCCTCCTCAATCTCCACCTCATTCTCCACCTCATGGGATAAGACAGGGTCTCTCATTGAACCTAGAACTCACCTACACAGCTAGATAGCCTGGTCAGTGAGCCCTGTAGACCCTCCTGTCTCCACCTTCCCAGCACTGGGATTATAAGCACATACCTCTGTGTCCAGCTCTTTACATGGGTTCTGGGGGATCAGACCCACGGCTTTATGCTTGCATAGCAAGTACTGTACTGACTGAGCCAGAATACTTGGAGTACCCCAGGTGTTTTTGTTTTGTTTTGTTTGTTTGTTTTGTTTTTTTTTGTTTTGTTTTGGTTGTTTTGTTTTGTTGGGGTGTTTTTTTTTTTGACAGGGTTTCCCTGTGTAACAGCTCCAGTTGTCCTGTAACTAGCTCTGTAGACCAGGCAAGCCTTGAACTCACAGAGACTCACCTGCCTCTGCTTCCTAAGTGTTGGAATTAAAGGTGTGTAACACCACTGCCTGGTTATCCAGCTCCTAACTCTTGCTCTCTCAAGTGAATCACTAGATGAAGCCAGGCAGCTTTGGAGATCACAGCACTGGATGAACCTCTGTAGTGATGGAGGAGGGTCCATCTGTCTATTGGTTAATAAAGAAACTGCCTTGGCCTTTAATAGGACAGAAAATTAGGTAGGCGGAGTAAACAGAACAGAATGCTGGGAGAAAGAAGCCAAGTCAGGCAGTCGCCATAGGTTAGAATCTTTTTGGTAAGCTACCACCTCGTGGTGTTACACACATTAATAGAAATGGGTTAATCAAGATGTGAGAGTTAGCCAGTAAGAGGCTAGAGCTAATGGGTCAAGCAGTGTTTAAAAGAATACAGTTTCCGTGTAATTATTTCGGGGCATAAGCTAGCCAGGCGGCTGGGAGCTGGGGCGGCAGGGAAGCGGCCCATCCCTCCATTACTACACTGTAGAAAGGGGAACTAGACACATAGCGCTGAGGCTGGTATTCACTAACCATCTTCTGTGGTGGAACCGATCTCTTTTTTCTTTGTTGAGACAGGGTCTCACTGCAAAGTCCAGAGGGACTGGAACTATGGAGACCAGGCTTGCCTCAAGCTCACAGAGGTCTGACTACCTTTGCCTCTGGAGTGTTGCAATTAAAAGGATGCACCATATTTCTTGAGACTCTGTCACTCAGTGGTACAATTCTTTGACCCAGTGCAAAACACTGTGAATCAGAAAATACTACAGAGGCTTAACAGCTACTTGTAACAATTTGACCTTTTATTGATCTTGATTGGAATAAACCATTTAAAAACTCCATGAGACAGCAAAATTTGAAAATAAATGCTATTACTTGTTAAGTATAATATCAATACTATGTTTTTTGAAAGAGGTTTACTATTTTGGGAAAATATACTATATATTTACTGGTATAATGATATGATACCTAGAATTTGCATCAAAATACTATAAAGGAGCTATAAGTGAGCAAAGATATTGGCCCTGTTAGACTGAGATGGAACCCAATGAGGGATACATTGAACTGCTCTTATTCTTGATATTCATGAAAATGTAACATGTTTTCTCATAATGAATCTATTCCTGAAGGCCCTCTGTCTCTAGGCTCATTAGTTCACGATCCACTCCGTAAACATTTTGCCAGGCCTGGGCCAATGACCCACCAGCTCCTACTAGGGCTGACTCAACAAGTCATTCACATTCACAAAATTCACAAAAACATTCACAAAATAAGAATTCAATTCACCACCCTATCTATCGTGAACCATTCATAAAGAGTAGATTTTTATTGCTGTTTGTTGGTTTTTTTTAACCCCAAATATCTCATCATTTAGCTCACGAGCAACAGGAAGGCACATACTTCATGAAACTGATCCACATGACATCAAATGGCGATTTCACATCAGCCCTGATAGAGGTTATCTCTGTCACTTGAGGTGACACACCCAAGTTCTAAGTGCTCTTCTGACTGAATAGGTCTTCTTCCCTCTCAAAACCCTCCTTTCTAGTAAACTCTGGCAGCAAGGTTGTCATTGGTTAAACATCAGTGCAGAATCACTAAAACACGAGTTCTTTTTTGACCAAACATTTTGTTAGGTGATGTAGAGGGAGCAAAAAATAAACAAACAAACAAAAAATGCTTCAGGGACAAAGTTAAGAGAGAAGACAGAATATAAGATCAAAATTATTCTGATCAACAGATATATTAGTTTATATTAAATATATAATTTATTAATAAATTATTCTAGGTGTCTTAGACCTGACAGGCTAGGAGAACTCATACCAAAAATAATGGGAAGATAGAGAAAATTGGGTGGCGACAGATAATGAAATGAAGCAGGAGTCAAGATTGTGCAGCAGACCCTACACACCCACAAGAGACTCACCCTGCAGCCCCAGGGATGCTGAACCACAGTACTGGTGAACTCAATATATCCTATATATTTCCTGACTATACGTGTGATAAAATTTAACTTAAAGACAGGCACAGAAAGAGGTGACAAGAATAACAACACCAAATAGAACAGCTGTAACAACAGATTATACTGAAAAGATGTTCAAAACTTCTGAACTGCTCATGTCTGAGTTTTCCAGTTAATATTTCAGATGGTAGCCAACTGGAGGTCACTGAAACCATAGAGAGATAAAGCAGACAGCAGGCCATTAGAGAGCTGCTGAGTGTTCCAGACCCAAACAGAACAGAGGAATTTGTAACAGGACCCTAAATACAGTGGCAAAATTATGTCCACTGTTAGGGGCTTAGAGGTGCTATGACATCATTTCTGGCACCCCTACCTATGAGGTACGAGGTAGTTCCCCCAGCGAGGTGATTTGGGAAAGACTTCCAGAAGAAGCAGCTAGAGATAGTGGGAGACTCTTAAAGGAGCTTCATCCTTCCTGGAAATCCCCAAAGGATGCTGGTCTTCTGGAGCTTTGAGGACCTTTATTTATATTTCAGGGCCTCCAAGGACCTCAGCAGGTAACAAACAGTTGGATGTCCCTTTGGTAGGCCCAGGACCTAATGCAACAAAATCTGTGTTGAATTAACATGGTTGCCACAAAGATGCTGGCTTAAAATGGGCAGCAGTAAAATCTGAACAAGAGTTGCTCTGTTCCTTTGCAGCCTGGAGGCTAGCTGGCCAACGTGAACCCTTTCCCATTTGGCATAGACGATGCCTTCAGAAAGATTTTATCAATTGGGTCTTGCGGAAATACTGGTGTCAGCATAGGTAACACTGTGCTCACTGTGTGACATGAGCCTGGCATACGGCCTGCTAGCACGCTGCCCTGAGGATTTTCTTAATCACACCTCACAAAGGGCTCCCTATTTGCTAGGAGCCGATGCAAAGCCCCAAGCCTCAGGAACTCTGTCATGGTAGTGCATTCGTTTTTCTTTTTTATGTAATTGCTTTTAAAAGAAACCTAAATCTGGACTTTTTTTCATTATAAAGATAACATAGTCATAAAGTGTAGAAAGTCAAGGAATAGAGAAGCCATGCATTCCTTCCTTGCTGCCACAAGCAACAATGGACATTTTGATACATTTCTCTACTGTTTCCAATTTTTTTACAAAGGTTTTTTTTTTAAGATTTATTTATTTATTATGTATACAATGGTCTGTGTAGTGATGAGGCAAGCAAGCCTGCTTTTTGTTCCGCCTGGCTCCCGCACTGCTAGCTTAGCCCCGGAAATAACAACACACAAATTGTATTCATTTAAACATTGCCTGGCCCATTATATCTAGCCTCTTCTTGGTTAACTCTCATATCTTGCTTTAACCCATATCTAATAATCTGTATGCCACCACGAGGTCGTGGCTTACTGGCATGAGTCTAGCCTGCGTCCATCTTGGGCCGGAGAAGCATGGTGTCTGACTCACTTCCCTTCTTCCCAGCATTCTGTTCTGTCTACTCCACCCACCTATGTTCTAACCTATCAGGCCAAGCAGTTTCTTTATTAATTAACCAATAAAAGCAATACATAGAAAGAAGACCCACCTACATCAGGTCTGCCTGCATGTGTCCCTGCAGACAGAAGTTGGCACCATATCTTATTACCGGTAGTTGTGAGCCACCATATGATTGCTGGGAATTGAACTCAGGACCTCTGGAAGAGCAGTCAATGCTCTTAACCACTGAGCCATCTCTCCTGCCCTAGAAGTTTTATTTTTGATTCATGAAGTGGTTCAAATACACAAAAAGTGGCATAACATATATCTATATGCTGTCTCTAACTATATTTCACCACTAAAATACAAACTTTACCATTTTATTCAATCACTGCTGTGCTCTCTTCCATTTAAAACACGGAACCTGATCATGGTTGAATAGGAACTCTCCTGCATGAGGCACTAGGCACTGGGTGCCGTCTCCAGGCTCAGAACAATAACCAAGAACTGACTTAACAAAAGCACCCACCCAGGCTGCCAGTCCCCTTCCTGCGTGCAAAGGCGGCCATTGTGCCATTCGGCAGCCTCAGGGTCTGACTCCTGTTTACTGGGTTGTGCATATTCCTGACATCTATTGCCATTGTGACTGCTTCTGAGATGCGCATAAATGATAGCCCACTGTATTTTCTGCTTTTTCTTCTCAGAGTTATGTCACCCAGACATTGCTGAAATCTTCCCAGACTGAAAACCTTCATTTTAGCTGGGGCACTGAGTGAACAAACCAGTTTATTCTCCTCCCCAAGGAGGGTTAGGTTGTTGCTCCTTTGGCGTTACAAACACTCTGCACAAGCCCTTTCAGTGACTTCTTGTGTACAAGGACTTACTGGTGAGCGTTCAGTCTTCTGTGCCAAATCCTCACATTCAACCAACTGCCCAGAGAAAGTACTCCCCAAACAATGGCATCTGTGTGGAGCTTTCCAGCATATTTTTTCCTTGCCTTTATCCCCTAAACAATCCGTACAATAACTACTCACATAGTTGCTATTTACAAACACTTATATTGAATTAGGAGTTATGGGTAATCTGGAGATGATTAACGAGGAGGGGAAGGTGTGCATAGGTGAGGTATAAATTTACATGGTTCTACATAAGTCACGTGGGCATCCCCAGATGTTGGTGTTCAGAGAGAGTCCTGGACCACCTCCTCCACAGATGCTAAGATGCAACAGCAAATGCATCTTTGTTAAAGAGAAAGTGACAGACTGCTTGCTCTCCAAAGCATTTGCATAATGCACACTCCAAGTTTTCCAAATTCCATTTTCCCTACGGGAAGGTGAACAATACAACTTCATGTTAGTACAACAAGCCATCTACACCGTGAGCAAGTACAATATGCTTGCCATGGTGTAAATATTGCTGTCCTTTCAAAATTCACGCGCTGGAGCCTAATCACAACTAAGATACAGAGCATTTAGGAGGTGGTTGGGTAATGAGGCCACACAATTGGGATCAGTGCCTTCCCCACTCCCCAGTGCTGAGAATTGACCTCAGGACACTGTATATTCCAGGCAAGCACCCTACCACAGAGCTACACCTCAGCCCTGAGATTAGAACCCTCATAAAAGAAGCCATTATCAATCACTACAGTTGCAAGCACCTTGGCCTCGGGCTCCCTTGAACCCCAGAACCGAGCGATAAATTTATGTTGTATATAAATTACCCAGGCTAAGGTACTTTGTCATAGTAGCGCAGACACAACAAAGCCCAAGGTGCCTGCTGTATCATCCTTACTCCGATTACTGACCAACTTGAGCTGTGGTTTGAATATCAGTGATGCTATCTAAGCATCCACACATCAACGATTTGGTCCCCAGGGTTTACTGGAAGGTGTTATGGCTTTTGAAGAGCTAGGGCCTATTGGGAGGACCTCAGACTGTAACTGGAAGTTTCTCTCCTGCTTGCCAAGTTCTGAACAATCACTCTGAGGCTTCTATTAATTACAAACTATTTGGCCGATGACTCAGGCTCCTTACTGGCTATCCCTACATATTAAAATTAACCCATTTCTACTCATCTGTGCATTATCACATGGCCCATGGCTTACTAGTAATCCTCTGGCATCTTCCTCCTCTGGTGACTGCTGGCATCTCTCTCGACTCCACCCTTTTTTCCTTGTCCCTCTGTTTGGATTTCCTACCTGGCTCTATTCTGCCTAGCTATTGGCCGAATCAGCTTCTTTATTAACCAAAGGTAATAAAACATATTCACGGGTGCAGAGGGGCATCCCACATCATTAGGCTGCAGAGGATATATACTCTCAAAGAGGACTGTGGAGCTATTGTCTCTCCGTCTTTTTCCACTACCTGGCTTTCACTATTAGCTGGCGGCTCTGGCATACTCTTAACCATCTGGTACCCTCCACCGAAAACCAAATCAATAAATCATCCAGTCTGATTCACACCTGTAAATTGTAAGCCAGGTAACCCTTTTCTCTTTATAAACCAATATCCTCAGATATTTGAACACTTATTGGTCTGCAGCTGGTTGCACTGTTTGGGGAGGTTTAGAGGGCACAGCTGTGTTGGAAGACATTTGTCACTGGAGGCTGGCTTTGAGCACTTAAAGTCTCTGTATCGCTTCCAATTTGTTCTCCCTGCTTCGTGCTTATGATTCAAGATGTGAGCTCTTCACTGCCTTGCCTGGCCTCCAAGTCCACCTGCTGCCATCCCTTTTGCTGTGATGGTGACATTGATGAACTCTGTAAACCAAACAAACTCTTCCTTTTAGAAGTTGTCTTGGTCATGTTTTTTTTTTTTATTAGCAACAAAAAAAAAATAGCTAAGACAAAAGTACCTGCCTGACTTATTTTTTGTAGGAAACTTGGGATCAATTGGCAGTGTGATTTAAGAAAATAAAGTGCGAACCAAAAGTGCCTTGAATACATACCTGAAGTGTTAAACGTTGCTCCTGTACTAGTGAGCTTTATATTGCTGTAACAAACCACCTGCGCTAGTCACTCACTCTAAAAGAGAGAAAAGTGGCTCACTATTCTGGCCATGGTCAGTTGGTCCTATTGCTTCAGGCCTCTGGTGAAGCAATCATGGCTAACTGTGAAAAGAGAGTAACAGAGGAAAGGGCTGGAATTCCATAATTCGCTTCCATTGTACCCTTAATGACCTAAATAAAGACTAGCACCCCCCCCCCCCCCCACTTAAAGGTGCCACCATCTCTCACCAGTGCTAAGATGAGAAGGAAACCTTTAACATGCGAGCCTCTGGGTGACACTTATCTACGTCACAGCAATTCCCAGAGAGGAAAGGACCCATCTGTGAGCAGGAGACAGACAAGGGTGGAGGTGACATAAGCACAGACTTGTTGGAGATGCTGGCAACATGGACTCTCTTCCGCAGACAGTCCAAGTGCACCCTTCTCCTTTTCTTTTTCTTCGTTTTATCAAGACAGGGTTTCTCTGTGTCTCTCTGGCTGTCCTGGAACTCGCTCTGTAGACCAGGCTGGTCTCGAACTCACAGAGATCCACCTGCCTCTGCCTCCCTGAGTGCTGGGATTAAAGGCGTGCGCCACCACCATCTGGCAGCTTTTCCTTTTCACACAGTGCTCAGGCTCCTGTTAACCCCAGGTTGACAGTAGAGCTCTAAAAATACCAACAAAATCCTACTTCCGTCAAGACCCACAGGTGTTAATGCAAAAGCTTAGTTCTTACTCCAGTTTTAGCAGTTCCCTCTGGAGCCAGATATGCATGACCAGGCCCCGGAACACGATTCCCCCAAATACCACCTCCACCATGGAACTGGTTACACGATGATGCTTTATCACTTCCAGAACAAGAAAGTCCTAAATCAGAGTGTTTACAGAATGCATTGGTGGGGACCACAGCAGTGGTGCAGCAAAGCAAGGCGATGTCTGCCACAGGTGCTGTCTATCACCCTTGTAGCTTTCCCATTGGTAGAAGCTAATAGTCAATTGAGAATACACTGTAAGATTTTGGTAGTCACTAGAATGTTAGGGAGGTGTAGTCAGTGAATGGCCTTCCAAAGAACTAAAAATAGCCCTGGATGATTTGGCTCTGGTCTGAGATATTTTAGGTCTCCATAATCTTAAAGTTGAGTTATTTGGCCTTATTGGGTTCTCTCTCTCTCTCTCTCTCTCTCTCTCTCTCTCTCTCTAGAGAGAGAGAGAGAAACAGAGAGACAGAGAGGGTACTGTGTGTTTCTGTCTTCTGGGAACTTCACACAGGTAGCTAATAAAGCAGCCTGATTAAATCCATGGACAGCTGGTGGCTTTCCTCCAGGCCTCTGGGTTTTACCTAGATGCAGGATGAGACAATACATCAAACATGCTGGATGCCTTGGGGGTGCCCTAGCTAGATATCTGGTCTCCACGGACTATGAATATCTCTGTGAGTCTCAGCTGAGCAGTCAAGAGGGGTCCTGGCAGCCACCTAGATACAAGGAGTCACTCTTGGACTCGCTTTTAGGGACCGGGAGTGTTGCCTTGTGACACTGTGGCAGTGTTATCAGGGGTTACTTCACCAGCCCTCTCCAGACATCAGGAGATACCTCAGACTGTCTGAGTATCTAAGTTTCTGAAAGGAGCTGAAGCAATTTCTGGAAAGAATCCACATAGCTGGGTGTAAGGTCGCAGGCTTTCTGAATTGGCTCGCAGCGGGTGCAAGGCTGGGTGCAAACACACTCCTCCCTCTTGGTTCCCCAGGGAAGTGGGGTAACATTTTGTGAATTCTTCTCCCCATTTACAAAGAGCCTGTGTGCAGGGAAGGAATGAACACAAGCCGAGGTCTAAGGATTTACGCTGGGACCAGGACAGGGGGAGGAGGGGCAGCTAATCCCAGGACCAGCTGCCACTGAAAGGGTGTTTGCAGGGCCGGGGAGCATGTAAGCATCTTTGTTTGCCGGGCAAGGCTGGGAAAATGACTTGCATGAGCCCTGCAGTCAAGACTCCAGGAGAAAGCTGACATTCTTCTTCCTGTTTCCAGGGGAAGGGGAACAAATCCATTACACAAATGATGCAAGGCTCAGCTCCCAGGAACACACTGGCTAAACAGTCACAGGATGGTGCTTTAGAAGCAGCCTTGGGCTTGGCTCCTGAGCCACTTTGAACTACTCATTCGTTGGCACTGCCCGAGTTGGGGCAGACAATCGTATAAATATCACCCCGATAGCAAGTAACTGACAGCTACTCTGTCCGTTGTGTTCCACCTTTCAGGAAATGACTCCCTGTCACCTTTTTTTTTTTTAAAGCAGACCAAGGTCAAGGTGCAAAGTCGCTCATTCCTAGCTTACAACCCACCCAGCAGCCATGGGAAGCCATTGCTTTAAAGTAGATGGCAGAAAGTGTTCCACAAGGACCAAATGAACAGGCCTCTGCATACTGGCCATACTGTCTTTTATTTAAAGCCAGTGGCTTGGGGTGGGGGTGGAAAGGCGGGAGGAGGTGTCTTGACTCCGAGGACCAGAGAGCAACACGTGAGCTGGGTGTTTCTCTTTGTGTGAGCCTCAGTGGCTGCTGCCAATCCTGTCATGGAGATGTGGCTTCTTGAACCTTCCAAGCTGTGCAGGTAGAGACAAACCAGCTGTTACTGAGGGCAGCATGCTTTTGCTGGGAAATGCCAGGCACAGCCCTGGCCAGCAGTCCTTGAATCCTGATCCCCATAAGGCCCTGGGGCTGTGAAAATGCTGGGCTTGGAGCCCAGGCAAGTCAGCATACTTCCTGGAGTAGGGAAACAAGCTCTTTTCAACTCTCCTTTCTCCACCACAGGTATCTGACAAGTTCAAAAGTAAATATCTCATCCACTGGGGGGTGTGGCACATGGGGGCAGCGGAACTCCCAGGATAACACCACAGGGGCTCTTTCTTCCTTCAAGCGCTGTGTAATAACCACAGCAGGAGCTATGGAACTAGGAGCCTTGGGAGCTCAGCTCTTGCCCCACTGTGAACAAGCTGAGTTCTCCAAGTTATTGTCTCTGTATCAATCAAAATGAATGATTCAGAGAGAGCAGCAGAGAAAAAGGTATTTCTAAAGTTCATGAAGTTGATCGTGATGGCACCGGGCAGCTGATTTTGGGTCCTCTCTTTCCCCGTTAGCGACCCTGTAAACTCATTGGTTCACCAGGCTGAACTTGGTGGTATTGTGCTAGTCTGTCATTGGCTTCCTGTGTGAGGTGAGAGGTTATTTGTTCAGGTATACCCCAGGAACAGTCTCATGACACTCAGCCACCTCCAAGTTTCCCCTCTCAGAGACTCCACTAACCCAAAATGGCTCAGATGCTGCAGTGTGGTTTAACACGTGAAAAAGCAAGAGGGATGGCCAGCAAATCCCCCTGGCAACAGCAGTAGGTGGTCCTAGCAGGTGTGTGCCACGGGAGGGGACTCACCCTCAGACACTGTCACAGAATACAGAATAGAATGCACATCCATCATCTCCCACTAATCTGGCATCGCTCTGCTCAGCCAGTGTTTGACAGAGTCTTCCCCTCTGCTCCCAATCTCCCTTCTTCCTTCCTCCACAATGCCCTAGGTCTCTTCTACCCCTCTGATTCCCTTGGGGAATCTTGACTATGGTCCTTGTAGTCCGTCCTCAGGGAAGAGCATGAGGGGCAGTTTCAAGGAAGTTTCCAGCTCTATAGAAGCTTCTAGAAGTAAGCTTCTAGACACTATACCATCAGGTCCTATATCAACCTCCAACCACCACCACGAGAGGCAAAGGAGGGGAAGGAAGAAAGCCAGTGACACCAAACACCTTAAATATTGTCTGTGACTATAGCATCAGATACTGTCCCTTTGGGGCACTTTTGGCAGAATGATCTCTTTTCTGATGTCTATAGAGTTCTAAGAAAGAGATGCTACTGAATTTTCTTCCCCTCTCCTAACAGCTCATTGCCAAGGAGAAATGCTCTCTCTCTCTCTCTCTCCCCCCCCTCTCTCTTTTTTTCCTGAGACATCTTAAAAATAGCATAAGTGTCAGTGGAAGGTTAAGCGACCTCCGCTGGATCATGCCAAGCTCAGGAAGTTCTGCTGCTGAGACGTTGCAGTCTCTGGAGACCTGGGAGCCTGACACAATGGAGTCTTTCTAACATCTGCTACCACGGGCTGATGAGCTAAATCAATCCCTGCTCCTTGTAATCAACGGAAGCAAACGGCCTTCCCTTCAAACCAGCTGTCAGTGGGGACTATAAATTGGCTCATTTTATACAGATAGATGTCCTGTGATAGGCTGTCAGCTAAATAAATGCTTTCTTCAATGTGACTTGAAACAGCAAGTCAGGAGTGGTAGCAGATGAATGGAAGGAGCCAGAGCAGAGTTCTGATCTCCTCAGTTGTGTGGAAGCTCCATGACAGTTATACAGGGGCTATAATTTGGCGTTGCTACGTCAAGGCCATCATCCTTACAGGGACCCCTCACGTCTGCAGAGCAACTCTGTTCCAGGCTCCAGACGAAGGGTATAGCTGGTTTTTTATTTCACCCACCATTTGAGTATGCTAAGCGTGGATGCTTACTGTTAATACCTGCCAGGGTAAAGCAAACTCCAGACTCAAAGTTGGAAGCATGTTGCACTGCAAGACAGGGATGAGTTTAGAGAGACAAGTGCAACTCTGAGTGGCCCAAACTACCTAGATGTGAAACTGGTGTTTGGTGGAAAGTCTGTCCCTCCCCCTGACTGTGATGGGGCTTCTGATAATTACAGAGCCTCCAAAAGTTTATATTGTATTTAAAAGTTTGCCTTCGGAGACAAATGGAATGGGCAAACCTTTCTTTGTGCCTCTCTAAGTGTCTTTCCTATGCTTTTTTTTTTAAGCCTGGTTTTGGATGACAGCAGACATTACCTGTCTTAGTCACTGTTCTATTGCTGCGAAGAGACACCATGATCAAGGCAACTTTTATGAAAGAAAGCATTTAACTGAGGGCTTGCTTGCAATTTCAGAGGTTTAGTCCATTATCATCATGGCAAGGAGCATGGCAGCAAGCAGGGCACTGTCAGAGCAGTAGCTAAGAGCTACATTTTGACCCTTAGGCTGAGAAAAAGAGAGACTGGGCCTGGCCTAGGCTTTTGAAACTCAAATACCGCTCACAGTGGCACATTTCCTCCAACAAGGCCACACCTCCTAATGCTTCTCAAATAGTTCTGTTCCCTGCTGATTAAGCATTCGAATATATGAGCCTGTGGGGACCATTCTTATTCAAACCATCACACCACCTCACAGGAGTGAGTCAGTATGTGGAGAGGGAGACTCAGAGGGAAATGGGAGGGGGGGGGAGAAAGAGTCAGACTCACCATAAATCCTAGATCTGTTGCTGACTGGCTCTAGAAATTCCAAAGTTTGTTCAGTTCCTGTTGTAGTTTAAATGTCTCCACCAAGATAGACGTTCAAACTTAATTCCCATTGTAAGACATTAAGCAAAGAGGCAAGTGGGAGAACCCTAAGAAGAGGTTAGAATTGGAGAGTGGAAATGGGAAAGGAATATGATCATATTTCACTGTATGTATGTATGAAACTGTAAAGGACAATTTTATGTGAGGGATTAGATCACAAACACTCATTCATAGGAGATGCACCAACTGGTTAATGCATTATCTTAAGGATCTTTTACAATTGCCAGTTTGCCTGTGTCCTGTATCTGCAATAGTCTTGTCATACAACACTTGGTGGCTCCTTGGGAGTCTGAAGAGGAAGGTCAATACACACCATGAATGCACAGAAGGTGACTTGGAGAGTCTGGGTGATGAAGACACTCAGTGTGGCTCATCAGACTGCACAGAGTGGGAGCTGATATGGGGGATGGGATAGGAAGGTGTGAGGACATTCTGCATTCAGGTAGAAGACTAGTAAAACCACTCAAAGAAAAGCACTAAAGTTGGAGAGAGAGTGGAGGGGGAACCCAAGAGAAGACAGGCATTGTGCTCAGCCAATCCCATTCCTGCAAAGGAGGGGCTGAAGCCACAACAAGCTTCCAGAAGGGTTAAACCTTTAAGAGGAGGGGGAGGTGGATGAATAAAAGAAAGAATGGGGTAACTGGAAAATTAGTTTTGACAGGTAAAGAAGCTGCTGGTCTTAATTTGATCTCCAGAACCCACTTGGAGGATGGAAAGAAAGGACTCTGACCTTTGACTTCCACAGGTGTGGTATCACACACACACACACACACGTGCACATGCACACACAAAACCAGGAAGGAAGGGAGAAAGGGAGGAAAGAGAGACAAAAGAGTAAAGCTCCCAATCCAAACACCAAAGAAGACTCCTTAATAAAAAAAAAAAAAACAAGGAAACTCAAAACTCTGGTACTTCAGCCTGTGATTTAAAAATGGAGGTACAAAATGGAAGAACATCTGATAATCTGACATGAAGTCTTATTTGTGGTCCTCAGTCTCCTTTCTTGTGACAATCTAGAAAATTATATTTCTACCTATCCTGGAAATGCAAATCCCCCATCTTTCTCCTCATTTTATGGTATTGGGGACCATGATTGGCAATTGCTCTACCATTAAGCTATATCCTAGTCATGGAGACAACTTTTTTAAAAAAAAAAAAAAAGAAGGAATTCTACATCCATATTCCTTTTAAACCTGTGTAGATAAGTGGAAATGCCCTTTTAAAACAATGAAGCCTGTGTCATTTGATTATGGTTCTGAGCCAGGACAAAGCCAGACACTGCAAAAGGGGGAGCATTGAATGCATGGATGCTAAGACTCCATCGCCATGGTTTAGGGCTCGATGTCTCCCACAGGCTTATGAGTTTGGACATTTGGTCCCCACTAGTTTGGAACCTCTGAGGTAACTGACATGACTGGAGGAGGTGGGTTCTTGGGGTGAGCCTCTGTGGGGTATAGTCTAGGCTTCCCGCTGAACTCTCTGCATCTTAATTGGCCAAGATGGTGCTGCAAACTCCTACTGAATTAAAGCAAGCTTCCCAGGCTGCCATGACAAACTGTATGTTGGGAACTGTGGACCCCAGACCCTGAATTTCCTGTGCCGGAGTAAACAGCTTGTTTTCTCCATGCTTGTAGCTGCTCTGAGCACAAGCCTGATGGCAGGGGAATGATTTCTTGTGGGCCTGCAGCTGAAAGATCCCGAGAGCTGGGGTGTGCCCAGAGCACTATATAAGCTGCCTCTGAACATAATAAAGGGGGCATTCTTGCTTCAAGGATGGTCCCTGTCACTGTCTCACTGTCTCTCTGTGTGTATGTTTAAATCTCCAGGCCCTTGCCTGACTAGTGAACTCTCGTAGGGCAGGCGCCACACTACAGGTGTAGTACCATAGAACACGAAGAACAGGCGAATGTACACTGTACTACAGTCATTAAGTCATCCTGTCTGAGGCTCCTTCTGCCAGGTGTTCTGACACAGGAATGAGAAACGCAATACAGATTGGAGGCAGGAGAGTTTTTATATCATTTCAAAGCAAACAAAAGCAAAGACAACTTGGAACTCAAATCAGAGATGTAATTTTGTTATAAACATGTTAAGTTCCTTAACACCAGTGTTATTGCTGGGTTTTTGGAAACAGCAGCACACTCTGTAGCCCCAGCTAACCTAAAATTCTCTAAGTATTCTAGGCAGGTCTCAAACTCGCAGCATCTTCCTGACTTAGCCTCCTACATTAGATGTTTGTTTCTTTGTGTTTGGGTCACGTTTCTTAAGTTCTCCTGTCCTTCCGTTTTTCATTTGTAGAACCGTGCCTTACAGCAAACTGCTCTCTGACCCCACCAGGCAGACAAGAGCATTCCCTGGATATCCTAGGAGTAGAGAACCTCTAGCCTTTGCAGGAGGAGACCACTGAAACTTAATGAAGACGCAGACAAACGCATCAAAGGGGTATTCTCTATAATAAGTTGTTAGTACAAAGAAGTGAGTCTTAACATCTTGCAAATATAAGGAAGGGAGATGAGGACTTTTTTTAAGTTAGTGTAAGACCAACACCCACTCCCAAGCTAGGATTTGAAAGGCTTGAGGCTATAATCCCTCCCAACCAGAGCTGCTATTGGAACCTCATCGTGGATATGAAATTTCTACAATGACCTTCATGAAGAGGCAGCATGTGTACTTAATAGTGATATATGTGCCCCAGTTTTTCTGAATGACAGCAATAACTCGAAAGGAGAGAAGGCGTATCCTGCAAGGCCTTGCATTGTGGCCTAATTTATATAGAGATATGTGTGGTTTTGATTTCACATGTAGGGATGTATGGAGCAAGAAATTTTCAGATGCTTTCTGCCTGGGGCTTGGAGGGGGGCTGGGGTTGATAGAAACTCTTGGGCAATGGCCCAACAATCGGTAAAAAAATGAAAGTGGGCCATTTGTTGACCAAAATCTCAAGTGCCAACTGCTTTAAGTGGCCCATCCTTCATCAGGAGTGTCCTGGCCAGAGAATATCGCTTATTTTTTAATGGAGGCAAGTCTGGTTCTATACTTGCTGCGCTCCCAAAGCAGTTCTCTTAGCTACAAGGGAGTTTTCAGGTGGTTAAACAGTCTAGGAAAAAGGACCTCCTCTGGCACTATAGCATCTGGTAAGGAACACAGGTGAGGCCACCTCCTGAGGGTGGACTATGCAGGAGGATCCAGGAGACTTGCATCTTGTCTTAAGGAGGACATGATAGGCTGGAGAGCTCTGGGGTTATTTCTATGCCCCAAAGTGCCATGGACAGACAGATGTATTCTGGGAGAGTATTTTTAAGACAGTGTGTATTTTTAAAACAGTGTGTATTTTTAAGTTGTGTGTAACCGGTCACAATAACTTAATTAGTGTAGAACACAGGATTGAGAGGGGCTGTATCTTGCATTAGAAACCCTTGAATAACTTATCGCCATAGACAGTGATCTGGGAGGCACTCTGGGAGACACAAAAAGAGGTGTCAGGCTGATAGAAGTGCCTCCTCACTTTTTAATTATTAAATTAAATCGAATTATTTTTGAGTCAGTTTCAGCTGGTGTTGAACTAGAGATCTAGCCGAGGATGACCTTGAACTTCTGAAGCTTCTCCTGAGTGCTGGAACTAAAGGCATGCCCCACCATACTCAGGATGTATGATGCTGGGCTCCAGGGTTTCTACATAATAGGTATGCCGGCTAGTCTCTGTTGACTTGACACACAAACTAGAATCACCTGGGAGGAGGGAACCTCAATTGAAAAACAGCCTCCGTCAGATTTTCATGTAGGCAAAACTTTGGGGGCATTTTCTGGATTTGATGATTGATGTGGGGTGGCCCAGCCTAGCGTGGACATTGCCAGCCCTGGGCAGGTAGTCCTGGGCTGTGTAAGAAAGCAAGCTGAGCAAACCATGAAAAGGAAGCCAGTAAGCAGCACTCATTCCTTTATGGTCCTGCTTCAGTTCCTGCTTTTAGTTACTGCCTTAGCTTCCCTTGGTATTGTGCTATAACTGTAAAATGAAATAAACCCTTTCTTCCCCCAAACTGGTTTTTACAAGTACTTTTCCAACTGTGTCAAGGCCCTGTTAAATAGGCATCTCAGGTTAGAGTTCAGGGTATGCTGTGATCCATACCCTGTAACAGGTAGGAACTGAAGGATGCTGGGAGAACCTGGCAGCCAGGTCTGCTTTGTTATGTTAAATAGGCACCTTAACCATTTATCTTGGGTTTGAAACTCAGCAGTCCCCAGCCACTATTTTAAAAGTTTGCACAGCTGTCAGAGCCTTTTGTAGGAGATACCCCCCCTCCCCCCGTTTAAGACAGGCTGTTTTGTAAGTAGCCACAATACTTAGATTCACGTAGGATTTGTGAGTGATGAATATATTGTCAGTGGAATCTGAAGGGGACTCACTGTGTTCTAGCTTTTCCTTAAGGAGTGTGTTAAGTGGGTTTCCTTGGCAGAATGTTTCATTGATATAATGCTGCCCCTGTGTCCCGGATGAAGGGCTGGGGGGGGGGGGTAAGATAGTGCATAGTAGCAGCGCTGTTGAGTTTCTGGTGGTTTGTTGTGTCCCTCCAGAGAAGAAAAACTGTGCCTGGATGGCCGTTGCTGGAGGCTGTGTACGGAACACATTGGCCAAGTCTATAAATAGCTACTTGTGGTTGTGGATGAGATAAGGTGGGTGATTTTAATAGTTCTGGGTACTGGAGGTCATAGCAGAATGAACTATAGTATTAAGTACACTCTTAGCCCCCAGGAGTTCTCATTTATCTTCATCCAGGTTCAAGAACTAGCAAAACAAAAACTGGGGCTACTAAACAGATAAGCAGTGGGATAACCGTTTCCTTTTAATTAGATATTAGGTAATAAACTTTAATTATTAAAAGTCATTTTAATTAACATTGGCAATATTAATTATTTTAACTGAGAGCCTGTGGGACCTATTTATCAAACTAATTTGTAATTGTCAATGACTTAATTTAATTTGAATTTATCACTCACTGTCTAAAAGTTTCTATGCCCATTTTAGATCTCTGGATACTATAAAGGACTATAAGAAAATTTTAATTAAATTTATCATACCTAGTTTCCCTATTTCATATTAATTTTTTGAAGACTACAAGGGGACCTCAATGTTTGCATTTAGCAATTGGACTAGTTGGTTTTGTGTGTCAACTTAATGCAAGCTAGTCATGAGAGAGGAAAGAGCCTCAGCTGAAGAAATGCGTTCATGAGATCCAGTAGTAAGGCATTGTCTTAGTGTGATCAGTGGGGTAGGGCCCAGCCCACAGTGGGTGGTCCAGGGTTCTATAAGAGGGGAGAGAGGAAAACTAGGTGCAGTAGCCAGAAGGCCAAAGGTACAATGGGGGCAGATAATCAAAACGTCTGGATTATATAGAGAAACGCCTCTGGGGGGAGGGCAACCAAGTCCCCTGGCAGGAGAGTCCAGTGTAGCAGACTCGCTGTGTAAGCCACACCCTGTAACAGGCAGGAACTGAGGGCTGCTGGGAGAACCTGGCGAGCAGGCTTGCTTTGATATGTTCAAAGGCACTTCAGCCATTTGTCCCAAGTTTGAAGCTTCACAGTGTGTTCCTAGGGAAAAGGGAGGTGGAGTCTGAAGATGATTAGGAGGGAGGCTATCCTTTGTGGCCTGCTGGGCTGCAGACTTTGAAGGCCTAATGCATCAAGTAGACAAGGCCTACTGGTGGGTACAAGTGGCTGCAGGGATTCTAGAAGCTTGGACAAGAGAGTGGCTTGAGCCCATAAGATCAAAAGGGAGGTGGGGGTGGGGTGTATGGGATAGATATTAGTGCTGGAACTAGAAAATTCATTTACATAGACTTTGCATTAATTTACATATCAGTCTCTCTTAATCAACTCCAAATATTCTTCTATGAATCAACCAATTAGAGCAGCTCCAGTGTTGCAGCCTAAACCCAGCGTAGGGAGTTTTGCACACATGAAGTTCTGAATAGATTTGTAGAGTCATAACCATGAAACCGCAAATCAGCTTAAGCCATTCACAAATGCAACTGGCAGCAGTTGCTTCTCAGTTCTCTCTCTCTCTCTCTGTCTCTATCTCTCTCTCTCTCCTCCCCCTCTCTCACCAAGGGCCTCATCAATGCTAGTCAAGTAGTCTCCTAACAAATTCCAGGAAAAGTTGTTCCTTTGTAACAGCTGAGTGATTCTCCCCACTTCAATCCCAAAGAAGGAAAAAAGCGGCCAACAAGATAGCTCAGTGGGTAAAAAAAAGTCTGTGCAAGCATGAGGACCTCAGTTTTATCCCTGGGACTAACGGTGGAAGGAGAAAACAGATGAAAATTATACTCTGACTTCCAAGGGCTGTGGCGTGTGTATACACATGTGCACGTGCACACACACACAGACACATACACAAACACACAAAAATAAATAATTTAGAAGGAAGAGAAATAATTTATTTACTGTCTTTCATTGTGTAACTGTTGTGTCCACACTTTACTGTTTAATAAGAATGCTGTCTGGTTGCTAGTTACTGAGAACACATGGAGAAGGGCGCATTTGTACATGGTGTGAGGTTTCCCTTGGGGTCTGCAGGCATGACTAAACTCCCAGCTCTGAGATACTCTTTTCATCCTTTCTCCTCGCTTATAGCTTTCTTAGAATAAGAATAGAAAATCTGTCCTAGTTTGCTTTCTGTGGCTGTGATAGAGATTATACCCAAAAGCCAGCTGGGCAGAAAAGGCTTTATTTCAGCTTACAGTCCATTACGACTGGAAGTCAGGACATGAAGTCAAGACAGGAGCCTGGAGGGAGGAACTGAAGCAAGGTCCTTGGAGTACTGCTGCCTACTTACTGGGTTGTTCCCCTTGGCTTGCTTAACTGCATTTTTATACAACTCATTCATAGGACATTTGAGAAAAGGCAAAATTAAATGGGATGGAAAATGCTGGGGGTGAAGAAACTGTGGTGGTGGATACCTGACTCTGTAAACTTCTCATCCTAAAAAGTGAATTTTACTCTATACAAAGTAAAATAAAATTAATCAGGGTCTTATCTCCCATACAAACCCTAATAGAAGTTCTTGCCCACAGAGTTAGGGATGCAGCTCAGCCTGTAAACTGTTGGCTGTAAAGCTGAGGGCCTGAGTTTGGATGATCAGTGTTAGTTCCTGGAGCCCCTTGGGAACCTGGCACAGTCACCCCTCAGCATATGGCAAGAAGTTCCCTGACTGTATGCAGGTGCAAAGGTCCCTTTAAGAGACAAGCTCTGTCCATTCCCCATCTCTTTCTCTTGCCTGCCATTCTTCTGAAGAGGCAGGTCTCTACCTCTCCACCTCTTCCTCCCTACTTTCTCCCTCTCCCTACTCTCTGTCTCTCTCTCTCATTTTCTCTTCCTTCCCCGTGGAGGCCCAACAATGTGAGCGTATTTCTACCTTGTCTCATGGTCAGAAAGTTTGGACGTTGCTCAAAATGGTTGACGAGTATAGCTACATATCCTGACTCACGATGTGATTACTTGACTGTTTTGACATTAAAATGGCTCATACAAGTAAATCCATTCCATCCTGACAGACAGATGATCAGGATATGCAAGCAGACCTCTGCTCCTTCTTTTGTAATATGAGGTTACCTGTGGAATGGTTGCCTTCAGGATGCTTGGTCCAGGGCAGCTTAACTACCTAAACAACAGAATGCTAATGACTTAATGCCTCAAAGTGTTAACGCAATTAACAAGGAGGGTCCGCTTGTTTGTCCCAGGCTAGCTTAGCCCCAAAATAACCACACAGAAATTGTTCTAATTAAATCACTGCTTGTCCCATTAGTGCTAGCCTCTGATCTTGATTTAACCTATTTCTATTAATCTGTATATCACCATGTGGCACTGGCTTACTGGTAAAGATTCGGCATGTCTTACTCTGGTGGCGGCTCCATGGCAGCTCTCTGACTCTGTCTCCTTTCTCCTAGCATTCAGTTCTGTCTTCCCTGCCTACCTAAGTTCTGCCCTATCAACAGGATCAAAGCAGTTTCTTTATTAACCAATGAAAGCAACACAAAGACAGACGGACCTCCTACACCATTATATTTTTTAACAGAAAAGGAGTTATGATGTGGGAGTCCCCTCTGTGTGTTGCTTGTCTTGGTTAATGAATAAAGAAACTGCCTTGGCCTAGGGCATAACTTAAGTAGGCAGAGAAGACAGAATTGAATTCTGGGAGGAAGAAAGCAGAGTCAGAGAGATGCCATGGATCTGCCGGCGACAGACACTGGGAATTTTACCTGGTAAGCCACTGCCATGTGGCTATACATAGACTAATAGAAATGGGTTAAATTAAGATGTAAGAATTAGCCAATAAGAAACTAGAACTAATGGACAAAGTGGTGATTTAATTAATACAGTTTCTGTGAGCCTATTTCTTTGGGATTCCAGAATATACAGAAGACCAGTTGCGACACCCACCCTCATAGGACTGAGCAACTACTAGACTTTCCATTCACAGCTAACATCATTGTTGGATGGCAGCCTGTAAGTCATTCCAATAAATTCCTGAAGAAACAGAGAGAGAGAGAGAGAGAGAAAGAGAGAGAGAAGAGAGAGAGAGAGAGAGAGAGAGAGAGAGAGAATAATTCCATAAGTTCTGTGACTCTAGAGAACCCTGGCTGATACACTCATGTACAGTATAAATATATATATATAATTTTAAATATTAATATCAAGCAAAATGCACCTCGTTTACTATGTCTTTAGTCAGTTCAATCTATGAAGATAAAAGGAAAACGTTGTTCTCCCTGACAAAGATCTGTCACAGTCTCTGTTTGCCGCCCTCAGTCTGGACTAAAGCACAAGGCAGGCAGAGTGTGGCGACAGCACAGATCATCTGCGAGAGTTAAGGGTAGAGTGTATACATGTCAATTTTGAACTTTTTCATCTATTAAACATATGATTCAAGGAACTTCAATTATGGAAAATAACTTATAATTTTCATAGTTTCCCCCACACAAGAAGTATTTACTGATCCTTTCTGTGGTCCAAGCTCTGTGTGAAAGTAAAAGAGTGTGGAAACACAGATCATCACACTGTCATGACATACCATGCTGACTTGAAAGATCAACATAAGAAGTACCTTGTATGACACAGGAAATACCTCAGAATGTTGATTTTTGCCACCTGCCAAAATATATGTATGCGTACACATATACATACAGATGATCTTCAATTTACATTAGTTTGACTTAGAAGTTGTTGACTTTATGGTGATAGGAAAGTTATATGCTTGTAATCAGCAGAGAAAGTATCACGAAGTGATATTTTCCCATGCTACAGATGTGTGGTCCAATCTTCTTCGACGATTCTGGGCAGCTCCCAATGAGTTTCTCATTGTGCTCCCAATCAGTCCATGAACATCAGGACAAACAGCACTCTAATGTTCCATATTACTAAGCTATGGTGTTCACTACAGTAGATTATGACATGAATAAGATCAGTTGCCTTAGGGATGTGGCTAAGAGATGCCAAAAGCATGACTGTCTGAGGTTTAAGGGACAAATCTAGGTGAGTAGCTGGATTAGGGGCAGGGATGGTTCGGGAAAAGATTCTTAGGACAAGTACAGAGGGCTCTGAGGGCAGTGGAACCCACACAAGAGCAGTTTGAAGTACCATCCATTCTTGTTAGTCACAGTAGAGAGGTTCTCTGAACTTTGTTGAATGCTAACTGGTGACTACAAAACCACTCCTTGTAGGGAAAATATAACAAGACCTTGTCTCAAAAAAGAAAAGAAAGAAACAAAGGAAGGAAGGAAGGAAAGAAGGAAGGAAGGAAGGAAGGAAGGAAGGAAGGAAGGAAGGAAGGAAGGAAGGAAGGAAGGAAGGAGGAAATACAGGAGAGGGAGGACTGTTGGACACTGATAAGAATTAGGTCATGCTGCATAGTAGTAGGTTTCAGTCTAAGGTTGAGACTGTCTGCATCTATGAAGTTGAAAGATTCATCGTATTCACTAACCCATACAATGTTCACTGGTCTCTTGGCCAAAAATGTTTTTCCTTACTGAGTTTGTTGAAGTGAAATTCATGCCCAATTAAAATGATGCTATTATACCTTTCAAAGGAACCTAATTACAGATCTTATGTTCCTGAAAGTATGAAGGTGACAAATGACTAGCAACGCGGCTGTTGTCGACACCGTAGAATTATAAATACAGCCATTGGCTCACTGGGGCAAATATTTCTGAAGCCTGAATAGCTACATGTAACTTTCTTTCTAAATAGCTGTCCTTTTTAATAGCCCAAGACCACAATATCACATTTTCCAAGAGAATAATAGAGCATACACAGAGCAGAAAATCCACATGGGTGTTTTTCTTGCAGCCATTGTGATAACAAGCTAGCTTTAACTACCATGCAAAGACAAGAAATCACCCTCTCACAGACATGCAATTTTAAATTAAAACTATAGTATAATATTCAAATTGTTGGAAGTGTTCATGCTTGAGTCCTCATGGTTTGAATGTGAAATATCACCATAGATTCATATGTTTGAATACTTGGTCCCCAGCTGGTGGGGCTGTTTGGGGAGGTTTAGAACGTGGAGGAAATGGAGATTTATGGGAGAAAGTAGGCCAGTGGGGATGGGGATCACAGCTTGGTCCTGTTTTCTGTCTGGTCTCTGCTTTCTAGTCTGCAAAGACATGAGGAGGTGGGGAGTCATAGCTACACCCTCTCACAGCCATGGAGATGATTGCCCCCATGCCTTCCCAAATGATGGTGCATATTCTCTCAAAATATGAGCCAAGGTGGGGCATGAAGATGCAGGCCTCTAAGCCCAGCACTCAGGAGGCTGAGTCACATAGCTAGATCTCTGTGAATTCAAATCAAGCCTGTTCTACACACTGCATTCCAGGCAGCCAGGGTTATAAGGATGCCATTTTCCCCACTTATCTTTGCTTTAAGGAATGTGTGTGTGTGTATACATATATATATATATACTCTGTATATTCTGTATACATGGAATAAATATGTACATAAGATATATATGAATCTATGTATCTCTATATAAAAATACATTATATATAATATATTCCTCTAAAGTTTAATTTTAATATGCATATAATTTAATTTTATTTGTATATAATGTGATATATACATGTATATAATTTAATTTTTATATATACATATTTAATATGTGTATAAGATGTATATATTTCTCTAAAGTTTAATTTTAAAATTATTTTCTTGGTCATTCCTTTCCATGCAAGTATTTGTTATCTCTTACCCTAATATATCTTGAAATTAACTCATGGGTATAAACTCAAGAATATCTATGCAAATGCTCTGCAGTGCTCATGGAAGAAACGTATGGATTTGACTATGCACACTCCTCAGCCAGACTTGGTGGAGCAGCAGTAAACAACATTCAAATACAAGGAACAGTGAGTTTTTGCTGCTCTGTGGGAGTAAAAATGTACATGGTTACTTTAACAGTCTAACATGTTAGACTTTATATTTAAAATACAAAACACTATTTTTAAACTCAGTATAGTTTTTCTGAACACACAACTAATTCTCCATACATTCGTGTTTGTTGCCCGGAGCTATAATTTAGTTCTGCCCCCCTAAACAATCTCTCTCTTCATTTACCATACCTCTAAATCTATCCTACATGAGTTCGGGTTATTTATATAACATAGACCATTCTCTGTTTAATTTGCCAATCTAAGCCGTGCTTCATTTAAAAGAGGCACTGGAGGGAATAAATCATGGAAATGGAACTTGCTCCCCAATTTCATGTGTGGGCAGATAGAAAGACATCTGTGCAGCAGGGATCCGGGAACTGGGGCATTCCACTTGCTCTTGTTTTTCCAAGGGTGAAAGAAGAGACGAGTGTAACCATGGAAATGTTCCCTCCAAAAAAAAACACAGGTCTTAAACAAATCTCCATTGCCTAGAAAAGACAGGAAGCCAGGAGTTCCCGCTTTCAGACAGAGAACTCAGCATCACCATGACAGACAGTAGCTGGCAGGGATTCCTCTGCAAGACAGAAAGACCTGTCTGTTTCTGACACAGCCTTTTGCTTTCAGTGTGGGCAAGATGCTTTTCTTCTACTCAATTAAATGTTTGTTAACAACTGTGAAAATGAACCAAATGTCTAAATTTTTCTTTTAAAATTATTGTCATTATCATTATTATTGATAATGCCATGGTACATGTGCAGGGGTCAGAGGTTAACTTTCAGGAATTGATTCTACCCTTCTACTGTGGGATCTGGGGTTCAAACTCAAGCCGTCAGGCTTGTGAGACAAACACCTTTACCTGCTGAGTCATCTTGTTGGCCGTCAAATTTTCGTAAGTATTGTTCAGTGTGTAGATTCAGTCCCTATCTGTTGGATACATTTAAATCCTAAATTAAGACTGGATAAGTCTTATGGTTGAAACAGGGGTAGTCCTACAATGGACATAGATCTTTTTTGGCCTAAATATAATGAAAACAATTAAGATTTGGAAAAATTCATGAAAAACCTAAAGCCACTTTAGTCAAAGAAGCTAAAGTATTCTGAAATTAATAAAACAAATATTACCATATGCCTGTCATGCTAAGTACTGTCAAATGCTAGGGAAACAACTGTTGATAAAAATAGACAAGATCCTTGATGTTTTACCACTTGTATCTACCAAATTTAGTAGAAGAAAGAATTATACAGGGAAGGTGGATAATCATAGAAGTATGAAAATGTAATCATAAAACTCATTCTTTTGTACAAACTTGTAAAAACTTAATTTAAAAAGAAACCGTTATCTACAGTATTGTTTTAAGTATGACAGGGAATGGAACAGGGCAATAGGATGCTTGTAAATTAGGAATGGGAGGTGACCTCAGACTGGATGTTCTCTGAAAATGGGTCCTTGAGCTAAGACCAAGGGCTAGAGGGGTGAACCATGTTGAAAATAAAGAGGGCTCTGGAAAGAGGAACAAAAAACACAGTGGGTTTTGAAACAGGAATAAGCTCCATGAATTTCTGGGGAAGATGGTGACAAAGCAGACACACGTGAAGGAAACAGCTCTATAAACATAAGGAACACAAAAGAAAACAATCACTTTCATTAGCATTTTATGATTTCTCATCTAAGATAGAGATGGTTAAACCAACTAATTTTCTGACTTCCACTTATAAAGCAGATATTTTAAAATAGAAATGGATAGGATTAGATTTATTAATTGTGCTTCAGTAGATAGAAAGGTAAATGACTAGTAAAAATATAAGCACAACAGATTGAAAAAGAGAATCTAGTCAATAAAATTGTACATGTGAAGGAAACAATAGTAAAGTTTAACAAAGGCAATGTAGTAACTGTAAGGAGAAATATCAATTACCACAATCAAGTTGTGAGAATTAAAAGAAGGTAAAATAAAACTGAACATAGTAGTGGATACTTTTAATGCCAGCATTTGGGAGGCAGAGGCAGGAGAATCTCTGTGAGTTTAAGGCCAGCTAGAGCTTAGAAAAGCAAAAACAAACAAACTCCCAAACCAGAACAAAACAAAAGAAGGTGAAACAAACCTTCAATATTATTATTTTTTTTACTCATTTAGAAAATTTTAAAATGTGCCCAAATTAAGACGTGGCATTTCAGATTAATTATTAATTAAGATTAATATAGTACTCATTTATTTTATGAACTTTAGGAGGCATTGAACAAATTGGTCAGTATATAAATGTATGTGACTTAGCTAAAAAACACAAGTCACCACTGAGTAATGGCCAATTCTTTGCAGAGACTTCCTAAAGTAAAAAGTGTCCATCTAAGACTGACAGGCTCAGAAAGCACAAGTAATCTTTCCACATTACAAAGCCCTTAAATCATTCTTCTACAATTCAAATACTGACTCAGAACCAAACATTTAATCAACAGATTATCTCTGATATCTCAGTCCTCAGGAAATAATAAAACCTACAGTAGAGCATATAAGACAACCCAGGGATGAAGGAAAATGGTAAGTGTGTGCTATGTTTCCCCTCTTTGAATATTTCCATTTTCACAAGATAGGCCAACGGCTGTTGAGATTGATTACATGATAAGAAGAAAATCATACTGGTCCTTTACTGCCCTCTGATGGAAGATGCACATAGATACGTAGAATCTTCCACTAGTAACTGTAGGCTCATTTGTTAGCCTTACATGTAGATGTTTTAGAACAATGCACTTAAGACATATAAGGATTACAATGAGTGTTTGTAGAACTGAGCTGCAAACTTTACTAACAGTTAATGTTTACTTAAATGAGTAATCATTCTATAAAATAATCTTTGCAGGGGCTGGTAAATGGGTCAGCAGGTAAGAGCCTGAGGTGCTCCGGCATAAGACTGAGGTTAGGTTCCTAGCATCCATGTGGCAGCTCACAACAATCTATAGCTCCATTTCCAGGGGAACCAATGCCCTCTTCTGGTCTCCACCAGCAACCCATAATCATTAACACACAGACATACATGAAGGCAGACATTCATACACATGAAGTAGAAATAAATAAATCTTAAAAAATCTTTGTAGCATATAAAGTCATACATATCACATTACTTGACATTTTATTAAATTATATCATGTAGCTAACTTATACACTGTCTTGTTTAAACAAAAGGGGGAGGTGCTGTAAGAACTCCTTCAGGCAGTAACTTTTAAGATACCAGCGCATTTGGGCGTGGCCTCTTATATTATGAATGCAGCCATAAAGTACATGCTTGCTCTCTCTTCCAGCTGGCTGCTGGATTCGGTTCCTGTTCCCTGTTTGTGCAGAGGACTATGATCTGTAAGTCTGCCCCTAAATAAATAACCCTTTATTATACTCAATTCTGAGCTAGTGTGGGATTATTTTGTATCTGCCATCATCACTGAGGGCTCTCAACTTCATCAAATGATTAACCTATTGATGAGTTCACGATTAGATGGGCTGATTGGAGGCAACAGAAACTTAAGAGGCAAAGCCCAGGTGACAGAAGGGAACTTGAGGACTACATCTTGTTCTTGCCCATTCCTTGCCTGTCTCTTCCCACTCCCTTTCTCTCCTACTTCTGACTTAGAGGGATAAGCAGCTTTGTTCTAGCATGCTTCCTCCACCCTCAGGTTCTGCCTCACCACAAACTCAGGAACAAGGAGCAAAAGGCCAGATTCTGAAACCCATGAGATTCAATCAGAATAAATCTTTCCTACTGAATCAATTTCTTTACTTGTTTCTATGACAAAATATCTAACAAAAGTAACTTAAGGAAAAGAGGAAGGAAGGAAGGGAGGGAGGGAGGGAGGGAGGGAGGGAGGGAGGGAGGGAGGGAGGGAGGGAGGGAAGGAAAGAAGGGAAGGGTTGGTTGTGGCAGGAGTCTGAGGCAGCTGGTCACATTGCATTATGCAGCCAGGAACCAGAGAGAGATAAATCTTTGTGCTTAGCTTGTTTTCTCATTTTTATTCGGTCCAGGACCTCTGCTCATAGAATGGTGTCACTCACAGTAGGCTTTCCCACCTTTATTTACCTAGTCTATACAATTCCTTACAGGCATGTCTTGAGACCTGTTTCTATAGTTATGGTAAATATTGTCCAGCTGCCAATCAAAATACACATTTCCTTTAACTGACTACCCTGGTTACAGTCCAGTGTTTTATTAGGAAAACAACAGATTGTTTTAAGGAAAGTACAGGAAAGATGAGTTCACATGTATATCAGAACCAGAGAAAGCTACCATTTGGATAAGAGGTCTCATGGAACTGATGCTCAAGACAATGTCTGAAGAATGAGCTGTAGTCACAACAAAGAGAAATTTGTGCAGGAGGAATTAAAAAAAACTGTAGGCCTCCAGGGAAGAAAAAGTATAGCATATTTGAGGATTACCATGAACGTACACTCGTGCTTTTCTTAATTGTGCCTGAAAGCAAAGACTGACATCAGCAGGGCTCAAATCGTCAAGGCTGTGACAAGGCATGTTAAAAAGTTTGACTTTATTTGAAGTGTTCTTTTCCAGGCACATGGGTTGCAGCTAGAGAACAGCATTGTGCTCTGACAGTGTACTCTGGTTTCTGAGTGGGAAAGAATTTGGAGCAAAGCAAAGACAGAAGTAGAAAAGTCAGAGGAGAGATAACTGCAGGAATGATTGAACACTGTATTAGGGTTCTTCAGAGGAGCAGACCATATATATATATATATATATATATATATATATATATATATATATATATTAGAGTGGTTTACAGGATATGGTCCAGCTAATTCAACAATGGCTGCCCACCAAAGGAAATTTAAGAATCCAGTAGTTGCTCAGTCCACGAGGCTGGGTGTCTCTACAGGTCTTCAGTACACACCAGAATACTGAAGCAGTCGGCTCTACTGTCAGTGAAGGAATAGACTTGCCAGCAGGAGCACGGGAAGAAGAGGCAGGCAAAGAGCAAGTGCTTCCTTCCTTCTTCCGCATCCATCATATAGGTTATCACCAGAAGGTGTAGCCCAGGTTTATGGTGGACCTTCCCACCATAAATGATCTGGGATCTAAGGTGGGTCTTCCCACTTCTAATTATTTAATTAGGAAAAATTCCTAACGGGTGTACCCAGTCACTCGGGTTTTAGTTAATTCCAAATGTAGTCAAAGTGTCAGCCAAGAACCTGTATGAGGTTCTCAACAAACTTTGGCCTGTTAACGTTCCCTCACTGGGGGGTGGAGGTAGGGGTGTCATTGGACCTTCAACTGAGATTCCAGCCACTCCTTCCCTAATTACCCCAAGTACTTCCTGCACAAAATTCTGCCCCAGAATTCCATGTCCTTGGAGGAGACAGAGGGTAGAAGGTGAATAATGAAGAAAGGACTCCAACTTTGCAGCTTTCAGGAGAATGTCACTCATGCCCAGATGAGACTTGTCAGCATTTTTGGGGTAATTCGCACTTATCACATATGCTCCAATATGTAAACCCAATAAACTAATTGGTTTCCAAGCTAGACTTGGGTGGAATAATTTCTTTGCTTGGTTGTTGGTGCTCTATATGGGGAAAACAGACACATTCTTGTCTCAGGAAAACTAACAGCAAAGATTCACAAGACCAAGGCACTTAGATTGAGAATGTGCTACTGGAATTTGGGGAGGCAGATAAATTGACTGTTTTGGTGGTAAAATGAATAGTGCTTGCTGATACTTGATGATAATCCTGAAGAACTTGATGATGGCTTATTTAATCAGCTGATGAATGAAGCTGGAATGTACTGAGGTAAGGAAGACAGGAGACAATTCAGCAGAGAGAAAGAATAAGAATAAAGTTTTAGCCAAGTTCCATGCAATCTTCCTTCCCTCTTGCTTCATTTATTTGATTTTTGAGATGGGTTTCTTTTGAGAACCAACCTCAACAAAAAACACTTCTTGCCAGGGTAGAGGCATGGGAAAATAAAGACACAAGACAGTATTGGGAGGGAGTTTCAGGGATTTTTCAGATCCTGAAAACACACCCGCATTTATTTTTCTACAGCTTTTATATGAAACGTAAACTGGGGGAGAAAGTAACAAAGGCTTCTTAACATGACAGCATGAGACTTCCCATCATCAGCATTCTGTTGCCTAGGTAGCAGGATGACTCAAGTCATGGTTTACTCATGTACACTTGGTCCCATAGGCAGAAAACACCCCAGGTGATCTCATAGTTACAGTGGAAGGGGCAGAAGTACATTGGCATATCCTGATCACCTGTCAGGATGGTGCTGAGTTTTCTTAACTTCAAAAGAGCCAAGCAACCACCTCCTGAGTTAGAAGGTGCAAATTACTCTTGTTAGTCTCTCAAGTTCTCTGACCACCAGACAATGCTAAGAAATGGGTCTGCATTTCTCGGCTCCCACAGGTTTCAGGTAGCCCAGGTTGGCCCCTAATTCACTCTGTAGCTTGGGATTATCTTGAGTTTCTGATTTTCCTGCCTTCTTCTGCTAAGTGCTGGGCAAAGTGGGAAGTGGTCTCCTGTGCCCACGTGTTGTAGAGTACTTCCCACTTTCTCTTCTATCAGGTTCAGTGTGTTCGGACTGATATTGAGGTCTTTAATCCACTTGGACTTGAGTTTTGTGCATGGTGATAGATATGGATCTATTTTCATTCTTCTACAGATTGACATCCAGTTTTGCCAGCACAATTTGTTGAAGATGCTCTCTTTTTTCCATTGTATACTTTTAGCTCCTTTATCGAAAATCAGGTGCTCATAGGTTTGTGGGTTAAAGTCAGGGTCTTCTATTCGATTCCACTGGTCGACTTCTCTGTTTTTATGCCAATACCAAGCTGTTTTCAATACTGTAGCTCTGTAATAGAGTTTGAAGTCAGGGATGGTAATGCCTCCAGATGTTCCTTTATTGTATAAGATTGTGGGCAAAGTGATATGCGCCACCATGTCAAGTTTCAGTAAAAGATTCCTATAAGTCAGTCAATAAATATATATATAAAAAACCTCAACATATAATTGACAAAAATAGTGGAAAGACATGTGTTGTGGGATTTCAACCCCTTTGGCCAATGGCTTTTGGGGATTATGACTCCTAGGGTGTGGTCTTGTCTGTGGACAGGACAATTTATAAGTTTAGGGAGAGGGTCTTATGCTCTCTTGTTCCCGCATTCTCTTGGGTGGTTGGAGCAGAGCAGGTGACTTGCTCTTCACCCCTGGACAGAATGACTGGGCGACTGGATTGGACGAAGGCAGCTGAATCAGCAACAATGTCTAAATCGTTCTGTATCAGTGAGTGGTTACCCCTATTTTATACCTAAATAAACTCTTGAGAGCCCTTAACAGGCTCTTGTGTCATCACGCTACAGGCGTGAGACTCTTTAAAAGAATGTGCAGAGTAAGAAGCTATGACTGAAGTGTCAAATACAGGAGGAAGAATCATTGAGACCTAGGTCAGAGGAAAGGCAAGAACGCATCATGCTAGGTGCACACCTTTTGTAATCATCCCTTAAATACTAGCTCTCTTTCTGGGCAGTGATTTCAGCATCAATTTCATGTTTTATTCCACATAGCAGTGGCCACTTAGTCCGTATGGCTTACCGGCAACCTAGACCCACGTGTACCTCTCCCAGAGACTGTAATGCACTTTTATCCTTTAATGGTTTTCAAGGCATCTCCATATCACGTGGTTAATCTCATTCATCGAGTCATCGAGCAGGTGTGTCACTTCACGGCTGCATGTCTTATTACCCATTATAGGGAGCACACAGACACTCCTGTAACAAAGGAAGCATACAATCCCAAGCCACAAAGGAAAAGACAGCCACATGGGGATTGCTCCCATGAATACTCCAGCCCACACAGATCAGCCACTTGAGCACGGCTCAGCACCTATGGCAAGGTCATCTAACCACTCCTTCCCAAGTCACCTTTGGGACATGTCAGTCCTTGTTAAGAAGCCAGTTGTGTTGTGTGACCTTTCCTGAGGAGATGAGAACAAATGTTTACTCATCCCAGGTAGGGAACCAATGACAGAGCAAAGAAACAACTCCATCAAAACCCAATCTGGAAAACTAAATAATTGATCTACCTTCAAGGCAGAATCTCTTTAACAGTTAATACCACTTGTTATGCCTTGGGTAAGAATGAAGCTTAAGAGTCTGGTAAAGTTTTTCCTTCCTAAGTTTTAAGAAGTCTTCCAAGTGCTTCAATTTGGAACTTGGTGACTCTCTCTCTCTCTCTCTCAAAAGTCTCACTATGCAGCCCCTGGAAGTCATAAAGATCCTCCTGCCTCTGCCTTCTAGGACAAATTTAATCATGTAACCCTGTGGTTTCCCCAACTTACTTCATGCAGTTAATTTTGTAATGAAATCCAAATTCTACAGCTCTTTATGCCATGCTGGAAGCACCATTTTTATCTTAGAACCTAGCACATAGGTCCCAACACCTGCTAAAACTGGAACATCGAACTAATCCATCAAAGACCTGGTCCATGATTCCAGGATCCAAGAAAGTCTTTAAACGGTCACCTTGCTTTTTGGCTTCTGTAGTATTTCTCCCTTACTGTTCTTGCTAATCAAAGTGTGACAACCAGATGTGGTTTTTGTGCATAAAGGACAAAAAGAGATAAAGCTCGGGGCTGGATGATGTGGGTAAGTTCCCCACACAGTAACCAGCAGGCAGTACAGATTTTCTATGTGTTCTTTATTGGAGTTCCCATGCAATGCTAGTTAGTACTTATACATAGAATATGTAGAAATAAATCATATGTCACCAAAAATAAATCACACAAGAAATAGTTAGTAACTACTATTTATTAATATAGACATTTTGGTCATTATTTCATTTTTATACAATGAGAACTATTATCCCCATATTACTGATTGGTAAAACTTGAAAAAATATAAAAGTGAGTTATCCTTAGCTACACTATAAATGAAAAAGCCTTTATTGACATAAATCCTAGGTTCTTTTAAAAATAGTTTTATTACATCTTATTTGTGTGTGCATGAATAGAGATCATTAGACAATTTAAGAGGGGGTTTGAATATTGAACCTAGCCTCAGGCCTCTTGGCACGCATCTTTTCCCACTGAGCCACCCCACCAGCCAGCCCCCTTGTTTTTTCTAAACACTGTTTTTCTTTATAGTTATAATAGAGCAAAAACTGCTACAATCTAGACACCTAATAACAAGAAAAACAATGCAGCTAGATGTTTGCCAAAGCAGAATGACATAAACATTGAGAGCTATCACATCAGAGAGCAAACTATGTCATAGTGAACACAAGTGTGAGAAAATTAAATATTTCACATAGGAAAAGACTAAAATTAAACCGACATATTTTTGTTTGTTCAATGTGGGTAACGGAGGGAGAGTTTTCTTTACTTTGCGTTTGCCCCGTTTTCATAAATGCACCAGAACTGCTTCAAAACAACAAAAAGCTAAATTAAGACAGGAGGCATGATGCCTCCTCATGCGTGTTAACATCAGTTTGGCGTCTTCCCACAAAACCCCAAATTCCAACTCTAAACTCGAGTGCTATCCACTTGGCTGGCGTTCTACATCCTTCAAAGACATCTGGAAACTACAAGAGTCAAAGGAGTTTACGATGCTCGTAATTTGTTGGTAGTCTGTCACAATGAGCCTATTAAGAGCTTACTGGGATTGATGACTATCCGCCTTTTAGAAGGTACGAGTTTACTAGCTTTCCACGGGAATAAACGTAATTCAAAGATATTTTCCAATTATTTCAGGAATGTACATCTCGTTCAAAATAATACTCGAAGCAAGCACAGCTGGTAGGGAAAGATGAAGCGTTCACAAAGAGGCGCTTGCCTCCAAAGCCTCAACTTTTTTGCGCTGTCAGCCCGCGGTGCGACAAGCGTTGTCTCCAGGGTCACCGAAGGGAACTTGGGGTCCGCAGGGAAGCGCAGAGCGCAGAGGCAATCTCCGCTGCCGCTCCGCTGACGTCGCAGGCCAGGAGGCGGAGACGCGCTGGGCAGGAGCCCGGAACTGGCTCAGCCTCGCTAGTCCAAGCCCGCCTCGGTACTGTGGCAGCAATGACCGCGGCCCGCTTTGAACACGCCCACGCGTTTCCCAGGACGCACGCACGCCTGCGTCTTTCTAGGTGCCAAAGACTTCCGGGAAGCTGATGCGAAGCCTTGGAGCGTTCACTTCCGCCCCGCTCCGCGGAAACTGTGGCTAAGGGTCCGGGCGTTCCGATACCAGGGATCCCGAGGCGGAAAAAGTACTAGAAGGAACTGTTTGGTTTGTCCGTCACTTTGTAAACGTTTCCTGAATGATTAATGTTTGATTCACCTTTACTAACTGTTAACTGTAACAATATGGAATGTTTTAATCTTCTCTTTCGCTCCCAAACTGATAATAGCATGGAAATGAACTTTGTGAAAAAAAATCTTCAAAGGAAAAATTTTGCCAGAAATTCCCTGACTGCTTTATTCTGCTCTTTTTGTTTTGTTCTAATTGTTTGTTTTCAAGACAGGGTTTCTCTGTAGCTTTGGAGCCTGTCCTGCCCTGGAACTAGATCTTGTAGACCAGGCTGGCCTTGAACTCACAGAGATCAGCCTGCTTCTGCTTCTGCCTCCTGAGTGCTGGGATTAAAGGTCGCCTGGCTTTATTCTATTTTAAGAAAGGTTTACGTAAATCTGAAATTGGTCACAGTTCGGTATCGGACAGCGTCCGTTATTTATCTTTTACTTATCCCTTCCAAAACCAGAAAGCTTAATTTTCATATAAAGCAAACCACAAAGAACATATGGTCAAAAGGGGACCTGGGGGAGATCCTGGCGCTTTAAAAGCTTTCAGCTAATCAATCAACAGCAGTAAGAGACACAGAGGTATTTTCACCCACTTCTGGGCCCCATCAAGAATCAGCTCCCAGAGATGCACGCCCAATAATACCGGCATCCCACCCCTTTGCTCCTTACTCTAAGTTTCTACACGGAAACGCTCAGCTTCCCTAAGGGGCGTCGCTCAAATTAGAAAGGCCTTCGTCCCCGCTCAGCCCGCCCCTAGCTCCGGAAGTGACGTCAAGACGCGCCTGGTCCCGCCGCCGGAAGTAGAGTTTTTCTATCCGGATTCTTAGCGCGGACTCGGAGCGCTGCTTTTCTCTACGTGCTTTGCACATGCGCGACTGCTTTTCCCTTCTTCCTCCGCTTCCACTGGCGTCCACGGTTCGCGGAGCCGCCGGCAACGCGGCGGAGAAGTCGGGAAGTTCAAGATGGCCGCCGCGGAGCCCCCGTCGCTGCGGGAGCAGGCGGAGTAAGTGGACCGTGCGGGGGGAGTGGGGGCGCCGGGCTCGCGGGCCACCGGCTGGGAGGCGGTGGCGACCTGCGCGACGGGCGGGAAAGTTCAGGCCTAACGGCGATAGCCAAACTTTGCCTTTCCGCGCGCCCTGGGTGGTGCGGTGGGAGGCGTGGGAGCGGCCCCGGCTTTGCTGCCCGTGGGGCCGCGGCTGTTGGGGCGCCAGCAGCGCGGCCTGCTGCGCGTCGTTGCCCTGGGAGGCGGCGGCTCGAGCGGCCCCTACAGGTCCAGTTCGCGTGGCGGCTGCGGCTGCCCTGAGGTCGCGCCTTCGTGCTCCTCCCCCGGGGACGGTGGAGCTCCCTGGGCTCGACCCTCGGCGACCTCTGCGTGGGGGAACCGAGGGACAGTGGCGGCAGGCAGACCAAGCCCTACTTTGCTAACGCGTCCCCTAACGCTGCGGTCCGAGACGGAGGTGCTAGGGTCGCACTTTCCGACTGTCTCGGAAATTGTCTATGCTAGCGAAGTCCTTCGCCCTTCCCTATTCAGCCACAGCCCGGTATTTCTCTGCCCATTGGCAGCTTATTTCCAACTTCCAAACTTGAGGCAAAGTAAGGTACACTTCCTGGTTTTTGAGGCCTGACAGTTTTTGCCCTAGTTTATTGCCTGTTCTGAAGACACATGGGAGAAATGTTGGGAATTGTTGCTACGTCTAAACCATTCTAGTCTGTGTTTATAAGTAAGCTAACACAGAAGTTGTTGAGACCAAGTGAAAACACATCCTCGAATAGGCAAAGGCTAGCCGTTGCTTAAATAAGAGCAGTGGTTTTATTTTTTCCTCGTGTTTATGCTAGAAAATTTAACTTAAAGGAGAATGGCATTGAAGACAGTGTTGCAACAGAACCACCCCCACACATACCCACACACACACACACACACCTGCATTATCTAGGGTTTCCAGCCTCTCTAGGAAAGCGTTTAATACCGTTTCCAGCAACTTGTGATAGTGGACGGCTTTGCTACCAGATAAACTTGACTTCTTTGCTCAGAGTCTAGTCCTGGGTTCCCCTGTCATTTGCTTTACTCCACTTGAGACAGAGAAGTCAGCGTGGTTTTTTGTTGTTGTTTGTTTTGTTTCTTGTTTTTTTATTAAGTGTGTTTTGTTGTGACAGTTTGGCTTAGCAGAGAACAGATAGGGTTTTAACTAGACACAGCTTATTCTTTCTCATAGAGGTCCTGGTGTGGCAGTTACAGGATGTCAGGTCAGTACAATGGGTGTCTTCGGCTGTTCTGATAATCTCAAAAGTTCCTAGTATTATGTCCGTTTATTTAATTTGAAGGTAGAGTTCATTTTGAAGATGATTCAGCCCTATGATATTTGCACGATTAAATAATACTATAGTTATAAACATGCATTTGTTTTGGGCTCTGGCAACTGCACATAACACTGGAGGTAGTCTTTAATTTGCCCTCCCTTCCCCCACAGAAATTGTGTAAATGGAATATTTTTTTCTGTGCCCTATTTTCACTAATATGAAAGTAATTAATGAAGAAAGTGACAGTTTGCTTTGAAAGCAGGCACTATGTGTGCTTCTGACCATAGTGCTCAGTGTCTAAATGGCTTCTAGTACACTGATTAGCTTGTAGTTACAGGGAAACTATTCAAATAGAAAATTAAGAAAGAATACATATGTTACATAGTTTAAAAATTCCTCAAAGAGCTTTTGTTGTAATTGCCTGTACATTTGTCAGCTTCTTTAGTTTAGCTTTTAAAAAAAAATCTATTTGTGGTCACTAGCGACAAGGTACTATTCAAATCATTCAAATAGTAGCTCATTAATTCTTTTAACAATACTACTGAGGTAGATGCTGTTATTGCTGTTTCTTTTTGGGTGATGAAACTAACAGAAAGGTAGTTTGCTCAAGGTCACATTTAAATTTGTGCAGTCTGATTTTAAAGACTCCTTTTTGACTGTTGTACTGTGATCCCTTTTCAGTTTTGCTTAAGGTTTGAAATAATTTTTTTGCTAGTGTCCCAGAAAGATCCTTGTAGGGGGCGAAGAGGAATTAAGGATCAAACTCGACCCTTTTGCACATGTTAATAAGCAAGTACTTTACTCCTGAGCCACATTCTCAGCCTGAGATTATTGAGAAGGGCCTGGTACTAGGAGTGAACTCAGCCTCACCTGTGCTAGCCTAAGTAAGCACTCTGCCACAGAGATACACTCCACCTGCATGAGGGTTGGCGGTGTCCTTCAAACCAGCCTCCCAAGCATGCCCTACCATTCCCAGCTAAGATGTGTTTTTGATGTAATTCATTAAAATTTAATCTCTAAAACATGATTTGGAAGCTAGATCTAAGACTAATTGGTCTTTGGGACCCATTCTAGCTGATATATACATCAATTCTGTTTTTAAAGTCGTTTAACGACTTCCTTTACATTCACTCAGCTTAACGTTAATATATATATTTTTAAGAATTGTCTCTTTAAAAAACAATTGTCTAGCTTGCTTGTCTCTAATGGATAAGCTGAGTCCTTGCAATAATGATAAGACTATCCTAGCTGGGCAGTAGTGGTGTATGCCTTTAATTCTAGCACTCAGGAGGCAAAGGCAGGACCTCTGAGTTCAAGGCCAACTAGGGTTCACAGAAACTCTGTCTTGAAAAGCCACAAATTTTTAAAAAGGAAAAAAAGACTATCGATTGATAACAAGGCATGATGTTGTAAATATTTAATCCCAGCTCTAGAGAGGCAGGTCTCTCCGAGTTCCAAGCCACCTAGGACCATATAGTGAGACTCTGTCACAGTCTGTCTGTCTTTGATCTGCTTATGGTAGTGCATGCTTATAATCCCAGTAAGGGGGTGGGTAGCTGAGGAGGGAGGAATGGCAGTCCCAAGCCAGCCTGGTTGCATTGTGATAACCCCACCTTACCCTGCCCCTGTTTCTGGGAGAAGTCTGTGAAAAACAAAGGTAAAATAACACTTGTGCTGCTTGGTGATTAATGAACCTGCTTTTTTTTTTTTTTCAAGACAGGGTTTCTCTGTAGCCTTTGGTTCCTATCCTGGAGCTAGCTCTGTAGACCAGGCTGGCCTCGAACTCACAGAGATCCGTCTGCCTCTGCCTCCCGAGTCCTGGGATTAATGGCGTGCGCCACCACCGCCTGGCATGAACCTGCTTTTGATACTTTATTTATATATTATTCCTTGTACTTATTTATACACCAATTTGTTGTTGTTGTTGTTCCAAGATTTGACACACGCCAGGCACTATACCACTAACGCGCCCCTGGAACCATACACTGTGACACTTGTTTGTTTTGAAAGATCAACTGTAGAAGCAAGCAGTTTGCTGTCTGGGTGTATAGGATTATTTTAGTTAACACTGTCCCAAGGTAACGTTTGTTATCAGGAAATTATAATTTGTAAAAGTGTAGTTTTTTTTAAGCTAGATAAAATGTCACTGTTTCTAATGGAACTTATTTCATACATAAAGTTAAAGGTTGTACTTAACATTCTATTTCCACCATTGAAAAACAAAACAAAAAACCCAGGTGTTTTGGGGGAGGAAATGGGTAGATTTGAATCACTTAGAGTATTGCATATTAAGTACTGGGGAGTAAGTACTGTGTGTGCGCATAGAAATCTTCTAGGGAGCACTCTGTGCTAAGGAAGCAAAAGCAGGACTCATGTAATTATTGTGACCACATTGCGTGTGAATTTAATCTAATTGTCCCAACAAGCCTATGATTTGTCTGTTACTGCTACCTAGATTTTATAGCTGGAGAAATAGCATTAGAGGAGCACCTTTCCCGGGGTTACAACACCTGGGTTGTGTTGGGGGCACTTTGAGTCAGGTAGCTTGATTCTAGAATCATTCCCTTTTGATGGTATTTCTTCAGTGAATTAATAACCACCCAGTCATCTCCACAGAGTATGTTTGAATAGGTGTATTTGTCTAATATGTATACAATAATATCTAGCTGGGGGGGGCAGTTCATGCTAAATACTGTTAAAGATAAGCATTTAATATCTTTTTAGGTAGGTAGACTTGTTTTCCCCTTCTGAACTTATAGATACTTTAAATTTGCCAAATTGTAGTCCCAGCACTGGACACACAGAAGCAGGTGGATCATTTGAGGCCAACCTGGTCTACTAAGCAAGTTCCAGAACAGCCAGGGCTACACAGAGAAACCCCATTTCAGGGTTGGGGTGTGGGGGTCCCTGTCAAATCCTCACTATAGTACAGTAGTGGGACCAAGTTTTCACTGCAGCAATCTAGCTTGGGGATTGCTTGCTTTCATTTTAGAGCAATTTTATGTAGTATGATTTATAATTACTTTCATGACTAAAATTCTTTACTATGTATTTTATACTTGTATAAAGTATTTTTTTACTTGTATTTTATACAAATTTAAAATGTGTATTAAATTACCTTTAAAAAGATTAGTGCAATTTTTCTTGATCCTTTCCCCCTTATAAAGAGTCAAGGGAAAAAAAGGCGATTCAGGGAACCATCCTATGTTTCTTCTGTATCATCTCATAGTCTACTAGTAAGAGATGAATACATACTAAAACCCGGCTCATCACAGGACAGTGTCCTCTGCGTATCTCTTCAGTACTTTAACAGAAATTGAAGTTGTAGATTCAGGGTTCCTTTTGTCTGAACTGTGTAATGGCTTTGTGCCTTCCAAGCCTTTGTTGTTGTCGGCTGGTACCTTCTCACTCAGAAATACTCTTGTCTCCCTCACCCCTACCAAGTTACTGAGAAGGAAGGCCTGCCAGAGGAAGAGACTGTGTCCCCATGTCCTGCTGCAATCCCCAGAATGGTGGTTCCTTTCTAGGTAGCTCAGCCATCCCATTAACCTCGCAGTTCCTGTGCCTTTGGGTTCTCGTTCTGTCTCAGTCTCTTCTAGAACCGCATACACTTTGTCACTCACCTAGGGTCTTCCACAGGGTTGGCTCATTGACCACAGGTATCTGTGGTTTTCTCTGTATGACTGCCTTGTGCCGCCTGCTTTCTCCATTCCAAGTGCTGTTTCTCCACATTCTTTCCTCACTCTCTAGAATACTGTTACTGCACCTTTAGTTTTTAGCCCAGACTCCTTCTCAGTTACCATCTTTTCTTTACCGTGCCCACTTAACAGATGGATTCTCGCCCTCCACACACACACACCTCCCTACCCCTGTGATCTACAAAACACCCTTTTCGTCTATTCTTAAAAATAGGTTTAAGTGACCTTTCCATGTTCAACACCCCCTTGTTTGTGTCTTTTGTTACTGGTACTTCTCTAGTGTTTTGTGTGGTGTCCTTTCCTTGAGGGAGGCGAATGTGTCCTTGCACATTTTTATTTTCTGGTCACCTTGTTGAAAATCTGTTTATAGTAGTAGGTCATTTAAAAATGTTCAGGCCTGACTAATAGATTCATGATTCTTCCTTTGCAAGAAACAAACAAAACCTTACCCAGAAGCATTAGGAATATATCATTGGAGGCACACAAACTGTACCTTCCTCCAAATTAGTGTGGTGGACGGAACCCAAGACTATCCTAAATTCACCCTTGGTCCCATCTTGTAGAAAGCAGTGGTGAATTGCTTTCAAAGGGAGATGATACGTGCTTACTGGTTGTCAAAGCTGTGACCTTTGGCAGGATTGGTGCATTCAATATGTTATTTCATTTAGAATGTTTTGAATTTACAGTGGCTGTGCTGGGACACAACCCCATGTAAGTCAAGGAGCATCTGCAGTGTTGTTGAGGCTGTATTTAATCTGGAATTGCTGAACACTAAGCCTTGATAAGTTGAGAGTCAGACTCTTTCAATAAAACGCAAGCATTTAAATAAAATGCAGAACATGCCTTAGTTCATTCTTTTTTGCATCCACCTGTGAATATGAACATAATTTGGGATAACAGTTTCTATTGGAAATTCATAGAGAGCGAATATTTGCTGAACAAATACTAGATCAAATCCTGCAACGTTTCTGGTATTAGACTACTGTTGACCTCCAGAATGTCCTTCCTTGTGATTGTTGTAGCTAGTCAGCTACAAGCCAGGAGTCCTCACTCTTGGCTAGTTCTCTGACCTCTTAGCCCATCGGGATTTGTTTATATTATTACTGTCATCTTGAGAAACTTCCAGTGCACAATGACTGCTTATTTGAGCTAGTCAGTAGTAGCCTTGAGATTTTTTTTTTCTTTCAAGAGGGGATGATTTAGTGAGATGTTCACTAGTAAGCTGCTAGGCTTATTGTAGAACCAGCAAGTTCTCTGAGTGTCATGCTGACGAGATTAGCTTCCCAGTATGTCAGTACCTATGCTTTATGAAAACAAAGTGGGCCTTTTGTTTAAGTTTGTGTGAGAAATGTTTGTTGAAAATCAAATTACTGGAGTTTCTATGTAACTAAAATTCATGGGATTTTATTGTTGCTGGTTTGGATTTTGTTTCAGTTAAATGATTTTTTTTAAAGCCATACTCCATAATACTTTTAGTTTTTTAATTCAACTATTAAAAACAAATTGTTGTATCTCTACCATCTCAGCACTTATCATACACCTCCTTTGAAATAAAATATCTGAAACTTAACAACTTTTAGTGACTAATGTGTTACATTGATAGATCATTTTATCTTTACCGTTGTTATAACTGAACACTGAATGAATATTGTGATTGTTAAATGTGTTTCATACATTTATAGAATGGATGATGGTGATAATTCTGAAAAGAGTGTAAATGAAGAAAATGGAGAAGTATCAGAAGACCAGTCTCAAAATAAACACAGTCGTCACAAAAAAAAGAAGCATAAACACAGAAGTAAACATAAGAAACATAAACATTCCTCAGAAGAAGATAGGGATAAAAAACATAAACATAAGCATAAGCATAAGAAACGTAAAAAAGGAGCTGTAGATGCCTCTGACAAAGAAGGCCTCTCCCCTGCAAAAAGAACTAAACTTGATGACTTAGCTTTGCTGGAAGACTTGGAAAAACAGAGAGCCTTGATTAAAGCTGAGCTTGACAATGAGTTAATGGAGGGAAAGGTCCAGTCTGGAATGGGGCTCATTTTGCAAGGCTATGAGTCTGGCTCCGAAGAAGAAGGAGAGATTCATGAAAAGGCAAGAAATGGAAATAGGTCTAGTACCAGGTCTTCCAGTACACGGGGGAAACTTGAAATTACGGACAACAAAAATAGTGCAAAAAAACGAAGTAAAAGCAGATCCAAAGAAAGGACTAGACACAGGTCGGACAAAAGGAAAAGCAAGGGAGCTGTTGACATGGTGAGAGAGAAAGCAAATAGGAGCAAGTCCAAGGAGAGGAGAAAATCCATAAGTCCGTCCAAAAGAAGCAAATCTCAAGACCAAGCAAGAAAATCAAAGTCCCCTACCCTTAGACGGCGGTCCCAAGAAAAGATTGGGAAGGCCAGATCTCCTACTGATGAGAAGATTAAGATTGAAGATAAAGGTAAAATAAAAGATAGGAAGAAATCACCAATTGTAAATGAAAGAAGTCGAGATCGATCTAAAAAATCCAGGTCTCCAGTTGACCTAAGAGATAAATCCAAAGACAGAAGGTCAAGGTCCAAAGAGCGAAAGTCAAAGCGGTCTGAAATTGACAAAGAAAAGAAGCCAATTAAGTCTCCTTCAAAAGATGCCTCTTCGGGGAAGGAAAATAGGTCACCCAGTAGAAGACCTGGCCGGAGTCCCAAAAGAAGAAGTTTATCTCCAAAACAGCGAGACAAGTCAAGAAGAAGTAGGTCCCCACTTCTCAATGACAGACGGTCTAAGCAGAGTAAATCGCCTTCTCGAACTCTGTCTCCAGGTAGAAGAGCCAAGAGCCGATCCTTAGAAAGAAAGCGAAGAGAGCCAGAGAGGAGACGACTTTCTTCTCCAAGGTAACCTGCTTAGGAAACATTTCATGCTCTTTACTAATGCTTTATATTTTAAAGGGAAAATAGAGTATGATGGTAATTCTAAATGAGATAGTGATTATTATCATAACTTTAGTGTAACTTAGTACATTAATTATATTAACGCTGAAGTGTTTATAGTAATTTATGTGTTTTATGAATAGTTTGATGTCCATTTCTTTCAAATTCTTGACTTAATTTAGCCTCAAATTTGTTCAGTCAACCATTTAAATCGAAGCAGTTTACTAAATCTGCATGGGATTATTTTAGCTCACTGAGGGGTGGTGGTCCTTCATAAACTCTCTTTTTAGGGGAGGGTGTTGAGGCATGGTCCCATGATGTAGCTGTGACTGGCCTCAAGCTTAGTGTTCTCACTTGAGTCTCCTAACTTCTGGGTTTACAGGTGTGCCCCACTGCACTAGCCCTAAGCTAGTAGATTATACAACCAAAGGAATGATTTATTAGAACCATAGAATGAAATTTGGGGAAAATGGAAGAGGCTTTTTAGAAACTAGTTTATTGTGTATATAGGAATTGTGTATTTGAAATTATCTGATCTGCCAGCTTTTACTTAACTAAAAAGATGTTGGATTCTAAAGATGGCATGAATTCTTAACTATTTTCATTGCCATTAATATTAATATGTTCATGTAACTATAAGTTAATCTTAAAAGTTAAATCATCACATTCTGAGAACTCTCAGGAGTGTTTTCAAGAGACTCATTATTCTTCACTTCTGAGTAGCCTTATGTTAAACATCTTCCCTTTTCCTTCAGCATTCTGCTTGGATTGTCTTATCTGAAGTGTTTTAGTCGTCCCATTTTGCTTGGAGTTCAGTAGGAAATTCTGAAAGTTTTATAGAAGACCAAACTTACGTATTTGAAAAACCCCCCTTTTTAATCATGAAAAGGTCAAATAAAACAGAAGCCTATTAAGTCCTTTGCCTCCCCATCCCTCTAAGCCTCTTCCAATAAATTTGTATCCTGCTAGCCCACGTCATAAGCACATTATAGTTGAATATAAGTGCTTTCTTATAAATGGAGTCTGCAAATTATCTCAAAGTATAAATGTTATACTATTTTTTGAAACATGCTTTGGTGACAGTATATAGGTCATTTTTTTTATATTTTATAACCACAGTAAGTTACAGTATAGCTGTTCTGTGTTTTGCTGATGAATGTTAGATGGGTTTATTTTTCACTATTGGATACAGAGGTTCTGTTGGTTATATTTGAAGCTTCTTTGTAGAATATTCCCAAGTGAATTTGTCCAGTCTCTATATATACAGTTGTATCTTAGAAAATTTTACTTAACTCTAAACTCTCACATGTCCCAAGGCACAAACACACACACACACATATATATATATATAATAAATAAAATAAGATTTGACCACAGAAATATCAATATATAGACACTTCAAAATGAGGAAATAGATTATTATAAGCCAGTTAGGCAAATTTCCTTTGAGTTGTATATCTAAAATTAGAGTTTCTTTTTAACATGAATACCCCTTAATTCTTAAATTTTGAGGTCATGGGAAACACTTTCATTATATGCCTTCTGTAACACCACAATGCCAGTGGGGTCATCTGACTTTAAATGCTAATTCAGAGTAAATCAGAGTTACTCTAAGTTTGTGAATCTTACACTCTTTACATGTTGAGAGGATTCTTTTAGTTTGTTCTATTTTTGTCTTAACCTCCATTTGTTTCCCTTAAGAACACGACCTCGAGATGATATTCTCAGTAGGTGCGAACGATCAAAAGATGCTAGCCCCATCAATAGGTGGTCTCCAACCCGAAGAAGAAGTAGGTCTCCCATTAGGAGGAGATCCCGTTCCCCGTTGAGACGCAGCAGGTCTCCAAGACGAAGAAGCAGGTCCCCTCGGAGAAGGTAAATATAAAGGACAAATGTTATTGTCTCGACTTGTTCACATTTGACTCTTTGAAATTTTAGTTAGCTGCATTGGCAGGTTTTCCCATAGACCATTTTTCTCTGAAACATTTTTGTTGATCCCATAGCCACTTCCTGCCAGCATGTGGTATTGCACACAGTTTTCTTTAGTGCAGTTTCCTTTGAAATTCATGCAAGCCATAGGTCTTCAAGAACTCAGTTACGGGGCTAGGGAGATGTCTCAGTTGCCTTTCCAGAAGACCCAAATTTGGGTCTCATCATTCATGTCATGTGACTAAAACCACTTGTAACTCCAGCTCCAAGGGATGTGACCAAAACCACTTGTAACTCCAGCTCCAAGGGATCCAGTGCCCACTTCTGGTTTTCCTGGACATGTACATACACATGGTATTCATGAATACAGGCACACATAATAAAAGGAGTCTTTAAAATTGATAATACCTAGATTTTTTTTTTTAAACTTGTAGCAAGACCTTTTTTCAAAAAGCAAGGTTGTATAAGTAACTTGATTTTTGGTTAGGATTTCTGACTAAAACATTTCAACTCATTATTTGAAAACATTTTATATAAAGTGTATTTACAGGTTGATAAGAAAAGACTTAAAATCCGTGCATACATTAACCTGAACATAAGCATAAATGAACATTCTTTTGTCAACCTTTAATGTCGTTTGAATATAGTTTAAGAAGACTGTTGTGGGAGCTGCGGGCCTGCTTTTCGTCCCACCCGGCTCCCGCACGGCTAGCTTTACACCAGAAATAACAACACACAAACTGTATTCTTTTAAACACTGCTTGGCCCATTATATCTAGCCTCTTCTTGGCTAACTCTCGCACCTGGACTAGCCCATTTCTGATAATGTGTGTAGCACCCCTAGGTTCGCTTACCGGGAAGATTCTAGCCTACGTCCATCCTGGGTCGGAGCGTCATCGCCTCTCCCCGGGAGAGGGGAGCGTGGCCTCTGAGCTCACTTCCTCTTCCTCCCAGCATTCTGTTCTGCCTACTCCACCCACCTAAGGAATGGCCTATCAAAATGGGCCAAGGCAGTTTGTTTATTACCAATGACCTTCCTCCATCAGAAGACAGCATACTAAAGGCTTACATTAAAACCACCTTTTCATGTTTCTGATGATTTACTTCTTAAAACTATCTTCCTAGATATGGGAATGCATAAAAGTGCTTCTGCTCAGTATAAGGTTTCTGCCTTGGCCAAGTTTGTGTGCACCAGTGTGTACAATTGTGATCTCCTTCCTACACAGACTCGGGCAGGTGGTTTTCCTGCTGCTATCCTCTTGACCACTTTCTTTCTTCTCAGTTGTAGATCCATTTTCTGTTTGTAGTGTCATCTTTTCGTGTGTGCAGGTGTCCAAGATGCACAGAGGGCATTGGATCTCTTGGAGCTGTTGTTAGAGGCAATTGAGTCACAGCAAGTTGTGAGCTTCCTGATGTGGATGCTGAGAACTGGATCTAGGTCCTCTTTAAGGACAGTAAGCTGGGCTGGAGAGATGGTTCAGTGCTAAAGAGCCCTGACTACTTTTTCAGAAGACCTGGATTTGGTTCTTGGCACCCACATGGTGAATTACAACCCTCTCCTTCTCCCCCCTCCCATAAATAAATGGATTGATTAATATTATAAAATTTAAAAAGAAAGCCTTAGGTTTGTCTTTACTGTACCTAGTAAGCAGTAGTGTGCCTTTAAATTGATTTTATTAAAACATAGCTAGGCCAGTAGGGTGGGAAGAGGTGCTTGCACAAAGCTTAAGTTTAATCCTCAGATGCTACAGGGTGTCAAATAAGAAGTAGCTCTTGTGGGGCTGGAGAGATGGCTCAGAGGTTAAGAGCATTGCCTGCTCTTCCAAAGGTACTGAGTTCAATTCCCAGCAACCACATGGTGGCTCACAACCATCTGTAATGGGGTTTGGTGCCCTCTTCTGGCCTGCAGACATAAAGACAGAATATTGTATACATAATAAATAAATAGATAGATAGATAAGTAAATAAATAAATAAATAAATAAATAAATAAATAAATAAAAGAAGTAGCTCTTGAGAGTTGTTTTCCACTCATGTGCCTGTTAGACTTGTACACATGAAGGTGTAAATAATGTTTAAGACTTCATAAAGTAGCATTCTCTGGGATGTATGAAATTATGAGGTGTGACAGGCACACCTAGTCACCACAGTCTAGAGAGAGAAGATTCTACCTCTTTGTTATCAGCATCTCCTTTGACTCTAGCTCCTAGCGACCATCTGTGTGTTCTGTCCTTGTAGTTTCAACTTAGGTTTTATAGAAACTATTTTATGCTCTTACTTTGGGAGTTTATGTAATTGGTAATACAGTTAACATGCATAGCTGGCATAAACAGCTTAGAGAACAAACGTTGTTGAGACCCAAAGGAAACCTTATTTTTACTATATTAATAAATGTATGGCCAGAGAGATGGCTTAGTGAATAAGAACACTCTACAAGCATGAAAACCTGAGTTCAAATCTCCTGTGGTGATACTTTGTGTATGTTTTAACAAATAAAGCTTGCCTGAAGATCAGAGTGCAGAGCTAAGCCACTAGAGGCCAGGCAGTGGTGGTACACATCTTTAATTCCAGCACTTGGGATCATATGCCTTTAGTTCCAGCACTAGGGAGGCAGAGACAGGAGGGCAGTACAGTCTGAGGTTTGGTGGAGACAGCTGAAGTCTGAGGATCGTCCCTGCAGTCAGAGGACGAAGTCTGCAGAAACAGTCTGAGGACAGGATAGCCCCTTTGGTCTGAACATTGGTAGAGGTAAAAGGTCTCCCTAGTGGCTGCCTGCGCTGCTTCTCTGATCATCAACATTAATCCCTATATCTGATTCTGGGTTTTTATTATTAATACCAGTTAGAATTCGTGCTGCATCCTCATAACTCAGATAAAAAGCTGAGCATGGCTATATAAGCGTATGACTCTGGCATTTAGGGGACAGACAGGTAAATCCTGAGTGCTGGCCACTCCAGCTAAAAAGGCAAGTTTCTCAGGTCATAATGAGACTCTGTCTCAAGAATTTAAGATGGAAGACAATAGAGAAAGACATCCTGCTCCCTTTTCTGCATTCTTAACACTCTCACATATGTGTCTACATAAGATAACATAACACATATATCTAGTATGGACCAGTACTGAGTCACAACTTTGGTGCTGGTAAATATTGATAGTGTAGCTCAGTTGTAGAGTACTTGACTTGCACACACACTCTCCAGAACAACCAGAGAAACAAGAAACAAATATTTGTTTCCATTTAGCTTAACTCCATATTCATGAAGAAAAAAAAAGAATATGACAGATTTTATTAACTATGTTTTAGTTGTTGAAATTTTTAAGTGAAGGGCCAGAGAGGTTCCTCTAGAGCACTTGGTGCTCTAGCAGAGGACCTGGATTTGGTTCCTAGCAACCACATGGTAGATCACTGTTGTATGTAACTCAAGTTCAGGAGATCAAATGCCCTTTTCAGGCCTCTGCAGGTATCAGTTGTACACATACATACATTTAGGCCCTCACAAACACAAATCTTTAAACCAAATTTTTAATGACTCTGGGTCAGCCTCCTCCAAGTGCTAGGATATATATTGTGCCACCATGCCTGTGCACCTTTCTTCAATAGACTAGTTTTTGGAGATAGGTGGGTTCCCAGAAAAAGAAAGTCTTCCTTTATTCTTCCCTACGCATGTATGCCCTTTGCTTACCTTAATTGATACTTTAACAAACACTTATTTGTTCCTTTCTTTTTCATTCAAATAGAGATAGGGGTCGAAGAAGCAGGTCTCGCTTGAGAAGAAGATCTCGGTCACGTGGTGGTCATAGGAGAAGGAGCAGAAGCAAAGTAAAGGAAGATAAATTTAAAGGAAGTCTTTCTGAAGGAATGAAAGTTGAGCAAGAATCTTCATCTGATGATAAGTAAGACTGGAACTACACCCATTTCATGTGTCTAGTACAGGAAATGCACTAGGTGATGTAGATGTACAAGAGATCTTTAATTTCTACCTGAGTGACATAAGTGAATCCCTAATTTCATGCAGAATTTACAAGCTAACCTTTTGTGGTCATTAGATAGGCTTATGGCATAGATAACACTCTGATTTTAGGGGTTCTGATTTGTCTAGATTGAGTTGAATGTTGGGCCATCATTTTAATGAGTCTTCCTTTTGTTTTTATTAGAACAGACAAGTTTAGGGGAAGACTTGTACAAAGTTCAGACTTTTCAGTTTGTCAGATGTTATGTGGTTTTCAGTTGCATAGTTGTTAGTATGTCAGTGGTGTTTCTCAAGTGTTAGAAATGTTTTAAAGTTTCTATAAGCACTATCTCCAAATCAAAGCTAATTTAGTTGGGTATTTCTCACTAGCACTTCTTGCCCTCATTGGAGACATTTTGTTGGTGTCTGAAGACGTTTGATTGTTACCTTGTGTTAGAAGGCCAAGAATAACTAGATCTTGCAATACCCAGGCTAATTTCACCTCACAAAACAACCCATCCCCCTAAATCAGTAGTGCTTGGGTTAAGAAACCCCAACTGGTTCTGTGACTGAGGAAGATGGGAAAGAGAAGAGTTCTGCATCGAGCCTGACACAGTCACAGTGCACTTCTTAGTGTCATGAACTACTCAGCAGACGCTAAGCATTCAAAGGACAGTATGCTTAGGAGGCCCTAAAGTTTGGGGGTACCATTGAAGAATATGTGGGTGGATATTCAGAATATGGACATTCGGAATAGTGTGTTGGATATTGAACCTTATTGCCCTTCTGAAAGAGTCAAGTGTTTGCATGAATACTTTTTTTTCTTTTTGTGGTTTTTTTTTTAAGATTTATTTATTTATTATATATACAACATTCTGCCTCCATGTATGCCCACATGCCAGAGGAGGGTGCCAGATCTCAGTACAGATGGTTGTGAGCCACCATGTGGTTGCTGGGAATTGAACTCAGGACCTCTGGAAGAGCAGCCAGTGCTCTCAACCGCTGAGCCATCTCTCCAGCCCCTTTTTGTGGTTTTTTGAGACAGGATTTCTCTGTGTGGCCCTGGCTATCCTGGAACTCATTTTGTAGACCAGGATGGCCTTGAACTCAGAGATTTGTCTGCCTCTTCTGGGATTAAAGGTATGTGCCACCACCACTATCCAGCAGACCATGAGCATTCTGTGATCTAGAAAAAAATAACAGCTTACTTGTTCCAACTTTTCTTTAGAGGTGAGAAAACTCAGATCAAAGCAGGAAAAGAACTCTTTTCTATGTGTATGTAGAGATCCTTCTTGTTTTCTAGTTTTGGTGCCATGAACAAGGTGAGGATAAAGTTTGCTAGGCTTCCATCAGGCAGCTGAGAGTCGGACCAGCAGTGATGGCTCAGACTGTGGCTCCAACTTTAATTTTTAAATATTCGAGTGAACAGTTTGGGAATCTGCAAAAATGTATGAAAACATTTTTTTTAAAGCCTTGAAGATTTTGATGTAGAGGAAGAAGATGAAGAGGCGCTAATAGAACAGAGGAGGATACAGAGGCAGGCGATTGTACAGGTATGTGATGTGTAAATGGACGTTTCCTGTTCCAGGAGTCACTTCCTGGTTACTACATAGAGGCTTATATTAATTGTAAATGCTCAGCAGTAGCTCAGGCTTGTTACTAGCTTTTACACTTAAATTAACCCATAATTCTTACCTATGTTTAGCCATGTGGCTTGGTGCCTTTTCTCAGTATGGCATTCTCATCTTGCTTCTCTGCATTTGCCGGTGACTACTGACTCCACCCTTCATCTTCCCAGAATTCTCCTAGTCTGGTTCTGGTGCTCAATCTCTTCCTGCCCAGCTATCGGCCAGTCTGCTTTTTATTAGCCAGTGAGAGTAATACATATTCACAGTGTAGGGAAAGATTGTTCCACAGCAGTGGTGTTCCTTCTAATGCCTGGTACTCAGAGGAAAATAGATTTTTAGGTTGAGCACAGAAGGGGAATAGTGACGGTAACCAAATCACTAGAAGAGCTTCTACATTTGTGACACTTGCATTTCTTCAGTTATTAGAGCTGACTGTTTGGTTTTACATAGAATTGTGATATATGTAAAACATGAAATTTTGAGTATTCTTTTTTTTTAACAAACATGAAAATTCTTATAGGATATATTGTAAATTCATTTAGAAAAATCAATGATCTGTTACTATACAAAAAGCACTTTAGTATCTAAAAAGATAATGGCAAGGTTTGTAATTGGAAAATTTATTTTTTTGCACGTATGTTGTATACATGTACACGCGTCATTGCATGAGTATGGTGTATGGTGGTGCTGTGGATTATTTGGAAGGACTTGGTTCTGTGTGTGTGTGTTTTCTAGAAATTGAACTTCAGTTGCCAGGCTTAGTGGCAATTAACTTTTACCCACTGTGCCTTAGTTGCCAACCCATAATTGGGCTTTATATGAAAGTTGAGTAAGAAAGGCATTCTGTTCTGGTCTTAGCAGTCACAAAGTAATAAAATTTGCTGCTTTGAAAGAAAGGCAAACCACATATCTTTTGCGGTCCTGAGACAAAATCCTGGTACAGCTTTTGGGGCCATTGGGGACAACAATCCTCATAAAGTGTCTCAGAGGACAAAGACAAGAGCAGCCATGGCAGCTCACATGTAGCAAACGGTAAGTCAGGAAACCAAGGAAAGAATCAGATGCAGAAGAAGCAAGATAGACCTGGGAAGTTTTTAATGGCATTCTGGTAAAGTCTTTATTAAGCCGATACCCCTGAAAACTTGGTTGAGCCTGTTTTGTTCTTGGCCAGATTCAAGATCCCTTATCTGCAACCCTTGCCAGATGAGATTCAAAACTTAGACACTTTTGAATGTTAAACAGTATTATGGGGTGTATCTGTGTACATCACTTAGAGCCACCTGAGGAATCTAAAATGGATCCTGTGATCAGCACATTAATATTTCTAAAATGAGATACGTGAGTAGTCAAACCAGTGGGTAAAGAGCAATGAAAAATATAAGCTCATATAGTCAGGTCAGGTTTACCACCTGGTGAATGTACACCAAACACAAATACTTTTCAGACTTGGTGAAATTGGGAATTTTGTAAGGATTGTGCACCTGATGCAAGCCAGGTATGGATGCTTTGTTGTTTTAGCATTTGCATGACTCCCAGTGTCTAATGCAGCAACTTTTGAAAGTCAAATATTTAGATAATTTCTTTTATGAAGCTCATATATCTATTGTTATTACAGAAATATAAATACCTTGCTGAAGATAGCAATATATCTGTGCCATCTGAGCCAAGCAGCCCCCAGAGCAGCACGAGGTCACGATCGCCTTCTCCAGATGACATCTTGGAGCGGGTAGCTGCTGATGTAAAAGAATATGAGCGAGAGAATGTTGACACCTTTGAGGCCTCAGTAAAAGCCAAGCATAATCTAATGACGGTTGAACAAAATAATGGTGAGTTAGTGTCTTAATGATGCTTTTCTCTGGTTTTAGCTGTATAACCTTATAATGATTAGATTTGAGGGAAACTAAAAGGGAGTAAGAATATTGTGCTTACATGCTTTTTAGCTTATTTTGTGTATATGTGTGTCTGTATGGTATGGGTTTCATGTGCAGGCCAGGAGACAACCCCAGGTTTTATTTCTCCTGCTTCATTCATCTTTTCTTGAGACAGATCCTCTACTGTTAGAACTTGCTGCGTAGGCCAGGCTGGCTCACCAGGGCATTCACCTGTGTTTGTCTTCCTGGTGTTGGGATCACAAGTGCAGCTATGACGTCCTGCTTTTTTATACAGGCTCTGGCAAAACAAGGACTCCATTGATTCTCATTTCTTGTTAAGGGTGTCTGTGTTTTATTCAGTCATCTCACAGATGTGTGTGGATTATGTCCAGTTGTGGCTACCCATTGGATACTAATTTAGTAACACTGTATATCAGGTTGTTTTCAGAGCTAATCCACAGAGTTTTGGAATAGTTTGCTAGAAAGCCAATGTGTAAGAAGTAAAAAAAGTTTGATTAATACTACTGATTGTTCTGTTGACTTAGGTTTTAGTTTCTATTTTCATTTCTCAAGTATTAATGTGATCCCTGGATCAGAAGTGGATTCTTTGCATGTGCTCTTGCTGTATATTGTCAGATTCTCTTCTTTCAAGTTATGTCATCTTGCTATTCCATACACCTAGGTACTTACTTAGCCAAAGTCTTATTAATATAGTATTGTCTTCTAAATAAGATTTTAAAGGTAACTACATTTTAATCCAAGATTATTATGTAGTTATTGTTAACTTATTTATTTAAACTGACAGTGGCTAAAGTTGATGTTAGTCTTTCTGACGTGTACTTGTAGATTTTTATATCAAGTATTATGAGCTGCTTTTCAAATATTGGTTGAAAGTCAGTGTGAAAAAGGAAAAGATTTGATTAATACTACTGATTTTTCTTTTGACTTAGATTTTAATTTGATTTTATTACTCAAGTATTAATGTATATTTCATTTAAGGTTCATCTCAGAAGAAGCTTTTGGCACCTGACATGTTTACAGAATCTGATGATATGTTTGCTGCTTATTTTGATGTGAGTAGTTTTAAGTTAGTACTTAGGAAAAATTCTGTTTAACTAGTGTATATGAGCAGTTACAGAGAGAAATGAGGTTCTCATTGACAAAGTAAGAAAACATCTTAACAGGCTATGTGAATAGCATTTCAAATCCAAAGTGTACTAATTTTGTACCTCCCAGAGGCCTAAACTGTTAGTTGTTAAAAGGTAAGGTGTACAACAGAAGTATTAGAGAACTTTACCAGAGTTCTCTATCCAGAAGCCTAAATGTGCAGTACTTGTCTGCATGTATGTACATACCCCACCTCAACACGTGAACAGGAATATATGCATGTGTTAGATACCATGGGGAGTTAGTTAACTGACCTTAGTCACTAGTTGGTTGTGTGTGTGTGTGTGTATTTGTTTTTGTTTTGCTGTAATGTTTAACAATGCCATTTTATTGGAAGTCTTGACTACAAATACAGCTGAAAGTCTGGGGCCATTTTCAGTTTATATTTTAACGATCATAAGAAATTCAAGGCCTTAGTAAGAAGAAATAGAGAGGATATAACAGGAAATAAAAATGAGGTAGAATAAACAGTGTGTGAGACCCTGAAGACTCGATAGGCCTAAGTAATCTGCAGTGCATCACATGAACCACTACAGGCACACTAGAAGAACATGAGATGAATATTGTCCTCATTGAACTATCAACACCTATCATTTGCCTAGATGATACTTTGTGTTCCCATTCTGTTACTATAATGAAATACCTGGACAATTAATCGTAAAGAGAAAAGATTTATTTGGGTTCCGATCTGTAATCATCTGGCAGCACATCATGGCAGAAGTGGATGGCAATACTGCTCATGGTCAAGAAGGGGAAGAATACAAGAAGGATTTTGTGTCTCAAAATCTTTGAACTTAAGCTAGGTGATGACTCTTTAAAAGATTCCACTGCCTTCTGGCAGTGCCACTTGGGGAAACCAAAGCCTTTGTCACAAAGACTTGGGAGTGTGGGTTGGGGTGTCTAATAACCAAACTATGACATCATTGCAGGACCTTCTGGGTACCATGGAGAATAATATAGAATAGGGTTCTTCACAAATACTAGATAGATATTGTTATTTTTAATTTTCCCCACAGACTCAACCTAGAGCAGCCATTGAATGTTAGTATATTTCATGCCCGTGTGGTAAGGGTACAAATGTCTCTGGACAAGGAGGCAGAGAAAGGAATGTTGGGAATCAGTAGGCATTGTTGGACACTGATAGTTGACAAGTTATGTAGGGCTTTTCCTAGTCTGTCTCACCAGCTAAAGGAAACCAGATCTGATTTTTAATTTTTGTTGTCATTTTTAGTACCCTAATCATACCCTGAAAACTTGGAAATCTTGAATATTTTTCCTGGTATTAAGATATAAGACATTTGGTAATTATATTCTGGCTACTTAATGAAATGTTAGGTTTGCAGTCACCCAGCAAGCATTCATGTTGCCTCCCTCATTTCAGAGTGCTCGTCTCCGTGCTGCAGGCATCGGGAAAGATTTCAAAGAGAATCCCAACCTTAGAGATAATTGGACAGATGCAGAAGGCTATTACCGTAAGTTTGCATTTCTCATCAGCTTTAAAATTCATTGTACAGTTCCATAAAAGCACACTGTTTGGTGTATTCACACATTGTTCAAGTCTCAGTAGAAAAGTGTGGCACAACTAGTCTTGGCATAATGAAGTTTTGTTATATTCCAGTCAGCAGCCCAGAAGAAGCATTACATGTTAATTAAAGTAAAGCTAAGTTTGTGTGTAGATAATTTCAGCCGTGAGTGAATCCTTTAGAGGAGACGTCTATCACGTGACAATCTTTACATTGTAAGTCAAGAGAGCAACATGCAGAGGAACTGAGGTGCAGTCCCAGTGTCTGTCATGCAGTGTTACAGCTGAGGACACTTTGGTAGCGTGTTTATAGAGTTGCCGCGGTTGAGGGAATCCTGGAGTTGTCTGAAATGAAGAGATGACCAGCAGAGACCGTGACTGATCCCATGTCTATTGGAGATTTGATCCAGTTCTTAAATGACTTCAGTGTGTTAATAACTTTTTGATTTTATAATCAAACTTTTAACTTTTAAATTTGGTTTTAGGTGTGAACATTGGGGAAGTCCTAGATAAGCGTTATAATGTGTATGGCTACACTGGGCAGGGTGTGTTTAGCAATGTTGTACGTGCCAGGGATAATGCAAGAGCCAATCAGGAAGTGGCGGTAAAGATCATCAGAAACAATGAACTCATGTAAGTAACTAAACCCAAAACAACAGGAAAACACCCAAACATGAATCTTTGGGGGGAAAAATGAAATTTATGTCCTGGCAATGTGGAAGGGAAGCATGGGCAGCCCATATATGGCAGTTCTGTTGAACTTGTCAATCAGTACTGGGTTTCATGGTCTAAGCTGATGAGGATGACTAACCAGGCAGGTCTCTTACTCAAGAGGGCATTAGATCAAGCCACCATGTCGTTGCTAAGAATTGAACTCAGGATCTTGGGAAGAGCAGACAGTAACTGCTGAGCCATCTCTCCAGCCCATGAATCTTAGTTAAATAAAATTTTTAGAAGAGATTTTTTTTACTGTATATTTTAATTTACAGCCATATCTTACATGTGATGATTTAGAACCATAGATTATGTTGAACTCATTTCTGTACCTACTCTGTACCAATATATCCTTAGTTCTCCTGCCTTGCTTAATGCCGTGTCCTATTGTGACAACCTTAATCTAGAAGGAAGATAACAAAGTATATTGATTGCTGCTGACAGGAATTATTTGTCTTTCATCTCTTGACTTTTTTCTTTCATGAGCAGAAGTAATTGCTGTACCCATATATTTAAATTTGTACCACACACTGAGCTGGTAATAGCACCAGATTTTCACTGGCTTCTAAATGTTAGAAGTCTTAGAGATTTTTATTCAAGTCTTTGATTAAGCTTAGAAAGATGTGTTTGGTTTGGAAGGTCTGGCCTGTACTGTAGACACTAAGATGTAGCTTATGACAGTTTACTGTCAGATTTTCATTAGCGAAGTTATACTTAGGAAGACATGCCCAATAGTTACGTTCTGAGAAGAACCAAAATAATTATATCAAGGTATTTTGAGATTTTTTTTTTTTAAGTTTTTATCTTATGTGCACTGGTGTTTTGCCTGCATTTATGTCTGTATGAGGTGTCAGATCCCTTGGAGCTGGATCACAGACAGTAACTTGCCATGTGGCTGTGAACCCTGGTCCTCTGTAAGAACAGCCAGGGCTCTTAACCACTGAGCCATTTCTCCAGCCCCAAGATTTAAAAAAAATAAGTTAAATATAACAGTGTTACATGTGTTACAAATGGCATATCAGGCTGTATCTGAAAGATGTTACTCCTAAGTTCTTGTACCCTAATTTTCTTTTTCATTGCAGGCAAAAGACTGGTTTAAAAGAACTAGAATTCTTGAAAAAACTTAATGATGCTGATCCTGATGACAAATTTCATTGCCTGCGCCTCTTCAGACACTTTTACCATAAGCAGCACCTCTGTCTTGTATTCGAGCCTCTCAGGTAAAGTGTGAAACTGAGCAATCAAGTGCACATGTAGTTATCTGCCTACCAGCCTCATCCTGGGTAAATGCAGGGGAGATTTCGGGACTGCTTAGGGTTTCCTGCTGGTTCTTTTCATTAACCATATTCTCCTGAAAATCATCAGTGTGTAAAACATGACCTGATTGCTGTATCTTGTGGCAGACAGTAAGTAACCTTAGGTACCATGCAGGTCAGCAGTAATGTGGCTTCCAAGTTGTGTTTTCAAGGGGGCCTTTCTTGAGTAAAGGAGGAATTACTGTGTAGTATTTCTTCCTTTATGTTGAAAATCGAACTTTGTTGGGAAGCTGTACTATGGATTTATTGTTATTCTCTCAAATAATTTAGCAAACATTGGGGATAAGCTTTCTTAAACAATTATATAAACTGTATTTTGCACTTGATTCTTTTTATTTTTTTTTTAAATAAAACAAAAACAAACTCTTTTTTTCATTTTACATAGCAATTCCAATTCCCACTCCCTCCTTTCCTCCCATTTCCTTCACCTTTCCCCCACCCCATTCAATTCTTTTTTTTTTTATGCTTGAAAATATTTTTGCCTTTTGTATTTGATTTTTGACCCTATTTTCTTTGATTTTTCTCTCCTTAAAGTATGAACTTGCGAGAGGTATTAAAAAAGTATGGTAAGGATGTCGGTCTCCATATTAAAGCTGTGAGATCCTACAGTCAGCAATTGTTCCTGGCGTTGAAACTCCTTAAAAGATGCAACATCCTGCATGCAGATATCAAGCCAGACAATATTCTGGTAAGTCAAACAACTAGGTCAGCTTTGGTGTATGTCCACATCTTTTCCTGCTAATAACAGGACTTCTGTTATGTTGCAGGATAACATATTTTAACAGTATAATTCTATGTATTAATAGCCCATTATGACCTAATTTGCCAAATTTTATCTTTTTTGAAATTGAACCATGAATTTCATAGAAAACTCTTGAGGGAAGAGGAAATGAATCGTCCCTTTTTAAAAATGTATTGATGGATTTATAGTGTGCAGTGGTCCTAAGAATGATGGCAGTCATTTCCTTGAATAGCTGAAGACGACTGTGTAGTTTTGCTGTGTTGAAGTGTGCTCTGATCTTGTGAACACTAAAGAATTTGCTCTCTACTGAGCAGCTATTTGGAGTTCAGTTTTTAAGGTGCATGTTTGGTTTTGTTTCCCCAACTTCCCAAATCTCATGCTGAGATTACAGGCACATCCTACCACATTTGGTTCCTGTCTTTTTTTTTTTATTGCCTTTGAAGCTGACTTCTGGGACCCAAGCAGTGAGGCTCAGGTCCAGCTAGGTGTTATTGTTGAAAGGTCTTTCTTTGATGTCATACCATCTCTTATTAATGATTTCTGCTGTAGTACAATCAGATTTCTCAGTGACTGGTGATTTTGCAATCTGGAGACAACGTCATGGTGATAGCATTAATGCACAAGCACACCCCTGCATTTCTTCCCCTTTCTGTAGCAGTCAGAGTTTGAATCATATTCACAACTTGATGAATTGCTTCATTGTTTGCCAGTGATATGATCTACAACATGTTTTTTCTTTTGTAATTTTTTCCCCTTTAAATCTTATTTTATGAATGTAAGTGTTTACCTGCATGTATGTACATATACTAGGTGAGTGCAGTGCCCACAGAGGGAAAAAGAAGGTGTCACATCCCCTAGGACTGACATAATAGACAGTTGTGGGCACCATGCATGTTCTAGGAATCAACCTCTCTCTGGAAGTGAAAGTCAGTGCTCTGAGCAGCTGGACTATCTCTCTAGCCTTAGCACCCCCAGTTTTTCATTGTTTTGTTTTTGTTTTTTGTTTGTTTTGTATTGCATTGTTTTATTTTTGTTTGTTTTGTATTACATGCTTTTTTTTTTTTAGTTCCTTCCGGAATAATGCCATAGAGGAAAAACCATATATGTTAGGTTTTCTTTACTGAGATCATGTTTGAGCTGTGACAAACCAAATTCTTAAAGAGATTGTGATTGGGCAAGGGGCTATTTGTAGCTCAGAGGTAGAATGCTTGCCAGCATGCCTGAGACTCTGGGTTCAATCTCCATCCAGTACCGTACCCCAAAACTGCGATCTCATAAAGTTTAATGACTCCCAAGGCTCTAATTTTGAGTACACAGTTATTTTGTGTAGTTATATGTATGTGGTACATGAATGTGTACACTTGTACATAAGGGTGCTTGTGCCCATGTGTAAGCGTGTAGAGGCCAAAAGTCAGCATAGCATGTCTTTCCTCTTGTTCTCCATCTTAATTTTTCGAGGCAGAGACTCTCACTGATTCTGGAGCTTACTCATTAGCTATGTTAGCCAGCCTGTGAGCCCCTGGGAGTGTCCTGTGTCTGACAATACAGTTCTCCCACCACTCCCATCTTGAGTGTGTGCTTGGGACCTGAGCTCTGGTTCTCTTACTTGTAAAGCCAGCATTTTACCCACTGAAACCACACATACCATCTGTCTTAAAGTAATTCCTTCCAGTCTGTGACATTAATAATGATGCACATTCTATCTTGATACTTGGTTTGTGTTTATTGTATTGTACTGTGTGTCTAATATAACTTAGGGGTGGGATTACTGAGAAATTAGCGAAATGGTAGGTATGCTCTAAGTGGATTAAGAAATTGATAGCCAACTTTATACTTATTTTTTACTTCAGATTGGTCTTTTTAAAAATTGTGAAATACAGCATATATCAAACACCTGCAGTTTAAAAGATACGAAGATGTTTGGCAATAGCTCCTCTTTTTTCCTTTTAATGTTAGTTTAGATTTTGGGAACCACGAAAAGGGGGGGAAAAACAATCTTGGAGAACACCTAGAACTGATTTCATTCCTGTCAATCTAATGTTTTTAGCCTAGTTTTAGCTGCAATGTGATTCATGTGCAGCATTCCCCATGGGGAATAAAAGTTGCTTAGCAAACTAAAGAGAGGCATTGCCGAGGGTATGGTGCATTGGTGTATTTTTAGCCTACATGAGGGCCCTGCACTGTACCCAATACCAGGTAAAACACCATCTGAGTGAATGTAGGGCTCTGCTAACATTAAATGCATTGTAACCAGCTCACAAGTTCCCCTGGTGCATAGTTCCATGTGTTTTCTGGGTGTTAGACCTTTTTGAGTAGCTAGATTCATTTTTTGTTGTTGTTTTGTTTTGATCACAAAAAATGTTTACCATTTTAAGATAACTTTCTGCTGGTCTCCAAAGTTAAGAAAAAAATCAGTGTTGGTATTGTATTATAGTTTAAAATAATTTGTGTTTGGCTGAGCTTCCTGTCTTAGGCCTTTAATCTTAGCGCTTAGAGGCAGTCAGACTTTGTGAGTTCAAGGCTAGCCTGGTCTACATAAATAAGTTCTAGGCCAGCCTGAGCTGCATAGAAAGGCTCTCTCTGGGACTATGGGGAAGAAACTATTATAGCTCAATTCTGTGGATACAGTCCAGCCTGTTCACTAGTTTCACCTTGTGGTGATAACTCCCCTCACAAAGAGAGTTCTAGAGTCAGCTAAACTAAATTGTCACGGGGCTGGGATTAGTGGGCCGAGTTCAAGTCCCACCTTGGCATTTGTATATGTCTATTTAGAAGGGGGGGGGACTCTGTAATATGAATTAACTTCACTTGTTAATCCTGAACATGCTTCTGATGGTGAGTGGCAGCAATGGTGGAGCAGCTCCAGCCTTTCTCAGCAGATGTCACTGTTACTGTGTACGTGGGAGTACTTACCAAGGAAACAAGGACAGATGGCTAATAGACTTCATGTCTGTCAGTTCTCTCACATACATTTAAATTTTTCAGATTTAAAGTGATTACAGTGGATAGAAACCAGGTACCTAGATGAAGAATCATTTAGTGTTAGGTGTCATCTTTCCTTTGCCATTGTATTTTTCTGGCAACTGGTAGTTGACTTTGGTCAATTTTTTTTTTTTATTGATAAACATTCTCATGCTCTTTTTAGAGAGTAACTTGACTTTAGGCATTCAAGGAAATCTTAGAAATGCTTTGCCTCATGAAATGAGATTTTTATTTCATGATTCAAATCCATTTTAAATACCGTTAAGTAAAATTAAATAGGCCTGATGTTCCCCCATGCTGCCTTACTAGACAAAAAAAAGTCTTACTAGTTGTAATAAAATATTTTAAGAGCACTTTTTTTATAATTAGGAACTTGGATAATAGAAAAGGAAAATTTTAAATGCGTGATTTTTTGTATTGAGTTTAATATAAATTTTTAAAAGACAGTTTTGATTTGCCTAATTATTTCTGGCATGAATTGAATTTCCTTGAAAAATGTTTTGCAGGTCAATGAATCAAAAACAATTTTAAAGCTTTGCGATTTTGGATCGGCTTCGCATGTTGCAGATAATGACATAACGCCTTATCTTGTCAGTAGATTTTATCGTGCTCCGGAGATCAGTAAGTTTCTTAGAGTGTTGTTATACCTGGGCCATCCTCTGTGGTGGTGGCAGCGTGTGTAATGTCTAAGCACTGTTTTCCATCGCACTTCAGCAGCTGCACCAGTTCATTCATGAGGAAGGGAACCATAGCAAGTTCATCCTCCTCAGGTGGAATGAAGGTAGTTGTGGCAGGAGTCTTGATCATGTCGAGCAAGAGTAGCAAAACAGTTGTGGAAAACCCTCGACTTTAGAAGACTGCTCTTGATTGTTCAAGGTCTGATTATCACGTTTATGGATTGTGTGGGACCTTTGGTTTGCTCTTCCTGTTGCCTGGGTTGAGGTGGACTAGCGCCTCCAGCAAAGGTGAACGGAGAGAGAGAAGGAAGGCAGCACCTGTGCTTGTCCCTCTAGTTTTCTCCTCTCGTTGTTAAACCTGTGGCCATTTTTTGTTTTTCTTTTTTTTCTTTCTTTCTTTTTCTTTTTTCTTTTTTATTTAAGTATATCTCTTAAGAGTTAGTGGGAAAGAACATGAAACTAAACTGAGACATGGATGTGGCTATAGTTCAAGCTCAGGTAGTCCCCATTACTGGAAATAAAAGTTAAGGAGTTGTTCATTCTTATTCTCATGTATTAAAACCTCCATTTTGTTTTCAGTTATAGGTAAAAGCTATGACTATGGTATCGATATGTGGTCTGTAGGTTGCACCTTATATGAACTCTATACTGGAAAAATCTTATTTCCTGGCAAAACTAATAACCATATGTTGAAGCTCGCTATGGACCTCAAAGGAAAGATGCCAAATAAGGTAGGATAAGTTCCTTCCTGTAGACTTAAAGACTCCTAACACTTTATCATCTAGACTACAGCTTGTAAAATAAAGCTCTCAAAGGCATGGGTAGGTGGCTGTTGTGAGGCCTTAGCTCCTTTCTTGTTAGGGGTTCCAGTTAATGATTCTAATCAGCCAAAAGCTATGAAAGAGAATTCCCTTTTCAGTAGCAGGAGGGGGGCACCCTTGTTGTTGATGAGAAAGAATTGCAACATGAGACAGTAAATGAAAGACAGAATGGAGAGCAGCGCATGAGTTAGTTACCATGTGAGGGAGTGCACTGGTCAGAAGAGAAGGTAGCTAAGTATAGCACACTTACTAGATAGCACTCTTGGTTCTGCGTACAAGGGCTTCTGGGCCCTAGCAAGAGAGTTTTAAATAATGTTTGCATGAATTATTGCATAGAATTGGTAGTGTGCCAGGCTGCTTTATAGTAATTTTAAAGCCCTTTCCCCACTGTTTTGTAGATGATTCGGAAAGGTGTATTCAAAGACCAACATTTTGACCAAAATCTGAACTTCATGTACATAGAGGTTGATAAAGTAACAGAGAGGGTAAGTCTGGCTTGAGTGTGCCACAATGGTGGTTGCTATTTGTCTTTTCAGTGTGGGGACTGAGGTGGGGTTTCACATTTATTCGGTCAGTGCTCCTGCCACTGCACTTAGTCCCCATGCTGTATGCTTCATTATCCATGAATTGAGTTCTGTGTGCCATGTGCATTTGTGATTACTTTTAAAATGACAACAAAATATGCAATTTCTTTTTGCTATTAATTCCTGAATAAAGCACATCAGGCCATGAAAGCAGTGAAGGGAGTGAAAATGTTTCTCTATGGTCATAATAGTCCCTAGTTAGGCCCTTGCCACCTCATTTAGATACCTTGATCTGACTTTCCATATTCTTCTATATTGCTATTGGAGGATGTTGTCTATATTTTGAGTTTTGCAGAGTCACAAGCCAAGTTCTCCATAAACTCTGCCTTATTTAGCATTTTTCTCCTCTCTGCAAAGCCACTCTTGTCCAAGAAACACACTGGCAGGCATACTTGGGCTTGGTGCCTTTGCTCACAGACTTCCATGAGCTGAATCATCCTGAGTTACCTCCTCTCCTGAACACATTTATCCAGCATTGCTGAAATACGCATTCCGTATCAGCATTTCTAAAACCTACAGGATGAAGTAATAATTTGCTAATTTTTGACCTGTAATACCAAATCTTTGCTTTGTTAGAGCACTGGGTAACTTGTTCTGGTACTGGCCTGGTTCAGACTGTCTCTTGCCACTGAAGAATAAGACCAGAGAAAGCATAGTTCAGGCAGCAGATGCTCATTTGGCTAATTGGGGGTTTTTCCATTTAAGTTCCTTGCTTGTTGTTTGAAAAGCTGTGGAGGATAAAACTACATAAAAACCATGATTGATCATCATAAATATTCTTGTTTATATATTAATATAGACAAACAAAGTTTGGTTTACATTTACATACATGTAACCTATTTAGAGCCATGCATTGTAAAAATTATTTTTAGGAGAAAGTTACTGTCATGAGCACCATTAACCCAACTAAGGACCTGTTGGCTGACTTGATTGGGTGCCAGCGACTTCCTGAAGATCAACGTAAAAAAGTACACCAGCTAAAGGACTTGTTGGACCAGATCCTAATGTTGGACCCAGCTAAGCGAATTAGCATCAACCAGGCCCTGCAGCATGCATTCATCCAGGAAAAAATTTAAACGAGATGAAGAAACTCCAAGGGTTTGAGTAACTAAATACAAAGACTGAAGAAATTTCACAGCAGTTTATTATTAATGTATATAAACTTATAAATATTTCTGCAGCAAATTTGAGGAAGCATGATATATTTGAATTAACACCAAGGGTGATATTTCTTTTAGAAATGTTAGTTAAACTGTTTTGTGTCTTATGTGAAATTTCACTGTAGAAATGTTTTAATTGCCAAGACTGCACAAAATTAAAGTGCTAATGTATATGGTTGCAGTTCACATAAAAGACAAAAGCATCTGTTATGAGTAGCAGTGCTGGGTGGTTGATTTGTTTTTAGCAGACTTGGCTTCATTTTGGTCTTCAGATACAATGGCCAGCATAAATGCTGTTTATATTCACGTTTTCCTAGGTGTGTGTGTGCAGGCCACAGCAGCATGCCCTTGGTGTAGTCAGTGCCGAAGGGAGTCTGTTCCTTCTTGAGCCTGCCTGCAGGGATGTCTCCTCTTTTAAAGCAGGTTGTGTACAACATTCAGTACACTGAAGGTAAGCTAAACCATCAACATCACCAGTGTTTTAAGATGTTATTTTATTGGAATAATTGAAAATGAGGGATAGCTGTGTGGCAGAATTTCCTGCATGTGTGATAATTGATCTTGTTTTATTTTTCTGGCATCGCGACTGTGGCATAGTTACAGTTTCTGTTCTGTTCATCACATTTAAAATTTGAAGCGTATGCGCTTGATGGATAGAGCGCCTTCAGTGTACTGTTTCTTATTAACTTTACTTTTTTTAAATCAACTTGCTATAGACTTTATATACATTTTGTTAAATACAGTTCTTAGTGACATAGAAACTGCATAGTTCTCATTTACTAATTAAAATGTTGAGGCCTACTTCTGAAAGTCCTCATATTTAAAAGAAAGACAGCATAATGAGATTTTTAACTATTTGTATGTCATTTTGAAAGTGTACTGCTTTATGGTAAAAGTGTTTTTCATTTGTTCATTGTTTGCATTATTTGTGATCATGTTGTCTTTCAATACAGGCATAAACCTCCCACTCTTGAACAAAGCAGCTGCTTTTTAAAAGCGGTAATTGCTTCTTTACCTTTTATTTCTTTTGTAAATGAAGCTTTTTCTTTAAAAATGTGACTTTAAAGTGTTGTCTATTGCATAAACAGTTGACACTCACTTACTGTAAAGTGAACATTGTTCTCCTGCATGGGAAGTGGACCATGCAGAATTCTGTATGTTCTCAGTATGCATCACTAGATAATAAAGTCTTTTGTGAACAAGGCATTTGTAGCCATTTTTAAAAGATTTTGTCTTCAGTGCTGGTAAGTCAGGTAAACTGTAAATAGTTAAAAACAGTCTTTGTTTTTCTCCTGAAAGTATTACCTGCTAAAGATATAACTCAGCCTAGCCTGAGTTTTAAATTTTTTTAATTATTAGGGTCTTAATTATTTCCCCCAGATAAAAAATTTTGTCAGCTTTCAGTGTAGTGAGGTTATTCCTGTAGGTTATGGGGTATAACTCAGGATTTAACTAATGTTTCTGCTATTTTCTCACTTTTCCTTTTGATGGTGCGGAAAGAGAAAAAGGAAAACGGGGCACAGGCCATTCGACGCCTTCTCCAAGGGGTCTGATTTGCTGAGACACCAGCTTCACCTTCTTAACAAGGTTATTTCTGACAGCATGTGTAGATAAACATTTAGCAACAATTTAAAACAAAATCATGTAAATCAGCTTGGTTTTGCAACACAAAGGAATTTGTATTTTTAATATGGTATAAGAGAATTTTCAGAATTCTGTGTAATCTTTTCTGTTTGGGAGTGGGTAAACTTACTGCTTGTCTCCCTGAGGATTATGAGAACAATAAAATTTTGGGGTTTAAATAATATTTTTACATTGTAAATGGGATTTTTTTATTCATCCAGGCACCTAAATACAACAAGCATGCACATTTTGGTGCATTCAAGAATGGAATATCAGAGTAGCAGCATTCTCCTGGTGGGTTATGCTCCATTTAAAGACATGAAATGAACTACACAGCCAGGAAGGTGATAGATGAGATAATAAACCACCTATGAACCTACACCCCGTCTCTTCATGGCTAGACTTACTAAAATAAGTACAAGGTGATTTTCATCTACGGGTAGAGTGAGGCCTTTAAACAAGGCGTCACAGGTGCAGCGCCCACCTTAATGATCTGAGTAGCAAGTTTCCCACCATGACTGACTTTATTTTGGTGCTGGTATGCTGCATAGTCAAGTCTTTTGTAGTTGTTTTCACTCAGTAGTTAATGCTTTGGCTTCTGGTGGTTTTCATGGCTTCATTTTATAGTTAATAAGTTAATTTCCACTAGAAACCATTCATCTTATGCCTTCAAAGCTGTTGCCTACTCTTTAAAAAAAAAAACAAAACAAACAACAAAAAAAAAAAACAAAGTTGCTTGTTACTTGTTTTTTGTGTTTTAGGTGCGGCTCAGTGGAAGATGACGGCAGCCAGAAGACATGAGCCAAGGCTTCTGTCCCATAAGAGACTTTTTCAGTTCCCATTTTTAGTTTCAGCATTATAATTTGGGTGTCATTGCTGTGGTAGTTAGAGTAGTGGTGCTGTTGTGCTCGTCTGTACAGTGTTTGTTTTTATCACATTTGCTGCAGCTACACCCTTCTACAGTGAAAATCAGCTTAGTCATAGAAAAAGCCCACACTCATGGTCATCAGAGTCACTGAGAAAGCAGTAGCTGCCACGTCAGTGTACATTTGAAAGTAATCTGCAAGTTGGGTTTATTGACCACACTGGGCAAGTGGAGGCAGTAAGAGTTTGAGATCAAGGCCTACTTAGCCTATATGAACCCCCTCCTTTTGTTTTTGTTTTCTTTTTAAAATAATTCTTTAGCTTTAAACAGGCACCTAAATTGTATGAGTAGTAAAATTTTAATAAACTGTTTGACTCTCTTAAGCTCTTCTTTCTCTTAGTCCTTCATGACCAGCTTCTTAGTGCCAGAGACAAGGGGGAGGTGTGAACCATGGTACTGTACTGTTGCTTTTCCCAAGGGGACTCTGTAAACTGTGTTAGTATGCTCCATTCTGGGTGGTGGGTGACTTCTCTGAGGAAGAAGTCTGGAGGTGTGTGAGACCTCTATTAGGTTGGGGTCATTTGACCCTACTTATCAAACCTGTGTTTGTGTTTCTGAGTGGCTGACCATTTCCACATAAAATTGTCATGAGCTTTAGACTTTCATACCTTATGGGAAAATGACAAGTGATTATCAGACTTGAGGTTAATAAAACTATTTTGTCTTTTAGAAAAATTTTAAAGCCAAGTTTTGTTCTTAGGAAATAAAGATACATGGGTATCCATGTAGTCATTATACACATGGGCAGTTAATCCAAAGATCTTCTGATGTTAAAACCATTATTCAGGGCAGTACATGCACACACCTCGAAGAGTGCTCAGAAAACTCGGAAGCATAACTCTCAGACATTTGATTATCTGAGATTAGAGGAGGAAAGGACAGTCAGGAAGCATCCATTGTAGATGTTAGCCTCTTGGCAGACTTTGTTCTCAGGGACCATCAGAAATGAGGGAGTGTGGCGGTTCTGAACAGGAACAGCTTATTGGTATAAACAGCAACCTCTCAGTATTTGTGTTTACACTGAAGTCCTGATTGAAAACCTGGGTCTTTATTCCCAATGGCTACTTTCTCAGCTATTTTGTTGAAAAATAATAATATGATTTATATCTTACCATTGCAGTTACCATCTTTTTTTTCCTAATGAAACTAAATACTCAGGACAGTTTTGGAATAGAAAATACATATTTTATTGTGTGTAGCAGACTTAGTAAAATGTAGTTTTCTCATTTTAGCCCCAGGTTTGCATTTATCCTAGTCTACCTGCATAGGCACAAATAGACTGAAATGAAAGAAAGGAATTACATGTATTCAAATTTAGGTTAGACATTTAGGAAATGAATATTTATTTTGGCAATGAGATTATATAGTGAAATGTGATATGTAGTATGCTTCCTTTCTTATGATACTATTAGCAGTTGGACTCTAGGAAAGTATTGTTCTGTGGCCATAGTATATGCAACATGAATTTATTCTCCTACATGAAATGCTCTTATACAAATGTTCACTGCAAATTCATTGTACTTTTTACATGTTGATGCTGTATACAAAGTTGACTATAAAATGTGTTTTGTTTTTCTTTTGTTGGTTACATTGAGATACCACTGTGGTATCCTTACTTTCTCCTATATATAGGTTAAGGGACTGTTCTTCTGAAGAACCATTCCATTTAGTGATCAAGATACAGTAGCTGCTCTCAGAAAATGCTTGATGTGTATCCTAATTGTTCACGATACCATTTGAGTTGTAACTTGCATTGTAGCAGCAAATGATCCCCAACAACCTAATAGGAAGCTTAATAAAGTATGCCTCTTGCTACCATATTGTCTATTGGTATTTTCTCTATAGACACCATTTATCACCTGATATTTCTGAGTTTATTTCACTAGTGGCAGATGTATTTTGAAAAGAACCTCTGCGCAAACATTCATTAAAGTCAAATGGGAGTCTGTCTAACAGACTCTGAGAAAAGGAGCCCAGGGAAATGGCTCAATCACTAAAGTGTTTGCCTTGCAAGCATGAGGACCTGGGTTCACATTCCCAGCAGTCACATAAAAGTTGGGCATTGTGGTTTGTGCCTGTAACCCAGTGCTGGGAGGGCAGAAACAGGGTACTCTGGACTTGCTGGCTAGACTTTCTTACAGAATCAGGTGCTGCGTCAGAAATAGAGTGACATAGGAAAACACCCAGCATCAGCCTTCACATGTGTGTGCACACATGAACCATACATACAAAGAGTGCCTTGGGAAGGCCTGAAGGGGAATGTCCGACTTAAAAACCTGGAGGCTTGGAAAATAGGCTGTTTTCAAAATGTTTTCAAAGCATTAGGTACAGAATTCCACAGTATTCATGTTCCTTCTCTGATTTTTCTTTTGGCACATTGCAGTGTGAAAGCTAGGTCTATTGGATTTTTCTTAACCCCTCAATTTTACTCATTTAAGGAACTGTTGACAATTTTAAAAAACAACAGGTATGAGTCTATAGCACAGAAAACAGGATTGGAAGTGCAGAAGAGTAAGTGTCTGTTGATCTTAGGCCATCTCCTCAGCCCCCAAATAACAACTCACAGAGCCAAACGCTGAAAGACTAGAAGGATGGATTTATGGAGATGAGGAAGGAAAAAAGGAAAGGTGCTAAAGTAGGAAGGTGTAAGCCCCCTGAGGTGTAAGCGAGTAGCCAGGCCTTACCCCCCAGAATACTCTAACCTCGGTAACAGCCTGATCCAGCTCCTTCAGATGCAGGTAGCCAAGTGTGACTTGAAATCCTACCAATCCCTGAGTTCTCCCCACAATCAGGCCATGGTAGAAAGCTCTGCTCTCAGAAACCCTATATAAAGCCTGCCTCCTGCTCTTTTCTGGGCTTCTCTCCTGAGCTAGGGCAGCCACCCTCCTGTGTTTTTCCCAATAAATTTTGTGTGGGGTTTGTTGTGTGGTGTGACTTTGTCATAATCTTGGCTCCTGTCAGGGTACCTTTCCCTTCAGAGCTGTAACACATTGATGCTGTGACCAGATAGACTCCTAGTGCCTGTGCTCCCCCTTGTGGTCTGAGCCACACTGGGACCCTATCTCTCATCATTACAGCGGCAACAGACTCAGCCATCTCTTGGCCCACCATCCACCTAACTAGGTAATTTCCCCTTTGATAGGCCTAAATGCTTCCCTGAGTCCGAGGAAGTGACCATTGAGGTCCAGCACCCTTGGGGTACTCTTGGAGGCAGAGGTACTTCAAACCAAGGTCTTAAAAGTGTATGCTGGCCTTTTTCACCTGACCCTGTCCCTGCACCTTTAGAGCTGCAATCCTATAGTTCTTTTAGGCCCAGTGGGCTATTGTGCCTCTTCTGCCCTCTTTCCTGCCTTCCCTTTGGAGCTGCCTGTAATCCTACAGCTCCTCTAGGCCCTTGTGGATTTTGTGACTCTGTTTCCCAACGCTTTCTCCATGGATGAGATCCTGTTCCTGAGATTGGTTTTCTTGTCACTTTCTGGCAAGTCTGCAGGTCTCATCAAAAGCCTTGGTACCAGAATCTCCTGGCTGCCAGGCTATTAACCCTGACCCCCATTGAATACGGTGATGACCCACTAAATGGCTTGGTCCTCATTGGTCCTCTCTGAGTCCTGGGGACACCTGCAACTGCAGGCTGCAGTGACATTCTTCCTGCTTATCCTCCCCCCAGCCATGGGAATGGTGTCTTTCATACCCTCCCATTCTCCCTTGAGATGCCCTTACAAAACCTTCATCTTCTACACCTGGTACCTTACCCGAAGAACCATAAACTTGTTCACTTTTGCAATCAAATATGCCCTCAATATCCCTTAGATAACCAAAATGATTGCCTAACAGTACTATAGATTCCAACATTATTCGGATTTTACAAATACTTGAAGCAATTGGGGAAATGCAAAGAGATTCCCCATTCCCTAAGTTCAAACTTTCTTCTTTCTCCACTCCAAGCCATGTTTGTTTTAGTCCCCGCCCCCAACACACACGCACACTACACACACAGTTTAAACATTCTGTCTTATAACTCACCATTGATGGATCTTTAAGTTTGTTACAAAGAGAAAGCCATGAGCCTGACAGATCAGGATGGGGAGAAAGCAAAGTGATTGACCAGCTGCATTACACACACACCCAACGCACACGCCTCCTTGCCGGCTGCTGTGTCTTTCACCTCCCTCCTGCAGCATCTGCTGTCTATAGCCAGGGGTCAGAAATTTCCTACCTCTAAGCCTTCTTTTGGTTTCAGCTTATGGGGTTCAGTTTTACAGGGATCAGGTGTCCTTTAGGTATGGGTGGCATTAGACTGTTTTTATGCTGTCCTGTTTCAATTGAAAGGTGGCTTTGGAACTGACATATGGCTTCCCCTCCTCTAGACCCAAGCATGCTTGTTTAAAGGTTTAGTACAAAGTCCCTGCCCCATATTAAGTGAGCCACCTGATTATGTAAGAGAAAGGATAGCAAAGAAAAAGGGGGGGGGGCAGACTACTCCCAGTGGATCTGTCGCCACTCATACTCTTTTGGTTTTGGTTTAACTCTTAATTATTGCTAAGGTATAAATCTTATCTCGAGATTTGTAAGATTCTTTGTGAACTTTTGGGCTCTTACCTCACCATTTATTAACTACTCCGAGGCAAGTGCCACTACCACCCCTTGTCTCTCCCGCATCTCTCTTCTCGCTATCACAGACTGTAGCATGAATTTGAATTGGTCTTAATAATAAACACCCAGAGTCAGACATTAGGAAGTTAAAGCTGAAAGATCGGAAAAGCAGAGCAACCAGCCACTAGCAGTGCGCTCAGCCGCCTCTTACGGAATCCTCAGAGTGAATGAGAGGTCCTGTCTTTAGAAATCAGACTGAATGCCTTCTCTATGAAACTTCAGGCTGAATCCTGAGCTCCTGTCTCCACCCGCCTTATATTCCTTTTTCTGCCCAACCGTATCATTTCCTATCTCCACCTCCTGGGTGGGATTCAAGGTGTGAGCCACCACCAGTTGGCTCTGTTTCTCTTTTAGACTGTTTCAACCTTGTGTAGCCCAGGGTGGCCTTGAACTCATAGAGACCCATCTGCCTGTTTCCGGAGTGCCGGGATTAAAGGTGTGTGCTACCACTGCCTGGCCACTTTGGCTAACTAATGTGCCTAGCTCCACACTCAGATCTTCAGACAATCTTTATTTGTTAAAGCACACATACACAAAATATCACCACACAGACTGCTTTAAGTCCTCAGAAACATGCTTTGTGGGCACCCTGGATTCCGTGGACTGCAATAATATCTTAATCTTTAGTCTACCATGCAGCCTCTATGCCCAAACAGTTTCAGTGCCTCTATTCTCTGAGGCACTCAAGTTTACCACTGCCTACCCCGCTGGGTGATTGGAGACTTGTGCTCTGGTGTTTTTTTTTTTTTTCTAAAACTAGGGATGGTACCAAGTGAAGAACCCTTACTGGATCTCATCACAGGTTATAGAAGCACAGCATGACTAACGAGTGGTCCAGGTGCTAGCAGTCAGGGGCATAGTCACGGGCAATACCGCTGAAACAGTGGGGCTGACTACTTCCATAGCTGTTTGCCACCAGTCTTCCTCTGAGTTCATCCAAGATCTCCAATGGGTGACTTAGACCATCCTTACCCTCCAGGGCCAAATGGACCCACTGGCCCACCTGGTACTACAAAATTGGCAGGGATTAGATGCACTAATAACAGAGAGAGGCGCTCTTTGTCTCTTTCTCAGGTGAGGTTTGTTGTGCCGTGTGACTTTGTGGTATTCCTTGACCCCCCCAACTGCCAGGATACCTTTCCTTTCAGAGCTGTAACACTTACTGGAAGGACTAAGACAATCACTTCAGAGAACTGCAACTCTTACCTGGCTGTATATTAGAATAAGACAATAACTGCAACAGAATAAGCCAATTGTACTATTTATTGATGATGGAATCATATTGGAAAACAATCACAAAAAAAACAGTCTTCTGAATAATTTGCTTTACTAAGTGAGACATTTCTTGGAAGTACAACATACAAAGGATTGTCAGTATGTCAGTGAGGAAGCCCTTGACTACCTGTAGAGACGGCAGTGACGTCACAAGTTCTACCCCATAGCATATTGAGAAGTCATTTTGTAAGGGTGGGGTGGTTTTTATTTCTAGTACCTGTTTCTCAATGATGAACCATATTTTTGATGGGTTTCACGGAATAGATTTACTCACACTGAGATGTACGGAAGCTATTTTTGGTCAGTGGGTGAGCACTTGCCTCTGGCTATAAGAGAAGGCGATAGGAAATTTTGCTTCTGAGTGTGGAAAGCTTTATTCAGTAGTATGCTTTTCCTGTGAAGTTTCTTTTTGGCTTTTGGCACCTTACTTTCTTCCTTTGGATTTTCTGGAAAAGACAGGGGTATGGGAGAAACTGCAACCGGGGACCTTGGTGGGAGACATTTTGTTGAAACCACTTTGGCCAGTGGTTGAGTTGCCTGGGCAGTAGTAGGCTTGGGTGGGAGTTCCTGGCAAGGGTTTAGAATGGCGCTTTTGGGATTCTTGAAGTCATCGAGAGCAGCAGCGCACTGTTTCGCAGAGGATGAGCATTTTAGCAGCGATCTGGAGCTCGACTTACATTTGCCGGCACCGTTCCAGGTCCATTTCGAAACATTTTGTTCTGACTTTCCGGAACAGGAATTGTTTTGTCTCTTGTCTCGACTTCTATCTCCACTAGAGGTCTGTAGAGTCAATGTGTCAGGAAACTTAGGTGGCCTGGCTTTCAGTGCAGTGGTTTTCGAGGAAGAAGGTCGTTCTGCCATGGAAAATATTGAGAACGTGCTCTGTAGCCTTGGCTTCTCTCTTTGTATGGTCATATGTTGTAATCTCTCCAGTTCCAACAAACGAATTATTAACCGCTCAATGGAGCTTTCTGGAGGGTGTACTGAGGCCTTCCAGCTCTCACATTTTGACATGGCAAATCTGTGCAAGTCCAGAGTGTTGAAAGGAGCAGGGAGAAAGTCAGCGTAGACAGACGCTTCGTTTGCTTCCTCTGAGAAGGATCTCTCCACGTGTTCTATTGTTTCTGGCTTTAAGTTCAGGTCCATCTTTTTAAAATAGCTGAGCAAAGAGTCATTCCTTTTCTCGTTTTCTGATAAGTCACTTTCATCTGTGACATTTTCTTCCACACTAAGGTTTCTGTATTTCAAATTCCAATTTACAGCAGATATAGAGTCACTATTGCTGTTTCCCATAGTGGAGTATGAGCTAAGATGAAACTCACTTCTATCTTTAAGGAAGTCTCCATCAGCATAGGGCCAGCAGAGACCTGCTGGTATGAACTGACCAGGATGAGCACTGACTTGCTTGCTGTCTGTCAAAGCCGGACCACTTGTTAACGAGTGGTTTAGAGAGAAGAGCCTGGCACTGTTGGCTACACTGAAGCCAGTTTCTGCTGAAAATTTTTTTAATTCCCTAAAAAAAAAAAAAAAAAAGGATTAACTAGCGGCTTCTTGAGTAGAATTAGAATACTACTAAATAACGAGGCTGGAGAGATGATTCAGCAATTAAGAGTACTTGCTCTTGTAGAAGACCTGAGTTCTCAGTTTCCAGTTCCCACATGGTGGCTCACAATCATTGATAATTCTAGTTCCAGTGGACCCAATGCCCTCTTCTTACCTTCATGGGCACCAGACATACAATACGTACATGAAGGCAAAATACTCATAGATGTAAAAAAATACTCTAAAATAATATTAGTAACCTTTATCAAAGATAGGTTAATGTTTAGTTTCCAGTAGCATTTATGTACATAGCTACCTCTAAAATGTTAGTTTTCAAGTATACTTGAATAGATGCAACTACATAAATGTCTTAAGGTATACTCTAAAAAACTGATGGGCAACTCTTATGAAAGCACAATTAAGCCTATGATGATGATTTAAAATGATTAACTGTTGCTATGCGTATGCACTTAAAGTAGCCAAGTGTCTAAGAACAGGACGCCAGAGAAAGACTACCTGTAGCTTTGAGTGGCATTGAAATTACAGTGAAATACTTGTGGACCTCGAAGTACATGAAACTTTTAAAGAATATATATGCGGGGCTGGAGAGATGGCTCAGTGGTTAAGAACATTGCCTGCTCTTCCAAAGGTCCTGAGTTCAATTCCCGGCAACCACATGGTGGCTCACAACCATCTGTAATGAGGTCTGGTGCCCTCTTCTGGCCTGCAGACATACACACAGACAGAATATTGTATACATAACAAATAAATAAATAAATATTTTAAAAAAGAATATATATGCGTTACTTGTAATAAAGACTTCAAAGTTAAACTCTGTGATTTTTAAAAAATTATTTTAGCAAATAATGAACTCAACAGTATCTGTCAAATAAAATTTATCCCTATGTAGCCCCTGGTAATTGTCTAGGCATTAGATTAAAACGATACTGGAAAAATAATATAGAAAACAGGAGTTGGGGGAGCCAGACCAAAGAACACTGGGTTTCTAATTAGGTTTTGTTTTGTGTTTGCATGTTTGCTTGTTTTAAAGCTAACTAGAGAGCAGGTAGCAACAATGCCCACCTGTAGACCTAGCTACGTGGGAAATTCAGGCATTCAGACAGCTTGAGCCTGAGCATTTGAGTCTAGCCTGGGCAGCAGTGACAGACACACATACACACGTGGGCAGGGGTGGGAGATAATTAGAAATAGTATTATTGAAAGGGTTGATGCACCTACTTGACATGTAGTCTCAAAGGGTCCTTAGTTCTTTTAGGTTCAACATTTAATAAAAATAACAATCTAAGTCTTTGAAAAAGACTTTCATTTGTGGCAAAAGTGATTGAAACGATCACTTAGCTAAGGCCTGGGAATGCCACCTTGCCTATGAAACACCACAGGAAAATGATTTGAAATTTAGGTTACTAACAGGCAGTAGCCCACGCAGTACAGTAGGAGAGGAACATCAGAAGGGAAGGCCTTCTGCACCAATGAGACAGCAGCCTGGAGAGGCTATCTTCTCAGAGTGCATCTCAGGGCCGCTCTGAGGAGCAGGACTTTCTCAAGGCTGAGCTCTAAACACTTCGGCAAACCAAAGTTTAGTTATTGCTGCTTCGTCACTTTCTTTACTTGTTGCTAGGTCGAGGAGAAAACTACTTAGAATGCTACTTAAACTGCTCTAAAATCCTTCCCTGATACCAAACTCCTGTCTCTACAGCAAAAGCTTACACAGTATCTAAAGCATGGCTACTAAGCACATTCGTATCCAAAGCATGGCTACTAAGCACATTCGTATCTAAAGCATGGCTACTAAGCACATTCTCTGGTTATGCCACATCACACTCTCATTCCGCACTCACTGGTGCAGAGGGGCAAAGTCACACATCTGTGAGTGGTGAACTCTGTGCTCTGTCTTAACCATCGCAGCACGCTCCCACACAGGGGCGCTTGCTCTCCTGAAATGCAGTGCCCTTCATTTGACCTTTAACCTGACATTCTTGGTCCCAGAAAAGGTTCGCCCATCTCCTTCAGCTCTGCCGTTCCATTAGGACTAGTCCCTACAATTCCATGTCATCTTGGTTGTAGCCACATTGCCTTGCCCTCCAATAAGAGGCCCAGTTGGTTCCACCTAAGTCTCACTGGAAGGGTTCAGTACACGTACACTGAGCTTTTTTAGAGTGACTTTCTGTAATTCCCTATTATTTGCACAGGCTATCTTTCTTCCCGATTGTGTTTGATCTTTCTATCTCAAGCAGTTAACAAGTATATTTAAATTGATTTCAGTGGAATATTAAAAGTCTATTTTCTGCTAGGCTGCTAGGTTTGGTAGTACACGCCTTTAATCCCAGCACTTGGGGTTAATTCTCTGGGCAGCCAGGCCTACACAGTAAGACCCTTTCTCAAAAAAAAAAAAAAAAACAAACCAATATGTTGACACTTTTCTTACCTGCTATCCAACGTACTTCCTTTTTTGACAGGAGAACTCCATAGCTGAAACACCCCTTGGTTATTGTTCTGCTAATACAAAAAGCACACACGGTGTTTAAGAGCTCTGAGAACGTCACCAACAGCAAACGAAGGGTGCGGGGAAGAAATCGCACCTGCACTCTACTGTGAGCATGCTCCGACACGGTCAGCTGCAGCACCAGCTGTTCTGCCGGGGTGCCCAGGTGGTTCTGCAAGGCAGCAGGAGACTTGACTACAACACAGCCCTGCTTGCAAGTCACGCTCTAACAAAGTCCAACGTCCTCCCAACTCTCTGCTGTTTCTGCACTATTAATTAATGAGACTTAGATACCACTAATATTACTTTTACAGTGAAATGTTTCACACGTTGAAATGCAAGGGTACACGGAAAGATTATTTTCACCACGAAGGAGGACAGCGAACATTTCAAATGCTTCAAGACATTTTAAGGGCACACATGACTCTCCTTTGGACAATGACTAGAAAGCTATATTTAGTTTATCACTGCCAAGTTCGGTTCACATTGCCATACTGAGAAAAGTTAAAGTGGAATCCTTAGTTTTCTTTCTTTCGTGATACTGGGGGTGACACTTAGCCCATGCATGCTAAGCAAGCACTCTCCCTCTCAGCTGAACCTTCAAGTCTCATTTTTCATTTCACTCGGTGGCCCAAACAAATCCTGAACTAACTGTGCTGCAGATGTCCCTCTGTGCCCCCACCTCCCAAGTCCCTGGATCTCAGGCCTGTATGACCAGACCCCTCCAAGATAGTAGTTTAATCACCAATTTATAACCCTGTAAAATGGCAAAGATTTTAACTCGCCAGAAATAAAATTTCAAATTTAGACTTGAGGAAGAGAGAAATTTGAAAGAACATGCAAATAATTTTCCAGTAGTATGCTTTGTGAGTTACTTTAAGCCAAACATCCTTACCTTGTTCGTTTTGCCTGGAAGAATGTATAAGAAAAATGTCAATTAATAGTTACATAAGATAGGTTAAGATTTTAAATCCTTTGATCTGTGCAATTCTTGTGGTATGACATACATATCCAGGGCTTCCCCACTACCTGCCGCACCATCCTTCCCAGGTAACTGGCCTTCGTTGTCAGCAAAGGTCTCTTCTGAATCCAAGTTCCACGGAGAGAGATTCTAAAACAATATTCATTTTAAAGGATAAAGTTTGTATTGGTGTTTCAAAGCCCTAGTACACCACTTTATACATTCTCCGGTAAAGGCTGACAGAGAGTAAGCACCCGCTGCCTTCTCTGCAGAGGCAATCAGCACATCTCCGTGAAGCACGCGGCCACCTCTTACCCAACCATTACCAGCTTGTTTGGGGGGAAACGGAGAGGCGTTTACAATGCATGATTTTGTTATGAAGAGTGGCACGTGGGTTTTCAATACTGATTTCTAAAATATAATGAAACGCCCTAGTCAGTGTTTCACTGGTGCGTGATGGTTCATGCGTCAAGCATTGTGCATCGAGTGCACAGCCTATAGCATCGACCATCCCCCAAGGAAAAGGTCCCATCTTTGTGTTATATTCAGTGCTAAGCAGCTCACTACATATTCTGGATTGCAGGTGTTAGGGAACACGTGGAAAATATTCCAAAGAAAGCCAGAAATAGGTGGAAAGTGCCAATATCTACTACTGGGCAGATGTCCGGGAGAAAACTAGGGTGTGTGTGGAAGGTGACTCCAATAGAAGTGGAAAAGACTGGCGAAGCGCTCCAGCCGAGACAAGCCTTTGCGGCTGAATCTCTAAGCAAATGCACTGTTGGGTATTACAAGCAGAGCCTCTGGGCTGCGGAAGAAGAAATACACCTCATTCCGTGTGAGGATTTAATGTGCCCACAGAGAGAATTCTCTGGGTACTTGGGTGTGTAAAGGAGGCTGCAGACTATCCATCTTTAAAGATTTTGAAAACAAAATTGATACTTTTATGCGGCTGGAGTAATATAAATAAGGTTTATCCGTGAGAATCACCTGAAAGGGGGCTTTCAGAAAAGTAACTGAGGGTTGAGGGTGTAACTCAGTATTAGAGCACTTTGGGTATCATGCCTAAGGTTTGTGTTTGGCCTTAAGCACTGGGAAAAATCCTACAGATTCTAACTTAGGAAGATGAGGGTGGAGACCCATGAGTTGACTCAGGGTTAAGAGCACTGACTGCTCTCCCGGAAAACCTGGGTTTAATTCCTAACTCGCTATTGTCTGTCACCCCATTTCTGGGGATCTGACACCCTCTTCTGACCTCCATAGGCATTGCATGCATGTGCACAAACATACATGCAGGCAAAATACACATATTCATACTAATAAAGAATACAATTTCCCTTTAAAAAGACGGAGGTGAGAAACAGCTATTGGGATTTTGAAAAGAGTCTAGGGGATGCTCAAGCTTCTTTGGGCTATGTGTTTTTGGGACTGTGGTATGTGAAATGTCACATGTGAGAAAAACATATCCTTATACTGCAATGAGAAGGACCTGCTTATACACAGAACCAACAGTGCCAAATGGTAAAGAAGACTAGACTGCCAGTTTCTCCAGGGTCGGGGCTTGGCTCTATATTTTTGGCATCCCAAACGACTTTACTGATGTATAACAAACAGACATTGGAGAAAATAAGGAGAATATTGCTGAGTTGGCAACATAGTGCCATCCTCAATGAGATTGTTTCCATTTGTTAAAAACGGGTTTGTTTTGTTTTTCACCCCGTTATCAAAACAGGCTAAGGGGAAAGCTCAGCAGACACTGCTCACAGAGCAGTAGCAGAGTGTTATTCTCACAGGAGGACTCTCTGGAGCTCTGTTCCTGCGGTCCAAAGTCGCAATCTCAAGAGCACTGCCGTACCTCCGGAGAGATGCTTGACACGTGCTGGTTGGTACCACAGTTCTCGTTGCTTTTTCTTCCCATTTTGCTGGAGTTGCTTGTCTGTCCCCTTGACGTCCTATACGTTGTAGAACAGGCACACTTAGGGGAAGATTTTTTATTTTTATACAAAGAAGTTTTGTTAAGAACATTGCTTAGAAGGGCTAGAAGTATAGCTCAATGTCAGAACTCTTGGGTTCTAATCCCAGGAGCAGCAGCATCCTACCAACCACAAAAAGTCTAGAAAGCAGAGAAGGCAACCATGTAACATTAGAGAGGATGGCAAGCCAGATGGACACCAGGCAGACAAAACTAAATGTCAAAATCTAGTTGGTGGGATATTAGGAAATGAAAGGCAGAGGTTTGAGGTCAGATAAGATAATGTAGACAATTTGGGGAAAAACAAATACAGTGAGTTATCTCAAATTTAAAAACATATCCCAAGACTGTTTTTAATCATTCAAAACGAAATGTGCCCACCTGAAAGCAAAACTAACCTTAACACATAGGTAGGGCCACCTTTACACACAGGCAGGGCAAGAATCTCATGCATATCATATTTCCCTAAAAAGCTCAGAGGGCCAGGTATTTTCCAATCCCAAACTATTTGGTCTAAAACCCCCCGTTAGTATTTAAGATAAACATATTCGCTACAGAGTTACACATTAATGCAATCACTGGAATAAGTAAGGTCTGGACAATTAGAAAAATTACAAACCACTGTAGTAACGAGTAGATCTACTAATGGTTTACAAAGTATTATCTCCAGGGAATATTTATAGCTCAGGTAGTTTAAGAACCAACAAACTACCTGATCCATTGCAATACACTTCCAGGACTCTGGGGCTGAAAACTGCAGAAAGTAGCAGACTGCTAAGAAGCAGGGGCGCCATTGGGATCACTCAGATGTGTGCCCCCCCCCCCCCCCAGTAAGGCACCACACCCGGAGGTAGGGAGGCGGGTCACCCTCCTCTCCTGACTGTACCAGGCTTAATGGCCCAGGACGTCAGGGAGACCCTGAGGGTGGCTTGGGCTCTTACTCATCCGCATCGAAGACCCACGTGTCCTGGCCGGCGTCTTCTTCCTCGCCTTCTGTCCCGGGTGCGGGTTCCTCCTCGTGATGCGTCAACAGCTCGGCGGGCGCCGGCTGGGCCTCGGCTTTCCTGCGGCGGGAGGACAGGGAGAGAGGCGGCTGCAGGCCGCGGGCGCCCCCGGCGGGGTCGCACCCGGGCCAGGCCGGGCGGCGGGAGGACGCGTCGCCCAGCAACTACCTCGGAGCTCGGAGCGCGGCTGTCCCCGCCGCTCCACGTTCCACCCAGTTCCGAGCCTCTTGGGGGACGCCAGGCCCTCGGTTGCGCTGCCCCAAGCCCCAGCTGCCCTGCAGGCGGTTCAGCCAATCTGACATCCCCAGTGCCCTACCCCTGTGTGCCCCTGCTCCCCACTGCCTTCCCCAAGATCCTCCCTGGCCTTACTAGTCCTTCTTAGCTCTCTGGGAAACTCCTGGAGTCTTTTTGATCACTCCTGGTCCTTCCCGGACCCCCAATTTTGGGGATGTTTTAGGCTCTTTAGGGCTTCCCTGGGCATTCCTTCGTTACTTTTCTTCCCTAGGTTCTGGGCTTCCTAGCGACCTGTGGGTCTTCTTGGCCCTGGTGAGGCTCCACAGGCCTTCCCTGGGTGTGGCTGAGGACTCTAGAAGTGGCCAGTAGGCCTGTGGTACCCAGATCCTGGCTCACAGACATCTATTCCAATATACTTAGCCTGTCTAGGATACATTTATATTATAAGAGTCCAGTTTTGTAACCCCGAATGAGCATCTCCTGCCACCTCTACAAATTAAGTGGAAAAGAGGTAAATAATATATATAAATTTTATATAGTATAATTAGAACTTATACACATATAAGTAAGTGCCTTTTCTCAGAACAGTTTGGTATAGAGAAAAATTTTTAAGAGCCACTCTCTATATAAGTAAATGGCTATTAAAAATGCCAGTATAGCCGGGCGATGGTGGCGCATGCCTTTAATCCCAGCACTCGGGAGGCAGAGGCAGGCGGATCTACAGAGCTAGTTCCAGGACAGGCTCCAAAGCCACAGAGAAACCCTGTCTCGAAAAACCAAAAAAAAAAAAAAAGCCAGTATAATACAGTAATGACATTTGAGGGGTTTTGTTTGTTTTGGTTTTGAGACAGGGTTTCCTCTCTATAGCTTTGGGTAGTCTGGAAACTGCTGTGTAGACCAGGCTGGCCTTGAACTCAGAGAGATCTCTGCCTTCCAAGCTGCTGAGTGCTTGGATTAAAGAGTTGTGTCACCATGTCCAGCTTTGAAGAGATTTTTAAAAATTGTTGATAATACTTTGTCTGATTGAACACCAGGCTCTAGACTCAAATTCCAAAAGGTTCAATAAATACACTGGCTCTTTAAGGGTTGGGAGCACGGCCCTTTTATCTTCTAGAAAAATACGTACATAACAAACACTGAACATAATTTCAAGAGCTTTGAAGATCTTTGATGACTCCCCAACCCCGCCCAATAGATGTCTGTCTCCTTCCTCTGCACTTAGTCTGTTTCCCCCAGAAAGGTTTAGAGAAGCCCTTCCTGCCCACTTACCATATTTCATAACCTTTTATGTTTACCCCTTTGTACAACTCACAGTCTTGTTTATGAGCCTGCTTACTTGTTGACCTTAAAAATCATGTTTATGCACAGCAGTGAGGGAAAGGGCCTCGTCTGCTCAGTCCATTATGTGACCAACCCTTCTTAAAACTGTTTGGAACCCATAGTGGGGGCACAATCAAGTGATGAAGAGAAAGACTCATTCCCCGCAGGCTTCTGGGAGGTCTAGCCTCCTCCAGCCTGTTTCTTGTCTCCCATAGTAGCTCTGACATATAGCTCATCAGATGCTCTCCCAAGGCTTGAAGAAGGAAATTTTAATTCTTCAGTGCAGCTTGAAGTGGTTGTTTCCACCTTTCCTCTCTAACTCCTTATACATATCAGTCACATTAGATAATTTCACTATTTTGCCCCACTCTTCCTTTTACCAGTTCTCCTGTTCTGTTCTAACCTGCAGGTTTGAATTGGAGTCAACTGCTGAGGAAGAATCACCAGCTAATTATTCACACGAGACTGCTAGTCTGGGTTGTATTATAGTGGCTTGCTTAAGTCATTGGTTAATGTGGTAATTTTTCATCAAAAGATATAAAATACATCTTTTCTACATGTTGAAGACAAAACCTACCCTTATTCAATCTAGCAGAATATCTGGCATACAGTAGGCACCCATAAAATGCTTGGGTTAACTGAATCACTGTCAAATAATAATTGCCGGCAAGCACGGTATATTAAGGGTGCCAACCATGCTGCTGAACATTTTATATGAATTACCTATTTAATATTCAACTCAATGAAGCAGTTACGTCTAGTTGTCCTAATTTGTAACTGAGAAATATGAGCTGTAAATATATTAAATGGCTGTTTTCAATTTACAATTACTTTGAAAAATTGTGAATTGGGGGCCATCACTCCCAGCCAATCTCTCCTAGGGTATATGTAGCTGTGAATTTTTCTTCTGTCTCCTCTGGAAACAGAAATTATATGTGCACAGTTATGTGTTATTCATATGCCACATTCATGTATCTGGCTTACATGGTCTCAACTTCTTTGTTTCATGTCTCTGGTTCTGCCTTTTCTTTTCATCTCCCAGGTCCTAAGAATCACTCTGAGGTCTGTACACCCTCTAAGATTCTCTGTTACTCTCTGTGGCACAGGCTAATTTCAACAGCCTCTCTTCCCCATTATCATCCCTACTCAAAGGCTTTTCCTTCCATGCTTTGATGACATCAAAATCATGGCTCTCTTTTCCTTTGTCACTAAATGTGAACGACTATAGGTAAGTATAAAAAAGCGACTAAAAGTATGGTACCTTTTCCAATCCCTTGGTTCTGATTTGACTCTAGTCCACACTGGGGAAGTTAGATAGTAGGCCATTTTCTTAGGAGATCAGACCTAGCATTAGTATCCACCATTGGCCAAAGAGAATGCACCTGCCTTCAAGGCCATGGCCAGCATTCAGTTCTTAGACATAGTTTCAAGATGGCTTTAGTTTAAATTTCTAGTTAATACGGAGGGAAATGTGTTTTTGAAACTGAACTAGAATAAGGTGAATGCTCTCTGTTCCCGTAGTATTTGCCAATCTTTTCTACAAACTACAGAAGAGAAGGTTTGTTATTAATTTACTTATATTTCTGAAGAGGTCAAAGGATGGTCAGATTCCCTGTAGTTGGAGTTACAAGTGGCTGTGAGCTTCCTGTTGTGGGTGCTGGAAATAGAACTTAGGTCCTCTTCGAGAACAACACATGCTCTTAACCGCTGAGCCATCTCTCCAGTCCCCAGCAGAGGTTTGAATCAGAGGGAATGATAGCAAACCTTGGGTTAGGAGTTTAAGAGTGCTCAGTAAGCCCACCTTAGCTTCTCCTCTTATGGCAGAGATAACAATGACCACAGAAGGATATTATTGTGTAAAGTACCTCAATATTTCTTAGTTATTCTTCATGGAAAAGATTTCCATTTCTGCCTGTCTCTCAGTGCCTTTCGTATTTGGGTACTCATCTTTCAGGTATACATGACCTCAGAATCTCCTTCAGAAGGATTGTGTAAACAAATTTCACAAAGTTGGTCAGTATTTTCTAATTAACAATATGCATTTTTGTGGTGCTTAAATAAGAAACTTGATCAGGGGTTAGGGTTAGAGGACCCAGGTTTGATTCCCAGCACCCACATGGCAGCTCAGGACTGTCTGTAACTACAGTCCCAGGGAATTTGATGCCTTCTTCTGGCCTCTTTTAGTACCAGACATACGGGTGGTTCACAGACATACTTGCAGGCAAAACACCTGTACACACACACAAAAAAAGAATACATAATTGAAAAAATATATTTGACCAGTGGGAAACATCTCAAATCGCTGGTAGACAGATGCTATTAGTATATGCTTTGGATTAATAACTTGATTTTATTTCGCACCCCTATCTACGCCTTTTGGTAGTAGCTGATTCTCTTCCTCCCAACTTCAGGTTTTGCTTTTATGATTATTAATCATGAGTATACTAGCTTTCTTGAGTCTGTATGGCTTCTTTAAAAAAAAACATGAGTAAAATGTTTTCACTTTGAAGGATTTCTTTTTTCACTTTCTACTTTAAAGTTTTATTTCAAAACTCAACCTTTGCCTGGAGTAGTGCCACAGGCCTTTAATCCTGGCAGAGGTAGGTGGATTTCTGTGTCATCAAGGCCAGCCCGGTCTACAGAGAGAGTTCCAGGACAGCTAGAGCCACAGAGTAAGATCCTGTCTGGGAAAAATACAACAAAACAAGCAACGACAACAAAATTAACCTTTAATGTTTACCCCCTTAACAACACAATCCTACTTGGGAAGCTGCCATTTTATTCCAAAAAAAAAAAATACAAGAAATTTTTTTTCAAATTTACTTGTTCCTATGGTGGATGGGAGTGAGGTACAAAAACATTTTTCAAACAAGAGAAGCACACACATTGGTGACTCCCACATCCTGTGCCAGTGTTACAGCTGGTGCTTGGAACATGTTCTCTGTCACGTGTTTCCTATTTTATTTCACTCTTACGGCTGGACTTGACCCCTGGGATTGCATTTCTGCCTAAGCCTTCTGGTTCTCTGGATGCTGGTATGGAGCTGTTTTCCTGGCTGTTTGGGATAAGCTTACTTTGAGTTTGGGTCTACTTTTTAATAGGGACTTACTTTCTGGCACTAGGACACGCTGAGCTGGGATCCTCTTTCTGGGAGTTGGGGCCCTCCCACCTCAGCTGCTGTGAGCCAAATACTCTCTTTAGGACGCTTCCTTTGAGAAACCTGGAGATGATCTTCTCTCTCTGAACGTTGCTGAACACTCTGCCTTCTGGGAGCCAGCTGGCCTTGTCAAATGCACAACTGTGGTTTGCTGGCAGCGGAAGGTGCTCAGGAGACACAGGAGCCATCTTTGAAACAACAAAAAACAAAGGAAATTGCCTGTTACCTAAGAGCTAGTTGTAAGAGAAGAAAAAAACAACCCTGGGTGCTGCCCTGTCCTGCCCTGTGCTGCAGTATCAATTTATTTAGTAAGTCTGGCGGCAAGGCAACTCACCCCCATGCAACAAGGCAAGGGCACTGGGCATAGCAGAATTTTCATGGCATTGTTCATTGGAAAAAAGAATTGGAAATAAGATTAAAAACACAAACATTGGCTGCATCTGGACTCAGAAATGCAGGCTGGACTCTGCCCAGGAGCATGAGACCAAGGCCATCATGCTAGCAGTCTGCAGTGTGTGGCTAGTCTTCCAGCCTCACTGAGCTCCCATCCCAAAGTTCCTTCCACCACAGTATGCTTAGAAAAAAGCAAATGACAATGGCTCCTACAAGTCTTACTTATTGTAGAAAATCAGAACCAGGCCAAAAAGAAAAATTCATCTGATGGTCTGTTTCACACAAATTAGCTGAAACAGTATTCTAGTGTGCATATGGACAGTTCTTTTTCTTTTTCACACAGGTCTCTCTATGTAGATCAGGCTGGCCTTGAACTCACAGTGGTCTGCCTGCTTCTGCTTCTTGAGTGCAAGGGTTAAAGGCCACCAGGCTCCGCCTATGTACTCTTTCTTTATCCATTTATCTGTTGATGGATGGCCAACTAGGCTTCCTCCCCATATGCTAGCTATTGTCACAGCATTTTGAAGAACACAGGTATGCAGGTGTCTCGTCATCATAAGAATCATATTTCCTTTGGATTACCCAGAATTGGAATGGTTGGTTTTGGATGAGCCTCAATACTGCTTTTCTCAATGGCTGTTGTCCCAGTTACCATTTTTACTCACAACAAAGGGGAATTTTAAAGTTCCCATCTCTCTGCCCTCTTGTCAGCACTTTATATTGTCTTCTGTTTTTAGGGTTTTATTCTATTTAATTTTTTTATTATTTTATATATATGAGTGTTTTGCCTGCATGTATGTATATTCACATGCCATGCCTGGAGCCTGAAGAGGCTCGAAGAGGGTGTGGGAACTCCTGGGACTTGAACTAGAAATGGTTGTAGCTACCACGTGAGTGCTGAGAACCAAGCCTGGGTCCTCTGCAAGAGCAGCAAATGAAGTGCTCATAATGACATAGTCATCTTTCCAGCTCCTATTTGTTTTCTTTATAATCAATAGTCAATTTTTTCAAGGATAACTTTTAATCATGACCTACTTTTGTTTCCAGTCAATGTCCATAGCTTCAGTTAACTATGAACATTCTACCAAGTGCTACTTAGAGTGACACTTCAGAGCATATTGTCAGTCAGGCATAGCTGTGCACACCTTTAATCCTAGCGCTCATGAGGAAGAGGCAAGCAGATCTCTGCAAGGTTGAGGCCATCCTTTCTGGTTTACATATAAAATTCCAGGCCAGCCAGGGCTACATAATAAAACCCTGTCTAAAAAACAAACAAAACATTGCTAGTCACTACAGTCAGGCAACTTTGGGGAACAAATTCCTACATCAACACAGCTTCAACATGCCATTTTCTTTATTTTCAGCCCAAAGTTTATGAGGCAACATGCCCAGATGCATTCTTATTCACAATTTTAACCTTTTAAGCATGTGTTCCACAACTTTGAGCTGAGCAAATGTGCCTGTCATCTTTACTTCCTGAATTATAACCTTAAATGATGTTACAAGGAGAGAGTCCCTTGTTTGTCCCGGCCACCCAGCTAGCTCACACCCGAAATAACCACACAGAAACTGTATTCATTAAAACACTGCTTGGCCAATTAGCTCTAGTTACTTATTGGCTAATTCTTACATCTTAATTTAACCCATTTCTATTAATCTGTGTATCGCCACATGACTGTGGCTTACCGGCAAGATTCTAACCAGCATCTGTTTCAGGTAGAAGATCCATGGCATCTCTCTGACTCTGCCCTTCTTCCTCCCAGCATGCAGTTCTGTCTTCTCCACCTACCTAAGTTCTGCCCTATCAGGCCCAAAGCAGTTTCTTTATTTATTAGTCAATGAAAGCAACACATGAACAGAAGAACTTCCTACACCATTTCCCCTTTTCTGTTTAAACAAAAAGGAAAACTTTAACTTTAATATAGTGAAGTTATATATAACAAAATAGGTATCAAATAAGAATTACAGTTATAATACTTATATTTACTTTATCTTTTATCATAACTAAGGAGAACTATAACTATGACTATAAATTCTTCAACTCCATCAAAGACTCCAGAAGGATATAATATTACCTAAGTAAACAGAAAGTACATTGTAAGAAACTTCAGAAACTCTAGAAATGACAGAGACATCTCACAGCTTGGACAGTCACCCAAAGTTCTTTTGTACTATTGGGGCATCCATCTTTGACCTTCAGGCCCATAGTACCTAGCAGACTTTTCCATGAAGCAGGAAAGCTCAAAGACAGTTCAATCACTTTCTTCTGTATCCTATAGAATGTCTGGCAGACTCTTTCATGAAGCAGGAACCCCGAAGGACCATCTCACCTTTAGGCAAATTCAGCAGTCATCTCTCTGTGGGTACTGCATGTCCAGTGAAGCAGTCCAGGCAAGAGCAGTTTCCTGCCCAAATGGCTAGCAAGCTCCATAAGGAGCCTCTTCGATGCCCATCTTCCTCTTGAAGTAGCTCGTGCTGCCAGGAGCAGACCGTCTCATTGTCATGAAAAGTCCTAAGTTATTAAAACATTTTAAATGCCATATTCTGTAGTCTTTGAAAGATATGAAGAATGCCTATCCATCTGAAATATATCTATGCACATCTAGAAAATTTAATTAACATGATTACAAACTTGACTAATATAGATGATTATCTATTAACCTGTGTTTCTTAATTATACATTACATTTTTAAATGAACTATACAATCACAATACCTTATTCAAAATCAGGAATACATATACATATAACAAAATTGACCTTAAATTTGTATCAATAAAGCAAGATCCATACCAATGCAAATTATTTATATCTATATCATATCCCCCTTTAAATATAAACAGTTATAAACAATATTTGGAAATATGGGTGCAGTTTTTTTCTATCCAAACTGCTTCGTGCTGTATGGGGGTGCTGTTAATCAGGTCTTTCATGGTGTATCCTGTGTGCTAGGTTCATCTCAGTCAGCAGTTGAGCAAAGTAATTTTTTGAGGGTGTTCACAGCAACCTTTCAGGGGGGCATGATCTATCAAACCATATTGGTCTAGAAGCAATCCACAGGGTCTCATCTTCTGTGAAAACAAAAGAAGAACCTACCTCTTTTCCAAAGCATCATATCCTTAGACCCAAATTCTGAAGTCAAGATACATTTATAATATACATGTTGGTTTAGTTTAGCAGCCCATACAATGAAATGTCTCTCTGTACTTAGCTCCTTTACAGTCAAAAATTGTAAAGAAAACACAATAATACACAAAATCCAGACTCTCTGTGAATTTTCCATTTTCACGTGGCTTATTTTTCTTTACTTTCTTTAATCTATGATTATCTGTATTATGTCTCTTTAAGGACTTTATCCTTTTTTTTAAGCATTAACTTTGTTTTTATGACTCTCTATACTCTTTTTCTTCTCTCTCCCAAGCCTGCGTACATTTATTCGACACTGTGAACCATTTAGAGGTCGTTTATGTCTGAATCTGTGCTGTTGTGAATCTGTAATTCTTTACTGTCCAGGAGCACTTCTTAAAATGCTAAGCGCTTCTTAAAAGCTTAAATGGTGCCATTAGTAAGGGTAATACGGTAACAGCTGTTTGCCTGCCCAGTCTAACAGCTGTGGTATTATTATGGCAAATACGGGAGTTCCTGCCCACATTCCACACATTTCAGCATGGTGGAGCTGCTTGCATTTCTGAGCCATGCCCACTGACCAACTTCCAGGCACAAAGCTGGTCCACGTTGCCATCAAGCAAGCTGCAGCAATCTTCTCAGAAACCCCATCCAGATGCTCTGTCTCCCACAAGAGACATAGGTTGCACTGGCGGCACAGCCCAGAAAACTGGTATTTTAAAACCACCACTTTTTTCCTGCTTAGGCTGCTGAGCTAGGAAAATCTCTCTGTGGTATGCTGCCAGCAAACAGCAAAAAGCTGTGATAATCTCTATATTTGTATCTATAATTCAGTTTCAAGCCCTCTCAGGTTTTATGTGGAGTTAGTTGACCATGTTGAAGTGCCAATTGTTACAAGGAGAGGGTCCCTTATTTGTCCAGGCTACCCGGCTAGCTTATACCCAAAATAACCACACAGAAACTGTATTCATTAAAACACTGCTTGGCCCATTAGCTCTAGTTTCTTATTGGCTAATTCTTACATCTTAACTTAACCCATTTCTATTTATCTGTGTATTGCCACATGACTGTGGCTTACCAGCAAGATTCTAACCAGCGTCCATCTCAGGTAGAAGATTCATGGTGTCTCTCTGACTCTGCCCTTCTTCCTCCCAGCATTCAGTTCTGTCTTCTCTGCCTACCTAAGTTCTGCCCTATCAGGCCCAAAGCAGTTTCTTTATTCATTAGTCAATGAAAGCAATACATGAACAGAAGAACCTCCTACACCAAAACAGAGCTTGCTCAAGAATGTGCCCATTCTTAAAGTGCTTTTCTATATGAATATGTATCAGCTTTTCCAATGAAATCCATGCGTTTTGTTTTGCTCTAGGGGGGATGCTGCTTTGGAAATAACTCGTATTGTCCTGCGGTGGGTAGTAAGTCTTTCTCCATTCTTTTATTTCTTGGTCTGATGGTTCCCCAAATACAGACCCATATATTTCATTACAATATAGGTCAATTTACACAGTGTATATAGAAGGCATTTAAAAATTCTTTCTTCCTTTTCTATTTATGAAAATGAAGACTTAGAGTTATGCATTCAACTTTGCTTAGAAGAAAGAAGCCAGGGTGTGTGTGTTCTAGTTGCCATCTATTCTGTCCACTTTCTCTGTCAATTCTTTTTTTCAGCCAAAAACACTTATGCAATATTGAGAAACACATTGCATTCAAGTGGTTCTTTTTAGTTCTATACAACCTTTTAAATGGGTTTATATGGGTTTTTAAGTCTTCACTTTTTTAGTTTGAAAATTGAAGATAAAAAAAAAGTGGAATTTCTTATTTCCTGCTCTGGACATAAATGATCTATAGAGTACAGCCATGTTATTTTAAGATTTTTTTGCCCAAGGCTTTGCAGTGCAGCTAAAAAGCTAACCAACATGAGCTGCTTAGGCTACCGAGAGTGTATGGCACATGGTCTCACTATTGCACTGTGGCTTGCATTCCAGTTCAACATTGAATAGTCATAGGGAACCCTGGTGCCCTGTCTGGCTAGTGGGCTGACAACCAAGGAGGTGACTCTAACCATGCTATTATTTATATTTTCATTGCAAACTGGGGAGTGGTTCTTAGTTGCTTCTCATTTGCTCCAGATGGACTATGAAGTTTCGGGCTTTGTTGTTATTTAGTACTTGTTTTACCCACTGCTCCTTGGCCAACAGTGAGAAAAAACTAACAAGGTTTTATTTGTTTGTTTCTTTTGGTAATCTGGAAAAAAAAAGAATAAAAAGCAGACAGTCCCCTTACCTGTATTAATCTGGACATTTCCTTAGTTTAGGACCATAAAGCTCTTCCTCAGGTCTACAGGGAGCAGAGCTGATGTAAACACTCTCTTTGGGGCCTCCTAGGTCTATGAAGTCTTTATGCACACACCAGGTACAAGGCCTCTAAAAGGGGAGGATATCACAGGCTATGTGCACACCAATTGATTTCCTTTCAGGAAAACTCGCTTTTTCTCCTCAGAACTCGTCCATATCCAGACAGGACACTGGAATTTCTATGGAAAATCTCTAAATTATTTGGTAAGATACCTTCCCTAGGCAGCTTTTCTCTGCTTTGAAGATGCAGAACAAGTTCTGAGGGTTCCAGGCCAATACTTGGGCCATTGTGATGCTCAGAATGCAAATCAGTCAGAGACCAGAAAGCTTCTTCCATCACCTCCTCCTGGAGATGGCAGCAAGCTGAGGGAAAGACCAGTCACAAGACACACTGGCACATTTCATGTGTTCTGCTTTGTTTTTTCTTTAACTTAACGAGCCATCATGGGAACAATCAACAACAATCCTTCATTCTTAAACGTCTATGAGAAGATGAAAAACTATACCCAACCCGACACTCTGTGTCATACATTCGACCTTCTCTCTAACCTTCACAAGTTGCTTCCGAATCACTTGGTGGAAGTGCTTCATTCCTATAGAAGTGAAAGTGACAAAATCAAATGTAAGTGAGTAGGGGGCAAATGAGAATGCATATATTTGCATGACGTTATGAACCCTCTTCTGTTAGCTGTGAGCATTAACTTCTTGACATTGCAGGTGCCATCAGTTCATGAGATACATGCCACATCATGGCTTGCTAAGTCTGTGTTCTCGGGCTGTGAATTTGCCCATGGGTAGGGTCTCTCTCTCTCTCTCTCTCTTGATGTTTTGAGACAGAGTTTCTCTGTGTAACTTTGGAGCCTTTCCTGGAACTCGCTCTGTAGACCAGGTTGTCCTCGAACTCACAGAGATCCACGTGCTTCCTAAGTGCTGGGGTTAAAGGTATGCGCCACCACTGTCCGCCAGAAATACACCCGTGGAGAGATGACCATGAGCCATGTACAGGTGTCCTCATTACAAATTAAGATGTGGCTTTGATGTTGAGATTAGTGTGAGAACTTTCAAGGTGAGGGTCAGATTACAAACTTCATTCCTTGCTTCAGTTCTCTACTGTTCCCTTCTTCTTTTGCTAGGAAGAACTTGGTTATTCCCCTTAAAGTAATTTTAAGTATATATTTTTTTATTATTTAGTATTGCTATTTTGAGATTGAGTCTTGATAGGTTGCCCAAGATGATCTGAAATTTCTGGATTCAAGTCATCCTCCTGCTTCAGCTTCCTGGGTAGCTGAGACCATAGGCATGCACCACTCCATATAGCGAGTTAGTCTCTAGCTTTTGCGGTTTGGAGTGGCCTGGTGGTCTTAAATTGGGTCAGGATGGTTGAGAATTTGATTTGTAGCACTTAATGAACCCCAACCTTGAATTGTTTGACTAACTGTAAGATACTGGTAGATGGCAGCCACCTGTGCCCCAAAACTTAGAAGACAAAATAAAACTTACACACTGATTCAAATAAGGCAAGGGCTGATATATGTTTACCTGTTGGAACTAAATTGGTTGTATTCAAGTTAATCCCTTCTTCATAATCCAGAGCATTATGATTAAGCCCATATATCCAAGTTACATTATACATTGCACATTACATAAGGAACACACAGAGAAGTTAAGGCTCTTAGCACAGAACTTCCCAAACCAGCCACTTTTTTTTTTACTCTGCCCGTACCTTAGTTCTTCCTTTCGCTCCATTCTATTGACTTTTGTTGCTACCTTTAGGTGAATTACAGGCGAATTGCATAGGGAGTTATATTGCGAATGAAATATCAGTTCCGATAGAAGCTTTGAAATCCACTCTCGGCGTGTTTAGATTCTTCCCACTTCCCTCTGCTCTGGTGGACGGAGACTCTGAAGCCAGGGGAAAGCAATGGTGATGTGCTGAGTCTTCCTTTTTTCTCTCAGCTTTTCCCTCGGGGAAAGGAAATGGATCAGGAATTGCTCATGTGAAGGGCAGGCATATGTAAGCGGTTCTGGATTCTTCTGTTGTGTCAATGTACGGTCTGTGGCTCTAAAGTCCTCCATAGACTGATGATTTGAATGCTCAGTCCCAGATGGTGGCACTATTTCGAGTGACTCCAGAGACCTAGCAAGTGGAATCAACCCGGAAGAAGTAGGTCACTTAGGGACACATTATTACTGGCAACTTTCTGATGTGCTTTTTGGTTCCTGGTTAGCTATGGAGGAGACAGCTCTCTTATGGCACTTGTTCCTACAGCCATGATATTCTGCCCAAGCTTGTGGGATCCAGCGATCGTGTATCCAGACCTCTAAACCATGTGCCAGAATAATCAATCCTTCTTTTAGTTGTATCTGTCACTTCTGATAACAGGGTGTAAACCTTACCCTCTCAAGGCAGTTCCACATTCTGTCATCCTCACTGCTGTGACCACCCAGAGAGCTCTAGCAGTAAGAGACAAAGGTCTAAATCCCAAGTCTCTGTTATTGGAGCTCCAAATGCAGAACACTTCTTAGGCAAAACAGCAGGAACATGGCGCTCCAGATTAAAAGCAAGACTACAATCTCCACTCATTCCATTTCCTCTGAGAAGTTTCAAAATGCATGATAATAATAAAATAATAATTATAACAATGGTATTACAAATTACTATTAGTCTGCAAACTGTACTTAAGGAACCAACAATATTATCACTGGTCTTGGCACACTTAATGCATGCATTTTAGCGAATGCATCTCTTAGACTAAGATGATAAGAAATTTTGCTGGGATAAAGGGGTGGCAGAGCTGAGAGGTAATTACCAAATTGCCAAAGTACAGCTGGGGGAAATACCTAACACGTGAGATCCTGGGTTCCATCCTTAGTGCCCGGTACACACACAAAGATTTTAAAGAATCTTGCTGTGCAGAGGTAGAAATGAACACTGAATCATGTTAATACTTATTCTACCACCAGGTGAGAATTCTGAATTCTCTGGCATGGAAAAGGTCCTAGCAAGACATCAGTTGCCAAGAGAGGTTAGTCTATCTCCAAAGCCAAGCAAAATGCCCTCGTGGAAAAGAAAAATTATCAACAATATCAGTGGCAACTGGAAGAAATGTCATATGTGGAAGAAAAACATATATGAACCACCCATGTGCACAATCATTGCCAGGTAGGTTCTTGGGCTTTTGTCTCCCGCTTATGTTTAAAGAAACACAGAATGGTCCCAGAAACTCTTCATTCCAACCCCTCCAATAAAAGATTTAATTTGGTCTTTATGAAACATGGAGGCTATGGAAACGGGCCTTACCTTCATAAGAGTACACAGCTTCTGCTTTCCCACATCCCAAGTTACTGAAGAAGCCCTCAGTGCAAGCAAACTCATGGAGGTGGGAATAGTGGTGTGTCATGGTCACCTTTGCTTGCTGCCTCCTGGTCTAGTGTGCAGAGATCTGCAGCACTGCTGCAGGATTGCTGGAGAGGGACCCATCCACTCAGCACCGCCATTAGCATGACCAAGGACCAGACCCTTGGCTTTATCACCAGTCTGCCAGATTTTTACACTGGGAAAGGAGAGAGTCATTGTAAGGATGGAACAAGTCATTGTAAGGAAGGACTCAAGTACTCTTTGGCCTTCCTGGAGATAGGTGGCAGCTGGAGCCCTGCTGGGAGCTTTTGTAGTTAATACCAGTGAGATTATTGTGATAAAAAATTAAGACAGAAAAATGTACAGGCTTTAATAAGTTAGCTAATTGGAAACTGCTGAATGAAAAAATGTATGGTATTTACATTTTTATTATTTTTTGAGATAATTTAATTATATCATTTTCCCCTTTCCGCTCCTCCTTTCGAACCCTCCCTTATACCCCTCTACTCTCTTTCAAATTCACGGCATGGATCTAATAGGCAAGGGCCTCTGCGACCATCACAGTCAACAGAGCAACAATCTAGGGGAGACCGGAAGATAGTTCAGTTCAGCACGACTAAGCAGCAGGTGTTGGTTCTAACTTCCGAAGTCTGACTCCAAGTAGTCTATTTTTAGGCATATTTAAGCATAGCACAATATGAAAAAGTTTCCCAGTGATAATTATTGCAATCCTATGTGCACAACAAAGCTTTATGACATGACTACGTACAAACTCTTTTTAAAGTACAAGTGATATCTTCCATAAAGATGGATTCTATAAAGTGGCTGAGACAATCAAGATCAAGATGAGGCTCTAGGGAGGACCTGATGTGGCCTTGGCCACACAGATATCACAAGGGCAGAAAAAAGTTAAACGTCTCTGCCTTTGAAGAGACAACCCTGTGTGTTAACATTCCTGCTTACTGTAGTTCTTTGTCTTGGGCTGAGATCTCCTGAGCTGTCTGTCCCCTTCCGTGTTAGCATGTCTATGGTGGTGTCCTTCTTCAGATGTTTAGGCAGACATCGTGAAACGTCACAGGTATGTGTATCTTCTGACATTTCAAGGAGAGACAATCTCACAGCAAATTCCCTGTTTCTATTGTTCTTACAGTCTTCCTGCCCCCTCTTCCGCCATGATGCCTGAGCCTTCAGTGCAGGGTAGTGTAGATGTGTCATTTGGGACTGGACCTCGCAACTCCGCATTTTTGTCGGCGGTGGTTTTCTGTAATGGTCTCCATCAGAAATGTTACTTTAAAAGGGAAAACTCCACGCCAGTTTTTGTGGGTTTCAAATAGCTTGTGAAAGGCCTTGTCAAGTTAGGTTAGTCAGCTTACAGGTGCCTCACAAAACACCGCCCGGGGAACATTGCTTTTCCAGTGAAACAATCCACTGTCCCCTGCTTGTGTAGGTGTGTACTGGGAGAGAGGTGGCAATGATGTTTTCCTCCCATTTGTTCCATTTCCAGGTGGGCGAAAAAGAACATGCAACCCGCGGAGGACCTCAAGTCGGGGATCCAAAGACTGTCCGTACTAGGCCCAATTGTCTCAGTCACTCCCTGTGGGCGCCAAAGTGCTGTCGTGGTGTTCAAAGACACAACCTCAGCTTGCAAGGCTGTGAGTGCTTTTCCGACCATGTCCGCAGGCACTATGTTCCAGTGCTCATGGCAGCATCGTTTCATGTCAAAAAATGTAAGACTTTCTATTGAATGTGTAGCTACAACCTGTTCAGTCTGTATAATGTTACCCAAATGTATATGATACCAGGGCTGACTACTTGACATTGGATAACCAATGTCTCCCACTCTCAACATTCCCCAGTTGCCTATAGCTCTGTCTAGGGTTGAGGCTCCATAAGCTTTCCCCCTTCTATCTCAGCATGTTCATTGGTGTTCATGTCTTGTTTAGGCAGCCATGTTGATAAGACTTCATGGGTGTAGCCACTCTTGACATTGTTAGGAGGCATGATCTTACAGCAAAGTTCCTTTTCCTCTGCCTCTTACAGACTTTCCACCTCCTCTTCTGCAACTGTCCCTGAGCTTTAAAAACAGGAATTGTTTTGTGGATGTGTGACTTCAGCAATAGGGGGAGTATCCGCTACTAAGTACCACAGGACCTCTTGTTCTCTGTATTTTGATCAGTTGAAGTTTTCTGTGATGGTGTCTGTCTGTTGTAAAGACAACTTTCTCTGATGAGGTGTGAGGGCTACATGTATCTATGAATATAAGGGTAAGTATTTAGGATGTTCTTAGAAGTTATACTGGTTAGTAAGCTGTCAATAGTGGGCTCACTTCCGAGATCTATGACTTCACCAGCCCTTGATAGATGACTAGGTTTCTAGCACCAGTCATGATTTTTCTCTTGTTGAGTGGGCCCCAAGCCCAACCAGAAAGTTGTTGATTACTGCCAAGGTATCTCTACTACTCTTAAGAGTACAACTCTGCTCTTAGTGCTATCATGACATGCTGGTCTTTGTTATGGTTCATAGGCATCATAGCTGGGTAGGAATATTGGCTGGATGTCCTCCATAAATTCCTAAGGCTTGTTTTATGGAAGTTTTTATTTGTCATGACCGAGGCATTCTCACCATAACTTCTATGTTACTTAAGAAAAAAACCCACCGTGACACGCGTGTTGTTCAAGCTCCCAAAACGAGAGCTCACGGCACACCCTTCCTCTGAGAGGTCTAGCTGCTGCGGTGGACTTTACAGTTTTACTTTCCTGGACACAAATTTCAAGAGTGCGTTCGAGCATTCTTCTGATGTCAGCCTTTCTTGGATGATAGTGCTCTCTTCAGCGTTAACAGCCTCCAGCTTTTGCTTTTCATTTTTTCTCATTAACTCTTTGGAAATTTTCATACCCTGTTGCAATGAAACCAAGAATAAGAGTTATTCAAACAGGAATAATACTATAGAATTCTTTTTTGTTTGTTTGTTTGAGGCAGGGTCTCTCTACATGGCCTTGGCTGGTCTAGAGCACACTATATAGACCAGGCTGGCCCCCAAATCATAAAATCCACCCTCTGCAGATTCTTGAGTGTAGGAATTAAAGGAGTACACCACTATTCCTGGCTATTTCTAGTTTTACAAATTGTTTATTTGAGTGTATGTGTGTTTTGACTACTTGCATGTGTACGTACCGTGTGCATGCAGTGATTACAGTGGCCACAAAAGGATGCTAGATCCCCTTGGACTGGGGTTACAGATGGTGAGCCACTATGTGGGTGCTAAAAATTAAACCTGGGCTCTCTGGAATAGCAGCAAGTGCTCTTGACTGCTAGGCCATGTCTCCATCCCCCTTTCTGCCTTTTCTTCTTTTCGTTTTTTCTTTCTTTTTTCTTTTCTTGTGTCTTTTTTATTTCTCCTCACTGCCAATTTTTACACGGATTTTTGATTGATTGCTTTATAAGCATGTTTTTTTTTCCTATACTTAAGAAAAAATTTTCATGAGACAAGGTCTTACTCTATAGCTCAGACAGGCTGGCCTCAAACTCATGACAATCTTTCTGCCTCAGCTTTCCAAGTGTTGGTATTACAGGTAAAAGCCAACACATTGTTTATTTATATAGTTTTGTTGGATAATAAATATTATTAAAAGAGTCACCGATGTAAGTAGACAAATACTTAAACTTAATTTTTAATGGTAAGACATAGTAGTAATTTTAACGCATATTTGTGAGAATATATGATTTATGTAGCATATAAATAAAAACATAAAATACTCTCATTAATGTCACTTTTCTTTTTCACCCCAGAAACTTTGGTCAAGAAAGCACCCTTCAAGAATATAACAGACAACGTAGCTTCAAGAATATAATCAGAAAAGAAACCACAGCTAAGTTGACATAAACAGGTACACATGAGCATGGCAAGGAGCAGATATTGCATTGCTATTTCCAAAGATGGAATGGTGGATGCAGTTAAGGGCTAAGGTTCTAGCAATGAAATGATTAAAAGTTTTGGGACAGTCTCTTACCCTCTCTGTGACAGTTTCCTCTATCTGTAAACCTCATAGGGCTGCTGTGTGTATTGTGTAAAATGTGTATATGTATTAACAGAGTACCTGCGCACTGTGGGCATGCAAACATCTATTTGAAAAAATTTAAAACTCACATGGAATCGGTGCATTTGTTGGTAGAGAAGCTACTAGCATATTTAGTTGCTAGTATTTAAGACCGGTATCCATCACAGACAACAGCACAGTGATAGGCATTTTAATAGGATTGAATGTGAGCCTCTTGTTCAATACAGTATTTGTTTATGAAGTCAATAAAAACCCAGGGAATGTCTTCAGTGGTTAGCCAGGAAACTTTGGCCCTTCCTAAGTAGAAGGCAGCAGAAGAACCTGGGGGCTGCTGGTCTATGATTCTGGGGTAACCACTAGATAACTGTCATCACATCTGTGTTTACAACAACAAAACTCAGAAACAGCCTAAGGTTTCAGAAGCCAGGCACTGGTGAGATTGGCTAAGCTACAGAAACCAAATACTAGCACTGGTTTCCATCTAAGTGAGTTTTCCCCCAAATAAATTTAAGGCTAGACAACGTGTTACTATGAATTGCACACAGTTAGTGGAACCAGTTAACTCACATAGTCGCCCCCGCAGCCAGAGACAGCTATAATAGATCTATTTACTTGGTAAACTTCCTAGATATAGTCCACTATTATTGACTATAATCTGTACACTGTACATTAGATCCTTTAGTCCTATGTATCTGCTTTATATCCCTTACATCACATCACTCCCACCTAACAAAATGGTTCCTGCCTTGTTCCTTTCCTTCCTCCCTTCCTTTCTTTCTCTAATGTTACTGGGGGAACCAAAATAGAGCCTTGCTCACATTAGGTAATAAATGCTCCATTATTGATTCAAATCCTACTTTCAATTTTTAAAACTTAAATCTTCTTCTTTGTATTTTGCATATGTTCAAAATATTTTATTTTTGATCACCACAGAGATACACTACAGTAAGAATAAAAATTAAAATACTAAATGCAATGGTGAACACAGGTCTAAACTGTGTTGTGGACTCAGAACTGCTTGGGGTTTAGTTCTCTGATAGGCAAGGGAGGGAGAGCAGTAAACGATCACAGTCCCTTCTCACTTTAGAAAACTAAATACTAGGCTTCCTGAACTAGGAAAAGAGGACCAAGCAACCTGTGTGGAGGTTATAGCCTCTTCAGCAAGCTTTCAATCATCTCTGAGCATTTGGAGGCAATATTCAAAATAAAAATTGAATAAATATTAAACTCTGATTAAAATACAGAATCACCAGAGTTGGGGGTATGTTTATGGCAATATATGTGTTTAAGAAAATCAATGAACAAGCAATGAAGAAACCCAAATTGTCAAGTTAGACTGAGTCTTTAAGAACTATCTAAATGACTGCATTCTACCACTGTCTTGCTGTGTTTTCTGTGGCTGTGATAAAACACTGACCAAAAGCAACTTGGAGAGGAAAGGGTTTATTTGGGTTATAGGTTCATCACTGAAGGAAGTCAAGGCAGGAACTCAACAGAAGCAGAGGCAGGAGCCATGGAGGAGAAGTGCTTATGGGCTGGCTCACTATGATTCACTTGGCCTGCTTTCTAGTACGGCCCAGAGCCACATTTGATGGGTGGCAATGTCTATAGCAGTCTGGAACCTCCCACTTCAATCATTAATCAAGGGAATGCCCCATAGACAAACCCAGCGAACAGTCTAAGGGAGGCAATTCCCCAACTGAGTTTCCCTCTTTCCACGTGACTCCAGTTTGTGTCACTGATAAAAACTAACCAGCACAGCCATTAGCTCCCATAATATGTTTAGCTCTAGTCAGCATAAAGGAGAGTCATGGGAGCTCACTGATTAGCCAGGAACAGAATTACCTTGTCAGATGCGTAGACAGCATCAAATAATCCCAGAAGGGCGAGGGCGAGTCCTATAGCTGGGCCATTTACTACTGCAACCAGAGGTTTGGGAAAGTCTATAAAACCGCTTACAAGTTCCCTACAGAAATGGAAATAGGAAAGCATTACATATTTCAAAGTAGTACTACCTAACTATAGAAAGGACTGAATACATTAAAGCTGACACCTCTCTAAAGGGTCACCTTCCCAAGCTAAACCAAGAACCTTGTAAATGGGAGGTCAGACCAGGACTCCTACAAGCTGAGCCTGATTCACACTGTTTCCTGGACATTGAGTTCAAGGCCGTGGGCCAGCTGTGGCCTGAGACATCATGGTGGGTGACTACATGCATAACTGCATATCGCAGCACAGGCGGACTGAGAGACTTGGCAGAACTGGGATAGGAAGTTGAAGCCCCAACCCTCCTTCAACAGCTTTCAAGACTCCTTCCAGTGCACAGCCAGCATCTGCAGGCACTGTCTGTTCACCCTGCTGCGTGGGAACTCAGACTCCCTCTGCCTCTTCCTCACCGTACACTTTCCACTCAACCTCACGAGACTGCAGGATGAAGAGAGGGATCTATGGGGAATCATGATTAAGTGACTCAGCACAGACAAAGTGACTGTTTACTGTTGCGGGGATGAGGAGATAACTCATCATTTAAAACATCTGCCAATCAAGTATGAGGGCTGAAGTAAAGCTTGGGTCCCCAGAACCCACATAAATGCTGTCTGGGTGTGGAGACCTGCTTCAGAACTCTGGCCTCAGAAGGTGGAACCTAGAGTAGCAGGATTAGCCATGTGAGTGAACGCTGTATTTAAGGGAATGTGTCTCAACAAAGAGGAAAAACAATCAAAGATGATTATAATATCTACCTAGGACTCAGCATCCCTATGTATATACATACCCGCAAACACCTGGGCCTACACACATGTAAAACATGTAAATGAACAAGTATACCATAAACACATAGGGGGAAGTGGGGTGGGGAGGAGAATGAATCCCTTGGGATGAGACAAATGTCACACTTACCTCAGTGCCATAGCACACTTTATAGCTAACTCCTGGATTTCACCAGTGGCATTAATCAAGTTATTTAGGTCATTCCCACTGCAGTAATAGTCACCAGCTCCTGTGAACAGTCAATCAACAGAGCCACAATTCCTTCACATACTAACTCATTCTAGAGCTATGTGCACCTGCTGTGTGCAGGGCTCAGCCAGTCACTAGAAGAACACGAGTGAACCTCATTCACACACTAAAGACTAGCAAGACACGGGTGTTAAAGAACCTAAGTAAATGCAGATGGTGTGACTAGAACATGACAGATGACCACGTGGTATGACTATGGAGCAGGCTCAGTCTATTGTGGTGTTTAGTGTGGAGCTCACACAGGAAGGGGCAGCTGGACTGAGAGCTGAACAACAGGCAAGGCTAGCAGAGATGGAACAGTGCACATGAGATTCTGTGTCTGTGGTCTCCAGGGTCTACACAACAGGCCTAAAGAAGAGCCCCCAGCGCTGAAGCAGAGAAAGAACAGGGTGCGGGGTGGGAGGGCTGCTGTAGTCAAGATGAGTGGACAGACTGTGTGGGACTGTCTAGATTACAATAAGAACCATTATCTCTATCTTTAGACCCATTGAAGGTGTGTGCTTATTAAAGTATAGTTTGCTTACAATGAAAAGATTACTTTTTAATGAGTATTGTTTGAGACAAGATCTCAAGGAGCCCAGGTTGGCCTCAAACTCCCCACATAGCTGAGGATGACTCTGAACTGCTGATTTTCCGCCCCCACCTATGGACTGTCAGTATTGAAGTCCTGTGTCAAAATACCCCTGCTGGGAATTAACTCCAGGGATTCCTGCATGATAGGTGAGCACTCCATCTCAGCCTACTTCCCTAGCACCCTAAATAGTTTTGATAACTGTAAACACTGGAGTGATACCAACCCAAAACAAGACACAGTGATTCTCCCTTATTCACACAAGATAGATTGCAAGATGGTCCACAAATCCCTGAAACATGGGGATGGTACCAGGCACTAACGTATATAGTGTGTTTTTCTCCTTTCCTATTTATCCTCTATACCCTCAGGTTTTACATCTATGGATTCAACCAACAGACATTTGAGGACCAAAAAAAATCATCTGAACTGAATATTGACTGAATATTTCTTCCTTGTGACTGTTCTTTCCTAAACAGTGAATACTGACATAGCATCATTCTGTGTTAGACATTGTAAGACACCCAGAGGGGATCCAAGATCCTTGGGATGTGTGGGCCTTCTATGCAAATACATGAATGTGAAAATTACTGTATTGATGAGAGTCATGGAACTAGTTCCCAGAGGGTGCTGAGGGTGACTGTACGTGCATACCTGTGACAAAGTTCAACATATAGATTAGGTAAGATATTTATAGTAACAAACTTTAATAATAACAATATGCTATATAAAGAGTTATTTAAAACATACTGTGAATTTTCTAGACGCTCCTACTTATTTCTAGACCAAGGGTGCAACACATAACTGAAATTTTGGGAGGCAAAACAACCGAAAGGAGCAGTCAGTTAAGAGGAGCTACTGCCCAGACGCCTCAGAATGCTCCAGATGCTTTCTACCCTGTCATCCCAGCCGGAGGCAGTCATATCCAGACTCCACCAGTCAACAGAGAAGAACCTCTCTCCATTAAATAATGGTGATAAGGTCTTGCAAGCATATATAAATCTCTGTGCAGGAAGTCCTGATTCTTGCATGCTGTAGTGTGTAGCTGTAACTACCCTCCTTACAGAGAAGTCTCAGGGCAAACATGAAGTTCTCAGAATGAAGTGCCTTATCAATTTGAAGGTTTGTGAGCCACTTTACAAGATTCTTAAGGCTTCAAATGAGCATGCTGTCCCACACTGCAGATGGCAGCCTTGACCTCCAGTTCCCCTCCAAGCATCTGCTAAACCCTTGTAATCAGGGGGAGGGTCTCTGGTGATTAACTTATTATCAGTGTAGTTCAAGGAGAAATTTCCAATTGCCCTGGGAAGCAGTTCATTCAAATAAAGCTATTAATGTTTGGCCAAAAAACCCTCTCCTCTCTTCTTCCCCCTCCCCTCCCTTCCCTGTAGAATGACTAATAAAAACCCAGAGACAGAAATTGGGGTTCAACTTGAAGGTCAGAAAAGCAAAGCAACCAGCCACAAGCTCTTACCTCAACATCAGTCTGAAATGGTGGCCCTGCCTCCTGGAATCTCAGAATGAGACTGTGTGAGAGAGCCGTCTCCTTCCATTTTATATTCCTCTCTAGTGCTGGGATTAAAGGTGTGCATAACTATGACCTGATTTCCATGGCAAACTAGTATGGCTACTGGGATTAAAGGTGTGTGTCACCACTGCCTAGTGTGTAAGACTGATCAGTGTGCTTGTTTACTCTCTGAACTTTAGGCAAGTTTTGTTTATTAAAATACAAATGAAATGCCACTACACTTCCCCTCCCTCTCTCCTGTTCTTCTGTAACATTCCCCCCCCACACACACACTTCTTGTATAAAATTAGGGTTTACAAGCATAGAAAAGCTCAGAAGGCAGTGACGTAAAGACTCTTTGGGGAGGCTTATCTCCCTTTTGGGGCCTCTGTGTATCTCTACTAATGCTCTTTCATTTAAACTGATTTAACTGATTTGTGTTTCCATTCATAGCAAAGCTTCATTGTCTCCTGGATATGTAGAACCTACCAGAAACTCCCCAGTTCTAAACAATGCCCAACTTACTCAGTCAAACCAAATACTTTAATCTCCTTCCACAAAAAAATAGGAATAATACTCAAATTCTACAGTTGTGTTAGTTAAAGGAATAGAAGAAAGAAAAGTGTGCCCGTGCCCTGGCAGGAGGGAGTATTACCTGTAAAGTTATGGCATTCTTTTTGGGGGGCCGATTGAACATGATCTTCGTGATGCCATCTTCAGAGGTTACCACAATGTCCTTAGACTCCTGGACTTTCACATCAGCTCCACTTTTGCCCTGGCTAGAGGCTTCAGATGAGGGACTCAAACTGTACGCCAGATCCACATAGTTCTGCCTGGCAGTTTCCTGAAGAGTAGATGACAAAAACCTTTAGCTTTTAAAATAAAAAACTTGAGAAACATACTATGCTAATAAACACCCCTATGCAATAAAGAGCAGAGTCTTTGATTCAATAGCGGGGCATCGCAACTTTAAAGGTGCTGGGAGAGGTGACCCATATGTGTCACTCTAGCCACTGGGAGGCTGGGTCCTGATTGTGAGTACAGCACCAATCTTAGCAACAATAATGAGAAAAAGAAAAAAAACTTCAAAAAAAAAAAACTGGGAATAGCCATTCACTGAGAAACTAAGCCTCCTGTCCTCTAGTCTGTTATAGTAGAATAAGTTTACCTTCCATGCACCCTGCTTGGTTTTGTTGTCAAAGTCAGGCACACCAGGTTTAGACATATTCCAGTGTCTTCTGCAGTCTGTAGAGACCACAGGGGTGGTTAATATGCAGTATGCAAGAGAAAGCCTTTGAGAGGGTGGTTCTAAGATTCTGAGTTCAGTAATTTTGAATTTATTATCACAGCTTTCACAGGAAGTGAAAATGCTGAGCTAATTTTCAAAAGTCAGAACATTTGGAAATCCATATCGTATTCTAAAGTATGATTGCAATAGTTTCCAAACATTCACAAAAGGATGTGTTACAATAGGTAATTAATCCAATAGAACACTTATTAAAATTTATATCATGTACTTTACGTACTTTCTTTTGTGCTTATTGCAAGGGATCTAAAACATCCCACACACCGCTCTAATTTCACCTTGACTGTTTACCATGCATTTCTCAAGGTACATTCTACTATGTAACCAATGGCACCATTAACAATAACCAGAACCCCCCTAGATAATTTCTAAAACTCAGTCCAGATTCAGAGTTGCCCAGTTTGCTAAAGTATCTTTTCTGTGGATTTATGCTCATCAGAGGGAATCAAACAAGGGCCAAGCTGTTAGGTCTTTTACATCTCTTTATTTAGTAGGGATATTCAGGGCTGTTCTGTACTTTAACAGTCTATCAAGGCCTAATCGTCATATAAAAAGCAAAACAAGCCAAGCAGTGATGGCGCACACCTTTAATCCCAGCACTCAGGAGGCATAGGCAGGTAGGTGGATTTCTGTGAGTTCAAGGCCATCTTGTGATCTACAAGAGCTAGTTCCAGGACAGGCTCCAAAGCTAGAGAGAAACCCTGTCTCAACCCCCCCCCCCCCCAATGCAAAACAAAACCAAACCTGCAACCTGCATGTATGCACCCCAAAGTGGGTCAGCAATGCCACCCAAACATTCAAGTTGCATGTTAAAAGGAACTCAAAAAATTTTTAAAATATTTTTAGGTATTTGAGTGTTTTGTCTGGCTGTCTGTGTACCAGGGCATGCCTTGTGCCCACAGAGGTTTGGAACTGGCATTAGAGATGGCTGTGGAAGGGAATGTGGGTGCTGAGAGCCAAACCTGGATTCTCTCAGAGGAGCAGCAAGTGCTATTAACAGCTGAGGCCTCTCTCCAGCTCCCTCAAAACGTTTTTAAGCAGCACCAGATCTCAGGGTCACACTGCTTATCGAGTGCACAGTCTTAGCTTCACTTGGTTTCCTGAGTTCTCTTTCAAGAGTTCCATTTGGTTCACTGCATTTTCCACGTCCTGCTCACTGACTCTCATCCTCGGTTGCCCAGATGCATCTGAGCCACCGGGAAGCTAAAGACTTGCAGGAGACTACGAACAGCGGTTTCTATTTGTCCCTAGCCCTTCATTTCTGCAGCAGGATTGCTGATTTGCCTCAAACCCTATAGAGCAAAATGCTATGTTTATCTCTCTTTTCTCTCTGCTGTCCCAATAAGCCAGCTTCAAATGTTTCCTGAATAAAATCTGTCTACAGATTTTTTTTTCCCTTCAAAAAAAGAAAAGTCTTCATTTTGTTTTAACCTGACAAGGGCCATTTTTCCAAGGAGAAAGGAAAGGAAGGTTTAAAATGTCCAAGAATGGCTCATGTAAACAACTTCCCACAGACTGGTATGAACTTGTTCAAATGAAGGTAGGTTTTCTTTTAAGAAAGTCACTCATGCCGCCGCTTTACTGCAAGGACCACGTTCCTGGCTTTGCTCCTGATGCGTAGATTATTTGGGCTGTTACACATGGGTCACTCTGTCCAGCCACTTCTCTCAACTTAGCGAACCAATTGTTTAAAACCTACACTGCTGATAACGGTCTGCGAGTGTGTGACTCCGAGCTAACTAGTAACCTTGGACACACAGCTCCGCGCATCCTAAGTAAGTTCCAGGCTGTGTCTGCGGGCATAGGAGCTGCCGGTACCAGAGCTCGCGGCTCATTCAGGCTTGGCAGGCATCCTGAGAAGCTCATCCTTACCCTTTGGGACTGCGACGTTACTCTTTAGAGCTCTCTCCCTGGAAAACCACAAAAGGAGTATCCTGCTTTCCTGCTAACTAGACCAGATAGAGCGGGCGATTCCGCGGGAGGGTGACAAACCCGGCTGACAACTTTGGGCCAGACAACGGAGGCTAAAAGCTTACCTAGGACACCAGCACCACGCCAATCTCTAGGTCGCAGACGCTAAGGCCAACATTGAGGCAACCCAGAGTCCTGACGCTAAGAAAGGCTGGAACCGGTGGGAGGAGCTAGGCAGGGGCGGATTCAGACGGGAGTCTGGGCAGTGGGTGAAACTAAGGTCTCAGGGAGCAGGGGAAGGCGGAGCCAGTAACTGAGGCCTCGGCACAGGCAGGTTCGGGGTGTGGGCTGAGGTGGGTATGAGCGAGCTTTCCGGATAGGCGCTTGGTTGGTAAAGAAGTCGAGCAGAGAGAGCTGAGGCAAGCGCTTGGCTCTGGACTAGGAGGACAGGGCGCTTTGGGCAAGGAAAAGTCTAAGGGTATAGAGTGCAGTCACCGGAATCTGGGAACTGGGTTCAGAGAATAGGGTTCAGGGGATAGGATGCAGAAGGTAGGGTGGGCTTTGGCGCAGGAGGCAGAGAACCTGGTGCTAGGCATAGAGGGAAGGATGCTGGGCGCAGAGGGTGCTGGGCTCACTGGACCCGAACAATGGTTCAATGAGGGAGCCCTATATAGAAGTTGAGGGCTCTTGGGCTCTTGCAGTTCCCTTTAAAACAGTTCAGTGCTGAGGCCAGTTGCCTTGTGAGGGAAAAACACTTCCCTAAACGACATAAAGTATGAGGAAGGATTCTGACAGCGTTGCCCAACCAACAGCAAAAGTTAGGAATCTGAAAGCAGTCTGAATCCCTTCGTCCCACTGCGGGCTTCCCTCTATGGACCTGTTGTCCTTCCACAGCTGTTTCTTGGCTTTATCTCCCCATCCCCCACCCCACTCAGTCTTTCTTCAGGTCTCACTGTTTCTGCATTGCTGTAACTTGATCAGCCCTGACTGCCTTTGCTTTCTTCCCACAACTGCAGCCTGCTTTCCTCCTGCTCCCTGACTGATCTCCCTACAGTGTAAATCTGACATCTCTCAGTTCCCGTGTTGATGACATTTGGGGGCAAGACCTTTGAGTAGTGACTAAGGTGAGACATTAACAAACAGCATGAAGGCCCTGGCCGCTTGCCAGAACCTTGACAATTAGACATCGCAGCTTCCAGAATGCTGAACTGGCTTCTGTTGTCTGTAATTTACCCAGTTGGCAGCTTTTGGCTGTAGAAACATAAAATGGACCAAGACACTGACATGACTCACGACAGTCTCTTGATCCGTCCTCTGTCACTGGAATCTTGTGTAGGTCTCTCTGCCTAATAAGTAACCCAAACCTCTTGGTGTAACACATGATGAAGGCCTTTGAGGTTTGGCCCATAATGTCTACTCATTTCTCCTGCTTGCCCTTTCCATTCATCCATTCATCCATCCATTCATTCATTCATTCACACAGTCATTTATCCATTATGTCAGCTTTTATGATATAGTCTCACTGTGTATCCCAGGCTGGCTCAAATATTTGGTGATCCTCCTACTCCTGCCTCTTGAGTTCTAGGATTATAGGCTTGCACTATGGTATGCAAGCTCTTTATTTTTTATTTAAAACCATTTGTTTTGAGGCAGAATCTCACTATAAAGGCCCTACTTGAACTTGCATTGATCCTCCTGTCTCAGCCTTGGGTTGCAGGTAGACATCCCTGCCTGTTCTTTCCGTTTGGAAATGGGTGTCCAGCCTCTCTGGGTCTCTGCAGCCCATGCTTTCTCCATCCAGACACTGTTAGATGTGAGAAGTCTCTGACCCCCTCATTGGCTCTAGTCTCCCACTGTGATCCTACTCTCTCCAGAGCTGGCCTATTTCCTAAGACAGATGTCACTAAGTTTATCTCAGACTAGCAATTTGTTCAGCCCTCATCTGCGATGTCCCATCTCTGGGCACCTGCTTGACAGTAAACACTGACTGTTTGTTGCTTGTAAGTAAACTGTTGAAAGCTTCTGTCTGACCTGTGTGTTTCCACATCTGATGACAACTTTGGGTCAATTGTCACTTTTGAGTAAGCTGTCAGACGGTGTTAACTGACTTCATGCTCACAGGCATTTCTTTTTCAGTGAGTCACAGCGCAGGCAAAGGAATTGGACTTTTCCCAGGTTCCTATGACGAAAGCACCAGGGAAAGTAGGACGGGGAAAATCATATGCACACATAATTGCAGGGGGAAGGGGCCTATTATGACTCAATTAATCTCGAAAGAGTCTCTGTACCCTTTGTTCTCCCTAGTGTTTCCTGCTTCAGTTTCATGATCCTGCTTGAGATGAACAAACCTGTGTGACTGTGACGGAACAAACTTGGGTTCTGTTTCTATCTCTTACCAGCCTTCCCTCATCTTCAATCTTGTTGTTTTGAGACAAGGCCTCATGCGTCTCAGGCTTATTTCAAAGTCTCTACATAGCTGAGATGATCTTGAACTTCTGATCACCCTTCCTCCATCTCTAAGTTCTGGATTATTTGACAACAACAGGTTTGAATCTAGGGTTTCATGCTCCATCGGTAAGCATTTTACAAGTCAAACCACTTGTAAAATGATACAATATCCACTGGATAAAAAAAATCCACTGATACCTTTACCACATTTTATTATTATTATTACTATTATTATTATTATTATTTTAAGGATGACCTTAAAATCATCTTCCTGCCTTGGAATCACTAGAGCTGGAATTGTAGGTGTACAGAATGACAATCGCATCTCCTCTCCTCTTCTCTCCTTTCCTTTTCTCTCATCTCCTCTCTTCTCTTCTCCCCTTCTCTTCTCTCCCCTCTCATCCTCTCTTTCCCCGTCTACTCCCTCTTCTTACTCCTCCCACCTCCCTTCAACCCAGGGTCTTGAACACAGTCCATGTTGGGTTCTAAATCAGGATAGTTCAGTCTTTCTGGGATTACAGTTTATGCAATATGCTTTTCTTTTGCTTCATCTTTAACAACCCATCCCTCCACAGAGTGCTCTAAGTCAAATGAGGGACCTTAGTAACGATCCCTTTCTTTCTCATCTCATGGTTCCAGCTGAAAAAAATGAACGTGTCTTTAACACTGGTACCCAGAGAACTAATTGATTTTGATGAGAAAGAAAACAGTTATTGGGAAGAAGATGCCCCTTGTGAAGTGCTCTTGACCATTGTCTTATTCTAACCCCCATCTTCCTCATAAGCCCCATTCCTTCATGTCTTTAAGCCCCTGAAGATGGAGATCTGAGGCAGGAAGGACTCTGCTGTTTTCCTCAGTGCCTGTCACTGGCAGCAGGAATGAACCGATGCAGCTAACTGGGTGACCTGATGATCATCCTCAAGGATGCAGGGTGCTCATCTGCTCGAGAGACAAGGGAGCTCCTTCATGACTCAGGGTCCTCTACTCAGGAGACAGAAGAGTGGCCCTCAGACTCCTTTGCAGGATGTGGGAATGAAGCAGAAAGACAAGAAGGACTAGAATGGAGTCGAGTATCTGCATCAGGAGAGGGATGTTATGTCTGTGCCTCAGCAGTAGCTGTGTGTGACCCAGGGACTGTGAGGCTAATCAGCTGTAGCTGAGTTTAGTGGTTAGGGACAGTGCGTGCTGCTGGAATCCCTGTATTTTCTACAGAATTCTGCCCTTGAAGAGGAGACTGTTTGCAGGTGCTCTGTGCATGCTTGAAGCTTGAGAAGGGGGCACTAGTAAAGAGAAAACGTTCATCAGTGGGGTCCTTAGTAACACTTAGATCACAGGAGTGTGGATTAGGGCCTAGTCTTGTCAAACAGTCTGTTTGCGATGCTCTTGGAAAGGCCAGCACAGCTCCTTTTCCAGGGCATGGAGCTCATTATGTTGAAGCTCCAGGTGTCAGCAGTGAGATGGAATTAGAACCAGGGGCTTGAGAGGAGGCTTCCAGAAGCTGCCCTCTCTCAGCCCTGTTTCCTAACTAGCTCTTCTGCCTCAGGCCACCAGGAGTAAATCTGTTTCCTCCTGATTCTGACTTCCAGGTTTTCAGGACAGCAGCCAGCAGTCAAAATCTGAAATTCCACTAACACAATTACTAAGCATTTTTTCCCCCCAGAATCAACTTGTTTTCTCTTTGTCTCTTTTTTTTCTGGTTAAGCTGTGCATCCGTGTCTCACATCACAGCACACAAATTTATTCAAAGATGCTAAAAATAGCATGCTGAATTTTACCACTTCTGGGATCCTCCCTTACTCCAAATGCTTATAATTTAGAAAAGAAAGACATCTCAGAAATAAACATTGGCTCCATTTGCCTTCGTATTCCTCACATATTCATGGTTTTCTTGCCCAAAGCTTTTTCTCTCATTCTCTTGTGTATTGCACGAGTATTAGACCAACTTATGCTCCATGATTACCTTCAGCTACTTTCCTGGCAAAGAAATATCCCTCAGGTATTACTCTCTGGAAAAATCACAAGTGGTAGTCATTACTGTGTAGGAAGCAGATTTTTTTCTAAACATCTAATTATATATATTTTTGCATTTATCCAAAGTTTAATCTATAGTCTGCCCCAAAGTGTAATTAAAAGGAGAGCCATCAAAACACCGTAGTCAGCCTAGGAGAGACACAAGGACTGTCATATACATTAAACACAGTGTTATATAATTTACTCTCATTCAAGGGATGAGAAGGATAAGAAGCAGGTGCCATCTTTATTATCTACATTTATAAGCAAGGGTGACCCGACACCCTCCTCTTGTGCTAGAAAGAGTTAAACTGAAAATTCACCCACAATACCAGCAGTTCACCAGCAATCAAGGGGATGGGGGAACCAAACCAAGCAGCCAGCCAAACATGCTCCTGGGCTCTTCTACCTATCATGAGAGCAAGCTTTGCCCTGCTCCAGCCTTTTGTTATGGTCACTTACTGTCCTCTACAACTTCACCCCCGGGGCCAAAGGGTCCCTAGTCATCCGAACAGTGACCCAATTCCTGCTGCAGTTGGCGATGTTGGGCTTGCCTTAATGAGTGTTAGTGGGTGTTGGCAGTGTCTTACCTTGGGTCTGTAGATTTGACCGGGCCTCCAAAGCCTAATCCTTCTGCTGATGTTGCAGGCAGGACTATGGAGCCCAGGAGAGGGGTGCAGTATGGTGCTGTTGGGCAGGGTTTTAAGGCATGTTGGGGGCAGTAGGTGGTGTCTTACCTGGGGTCCTTAGGACTATCCTAGCCCCCGGTAAAGCTGCGGGGGGCGGGGGCTGTGGGTGAGAGGGGAGCAGTACAGGATGTGCCCTGGGGATCAGGGTCTGGGTGTGGGCCAGTTCGGCGGGGAGACAGGTTACTTACTTATCTGTTCTAACTGGTGTGGATTGTACCTAGGTCTGTGGAGTCTATCTGAGTTGTGGGGAAGGACTGACCACACAGAGGATGATGAGGTGGGAGGGGTTGGGTGGCAGAGTGAGTTTTCTGGAAGCAGAATCCAGGGAGCAGCTGGCAGGTGGGTCACTCACCTTCTGGTCAACTCCCCTTTTGTTTTTAAAACAACATTTTCTCAGGTAACTTCATCAATGTTTCTCCAGCTCAATGTGCCCACTTACATTGTATATAGGAAAATGACAATTGATGCTTTGTATTAGTGAATCCTATCATGTTTTGTTTGTTTGGTTTTGTGCTTGTATGTGTGTGTGCGCTTGTGTGCAGTGTGTGTCTCGTAGGTTTGGTCTCTTGTACTTGACTTTTCACGTTTTCCTGTCCTCATCGGTACTCCCTTTCTTCACTGCCCAAACATGCACAGGGCAGTTCTGCACTTGACACTGTCAGACCAGAGGCATGACTTTAGTTCCCAGCTGAATTATGAGTCTCCCCAATAGCGTCTTCTTGGGTTGTGATGCATTCACTGGTAGAAAATTCAACTTTCAGGTCCCATCCAGTTAATGTTGTACATTATTTCTGATAGTTCTCTTAAATAATATCTTTATTTTTAACTCTAAGTATCTGTAGAGTCATATGGGGAAGAAATTTAGCACGTATTTCATACCTTTCAAGATTTTAAGCCCAATTATTACTGAAGACAGTCTTCATAATTGTAATGACATGCCTTATCAAGACTTCATAGTTACACAGGCCAGACGAAATTAATGCATTAAAGGGCTGTTTCTAACCACAGGTCAATAGGACAAATAATTTATTAGCATGATTCACCTGCTTCATAGAGGTGTTGGCAGCATTGCAAGGTTGGCATATTGACAATAGTCATTCATTCATTCCTCAATCATGTCTCCAGAGAGTACTTACTGTTCATCTCTTGTGTGCCAGGTAATAGCAAAGGGCACTGGAATAAAGTTGAGGCTTTGAGTTGCCTGTGAACTTCAGGTCACTGCTTCTTTTACTATACAAATAGTGATGCTGAATTTAATAAGCTAAGCTCAGCATCGTTGACGAGCTACAATTGTCACAATTACTGTCTAGGATTACCTTGGAGATACAGAGCATTAATTTTTTCTATTTTACTGACGTGAAATTGAAGCTTGGAGTCTGTCTGAGCAGCCCTATCAAAGTCAGAGTACAGACAGTCATAGATTAAAAAAGTAAAGATAAAAATAAATATTAAAAAGTAATAGAGTGGGCTGGAGAGATGGCTCAGAGGTTAAGAGTACTGACTGCTCTTCCAGAGGTCTGAGTTCAATTCCCAGCAACCACATGGTGGCTCACAGCCATCTATAATGAGATCTGGTGTCCTCTTCTGGCATGCAAGCATACGTGGAAGGAATGTTGTATACATGATAAATAAATAAATCTTAAAAAAAAAGTAATAGAGTAAAAATAAATAAGCCACGTAAAGATGTAATACATACAGAGAGTCTGGATTTTGCATATTATTGTGTCTTCTTTGAATTTTTTGACTGTGAAGGAGCTTAATACAGAGAGACATTTCATTGTATGGACTGCTAAATTAAACCAGCATGTATATTATAAAGGTATCTTGACTTCAGTATTTGGGTCTAAGGATATGGTGCTTTGGAAGAGGTTCTTCTTTTGTTCCTACAGAGGATGAGAACCTGTGGATTGCTTCCAGACTAATATACTTTGATGGACCAAGATCCCCTGCAAGGTCACCTTGAATACCCTTAAAAAATTTATTTGCCCACTAATCATCAGGAAGCAGATTGGAGAAGAAATATGCCCATATTTCTAAATACTGTTTATAAATGTTTCTTTGCATTTAAAGGGGGATATGTTATAGAGATTTTCATTGGTATGGATCTTGGTCTATTGATACAAATTTAAGGTAAATTTTGTTGTATATATTTCTGATCTTGATTAAGGTATTGTGTTTGTCCAGCTCATGTAAAGATGTAATGTATAATTAAGACATATAAGTTAATAGAAAATAATTTATAATAGTCAAGATTATAGTCATGTTAGGTTTTTCAGATATATAGAGATATATTTCAGGTAGATGGATAATCTTCAAACCTCTCAAAACTTCAGAATATGGCATTTAAAATGTTTTCAGAATTTAGGATTTTTCATGACAGTGACACATATGCTTCTGGCAGCACCAGTCTACTTCAAGGGGTCACGGGCATCAAAGAGTCTCCTTATGAAGTTGGTTAGCCATTTGGGCAAGAAACTACTCTTGCCTGGACTTCTTGATAAACTGGACATACAGGACCCACAGAGAGAGACTGCTGAACTTGCCTAAAGGTGAGGTGGTCCTTCGGGGTTCCTGCTTTGTGAAAGAGTCTGATTGACAATCTGCAGGATGCAGAAGAAAGTGACTGACAAACTGCCGGTATAGGTAGAACTGTCTTTGAAATTTCCTGCTTCATGGAAAAGTCTGCTGGATACTATGGGCCAGTAGGCTAAATATGGATGCCCCAACAACACAGAAAAACTTTGGGTGACTATCCAGGCAACAAGATGTTTCTGTCAGTTCTAGAGTTTTGGAAGTTGCTTACAATGCACTTCCTGTTTACTTAGGTAATATTATATCCTTCTGGAGTCTTTGATGGAGTTGAAGAATTTATAGTTATAGTTTTCCTTAGTTATAATAAAAGATAAAGTAGATATAAATATTATAACTATAATTCTTACTTGATATCTGTTTTGTTATATGTAATTTTACTATGTTAAAGTTAAAACCTTTTCATTTAAACAGAAAAGGGGAGGTGACATGGGATTCCCCTCTGTATGCTGTGAATATCATTAGTTAATAAAGGAACTGCTATGGGACTATAGCAAAGCTATAAGGGAACAGAGCTAGGCAGGGAAAACTAAATGAAATGCTGGAAGAAAGGAGGCAGAGTCAAGAAGAAGCCGTGTAGCTTTACCAGAGACAGACGCCAGAACTTTACCCAGTAAGCCACAGACTTGTGGCAACACACAGATTAATAGAGATGGGCTAAATTAAGATGTAAAAGTTAGTAAATAAGAATATAGAGCTAATGGGCCATGCAGTGATTTAAATAATATAGTTTCTGTGTGGTTATTTTGGGTCTGACCTGCCAGGAGGCTGGGAAACAAACAAACGGCCCTCTTACAATACCTCTGCATCTGACTGGTGACTGTGCCTTTGTCTTTTCCCACAATTCTCTTAGTCTGGTTGCCTTGCCTATATTTCCTGCCTAGCTAATCAGCATTTTATTAAATTAATATGAGTTACAAATCTTTACAGTGTATAGGAACATCATCCCACAGCCATTCCCCTTTTGCTTTTAAAAACAAGAACTCTGAATCTCATTTCCTTTGTGTGGCTTTTTTCCTGACCGGTATCCATAACAACCTGTAACCAACACTCTAAATAAAGACAAACACCCATAATACATAAATCATTATTTCACAGCATCCATATTTTCAGAAATGAACTGAAGATGGACTATTGAAGGATTTCTGCCAGTAAGATAAAAGCTGGCATTCCTCAAGAACTGGTTTTCTGGCCCTTAATGGAGTCATTTTCCTTGGCTCTCCACTGAGGTACACCTGTGACACTGTTAGCATATTAAAGCCCATGTTGGTCTCTAGGCTCTCTCAGTATCACAAGAACCTGTTGTACATTTCACAGTCTATAGTATCATCCTGGTCCTTCAGCCTCTCCTCAGCTACTCATCCTCCTTATAATTCACATGATTTGTCTAACCCCTACTCTCTATCTCTTGCTTTCCCCTTGCTTCTTGTTATGCTCTGCTGTCTATTGCTATCCATAGTTTCAACTATTCTTTCCCTTCCCTGGCCATGTCCAGTCTGTTTCTCTTTCTCTATGCTCTGGCCTCTTCCCAATGAACCTTCCTGATGCCAGGTGTGATGGCCAGGCTCATATCTTTAATCCCACCATTTGGGAAGCAGAGGCAGGTGGATTTTTGTGAGTTTGAGGCCAGCTTCAACTACATAGTGAGTTCCAGGACAGCCTGAGATATATAGAGAGACCTTGTCTCAAAACAAAAACTGAAACCAAAACAACTTATCCCTAAAAAAGGAATGGTCATATCAGAAGTTTCTTTTTTTGTGTGTGCCCCCTTGAATACACTATTCTCTCCTGTTCTCCTCTTCCCTAGCTCTGGCCATGTCCAGTCTTATCTCTTTCTCTCTATTCGTACTCTTCCAGATAATGCTGGATATTTTCTCTCTCATTCACAAAAAAAAAAGCCCTTCCACCTGATAATGGAGTAATCCTGTTGGCAGTTTCTTACTGCACCCCCTGATATACAGCAAGGTGTTCCATATATCTGTAATATCAACACTCGGGAGGTAGAGGAAGGAGGGTAGAGTTCACTGTCAGTCTCAGCAATATAACAAATCTGAAACCAGCCTAGGCTCCCTCTCAAAAAACTCAAAATCAAAACAAAATACAAAACAAGCACAGCTGAGATCTCTTTTCCTCCTTCTCCTCCTCCTCTTTCTTCTTTCTATTCTCATAATGATCTAAGCTACACCAAATACTCTCACAAGTGAGTTACAGAGGGTGACCTAGCTGGGTACATGCAGTCCACATCCATGGGGCATGCAAGCTTGAGTTGGCTGGATCTTAGCCACCATCATGTTCCTTTGGGTTGTCCCCATAGGGAATGGGCAAACTTATACAACTGTAATTGTTCTTGGTATGTTGTGGCCCCAAGTGCCTGGAACACTGTGAAACTGAATAAATGTTTCTCAATTGTTATATTCTTCTTGGGTTTTGATCTGGCAAGGGAGGCAATGAAATGAAGAAAGGACAGACTCAAGATACCCATAGAGGAAAACTGGGATCAGGTGGGCCATGCTCCTGTAAGATATGCTTGTTCTAAATGAGGACACCAGCAGCAACCCCCAAATTCAGAGTGTTTATTCTACACATCTGAACAGATGAGGTATAATGACTGCTTACAGCTGGATAAGGAGGAGGGTACATTATGGTACACAGCTAAACTAGGCAGATTTAGCTAATCTCAGTAGGAGGTCTCTGTAGGATCTCAGTAGGAGGTCTCTATAGGAGAGAAGCCTCAGGCTTTAGTCATGCTGAAAGAGGAAGCCTTGACTAACAATTTCTGCACTTTTTCGCTGATCTTTTGTAAACACTGGGTACCAGTATCAGGGGAAGGCTTTTGCAGTTTCCTGGACCTGAGCTGGAGAAGGTTTTGGCATCTCCTCAGGTCTAAGGCATTGGGGACCTTAATACGGTTGTGCCCATATAAACAACACACTCAGGGCTTCCCTCCTCACCACAGTTAAATAAAACAAAAATGATTGTTAATTTGGATCACTACATTCATCTCTATGTGTTACTGATGACTGATCACTGCCACTTTTCCAGCGTGTGAAGATTTCCATGGTCCTTCATATGCTGAGTTTTGATTCTTGTTTTAACCCTTTGGAGAATGTGTTGACCATTGTACATTTTGTTTGTATTGGTAGGCAGATACCGATTTAAGTTCAAAGTCCTATAGTTCAATCCCTTTCTCTGGGGAATATTTCCATTGTCAATTAAATTTCCATACTTTTAACACTGCTCATGTTTGTCTCAGGTGCATCACCCCACCACCCCATCCCCAGAACAGTGGTCAATCTAAGTCTTGGGAAAATTCACGTCAACTGAGCTCTAGAAGTCTTTGGAAGGCTCATAAGGGCCAGATCTACCCATGGTTAGTGCATAGTCACTGCTTCCAACTTCTCTTGAAGCAGACAGGAAGATAGGGAAACCAAGGAGACAGGAGAAGGGGAAGATGCTCCTCACCCTGGAATCTGCTTTGTCAATGTCTGAGAGTACAGGAAACTCAACACAACTGGGTAAGCCAAGGATGCCTAGAACAGGTGCTTTCCTAATAACGCCCCAAACATGGATGTTAAAAAAAAAAAAAACAAATGTAATATGATTGATCACTTGGGGCCAGAACATCTGTTGCCAGATATCAGCTTTCCTCTCTGACCCCTGAATCTATATAACATATTTCATAAGACCACCTCAATTTCATTTGCAAAAGGAAATTCTTTATGGTAAAGAGTAAATGTATTATCTCACATATTTTTAATTGATCTTCAAAACTTCCTCAAATTTAAAGTTTTCTTTCATTTTAATGTCTTTCTGGTAACTCAGGAAGCCACAGGACCATATACAGCCTTGGGAAGACATGTAAGTGAGATTCCATCAAGGAGTCCACTCTCCTGATTTTCCTATGTAACTTCCTATCTAGATGTTTAATCCACCAACTTTTGGTGTAGGAGGTCCTTCTGTCTATGTGTTGATTTTATTGGATAATGAAATAAGAACTGGCTTGGCCTATAGCATGGAAGGAGGAAGGCAGAGTCAGGGAGACTAGAAGGTAGACCTTGATGTAATAAACTGTCTAGTGAATGTGAAGTCACTCTGGCAATAGCACAGAGCAGTGAGGGGAACAGAGAAAGGAGCAGCTGAGGTAGCTTCTCTAGTCCAAGGCTGCCTGGTATGAGCTGTGGCTCAGGTGGGAAGGACTTCTCCCTAGGGATGCTCATTGTGAGGTGTGGGGGATGGGCTATTGCAATCTCTCTGTTTATAAACAATGGCATCCTAGGTCTAGAAGGGACTTTGGTTTCTTCTACTCTGTTATTCATTTTCTCCCACACCAGAAACACCTCTACGGCACCCCCTACTGGCCATTGATGCAGTCTTTCCAAGTACAGTAAATAAAGACCAACTAGGCTGTTTCCATTTCATGGTTTCATTATCTGTGGATTCAACCAACCATAAATCAAAAATATTTGCAAAATCCCAATCGAACCTTGTACTAAATATGTACATAATTTTCTATTCGTTAGTCCCTAACCAATAGAATGTACCAACCATTTATTTAGTTAATCAGCTGAAATTTCACATGTAATCACATGCGATTTTCCTGGCCATCTAAGACAGCTAGAAGATCTGCCTACTGTGTGACAATTCCAACCTCTGGGTAATCATGGGACTGACACACCTTCTCCTTCTCATTGTGACTGGCCAGCTTTCCATATGCCAAATGAGTGTGGACCCTGTCATGGACACTGTGACTATAACCCTGCATGGCCTCTGTTCTTGGAGAATTTCATGTGGAGGGCTGTTTTAGCAAGTGACTCAGACAACAGTTCCATTCTTGACTTCCTGTGAGTGGTCGTGACAGTCCCACTGTGACTTCTTGTGAGTGGTGGTGATGGTCCCACTGTGACTTCCTGTGAGTGGTGGTGACAGTCCCACTGTGATTTCCTGTGAGTGGTGTTGACCGTCCCACTGTGACTTCCTGTGAGTGGTGGTGATGGTCCCACTGCGATTTTCCAAGGCTTTGCTACGTTTGTTTGGATCTGTCCTGTTCATGAACCTGAGACTTGAGATTCAAGCACGGAATCAAGGAGAATTCTTTCTTTAAAAAAAGAAGACTCATTTTCATGTGTATAGATTTTAGCCTGCATGAATGTCTGTGCACCACATGTGTGACTGCTTGGATGTCCTGGAACTGAAGTTACAGATGGGTGTGAGCCACCATATGGCTGCTGGGAATGAAACCTAAATCCTCTGGAAGAGCAGCCAGTGTGCTTCCGCTAAGCTATCTCTCAGTCTAGAACACTTTTTCTTAGCTTTGGCATTTTCTTCTCACTTTAACCCTCAGGGAGCCCTTCACCTGCACAGAGACCTTTTTGTTGTTGTCATTTGTTTTCTTGGACTTATGTTTAGCTGGCCACATCATAGCCACAACAGTGTCCACCAAACAGAGCTCTGCTTTGGGAGCAAGAATCTCCTCCTCACCAGAGGAGCCAACAGTGTTGTATTTCCCAGCCAGGGAAAGCTGCTTCTCTGCATTTGGGTGGCTTTTCATGATCCACTTTATAAGAATTAATTTATTCATATGGGTGTATACTACACATATTCCTCGTACCCACAGAGGCAAAAAGGGTACATCGGGTTTCCTGGAACTGTAATTACAGAAAGTTTGTGAGCTATGTGGCTGCTGGGAACTGAACCTGGATCCTCTGGAAGAGCAGCCATAGCTTTTAATCACTGAGCCATCTCTCCAGCCCCTCCTAATCCACTCCTAATTTAAGCATTATAACATAGTCTCTTTCTATATGTTGTACAGAGGTTTTGTACTGAACAGGAGCTTTGGACAATAGTTCCCTCCTGGGGTGTGGTGGTCCTGGACTCTACCGGGCTTCTTAATTGACTCTTGGGCACTTCCTAGTCATTTCACTCCAGGAAAGCGCCACTCTTCCCATTTTAGGATCTCAGCCTGTGAAGACAGCAGTAGTAATCTCATCTTTGTTCCCTGGCATCATTTTCAAGGAATAAAATATGATGGGCATCAGGCACTAGTAACTTGTTAATAACCATAATGGTTATTTCTGTTTACATTTTCATAAAGCTGAACCCTGCAGACTAAGATTATCAGAATAAAAAAATCAAAAATTAAAATACTTTCAGGTTTTGACACTATAGCTACCTGGAACCTAATTGTTGAAAGAAAGATAAAAATGTAGCAATATTTTAGTAAGAAAAATACGCTATTGATGTTTTTATCTGTGACACACTGTCTGCACCTGAGCCTACCACTGCATCAACTGCTGACTAGGAATCTGTAGCCACTGTCACCTCACTGCTGAGGCCACTGCCCCAGGGGAGCCTTCCTGTCCCACACTGCTACCCAAGCCACCTCCACATAAGGAAGAGGAAATTTTTTTTTTTACTAAGTCTCCCTCTTTTTATTTTACCAATGAAGTCTCAAGAGTCAGATACTAGGGTGACAATCTGCTAGCTCAGAGAGGCAGAGAAAGAAGCTGGCTAACTTTTCTCCTCTGCCATGTTTCAGAAAGAGGGCTTTCTTCAACACCATTTGAAACAAATTCCTCCAACTGGATGTCTCTTTCTTCTACTCCCCCCCCCACTCTCGCCCATCAACTTCCTTTTACTCTCTATGGTTCCTTCCAGTCAACTGGTTGCTTGCTCTGCCTCTGGACCTACATTTGATTTTATTTAAATAATGCAATCTTGGGGTTCACAGTGTGATCAAATATCCAGCAACATTCAATCCCAATTTTGTGAGCTCCAACTATCTCATCAAAGGCCTTATCAAGTGAAGTGGATGCCATTAATGAAATTGTCAAGTTAGAAGGTTAGGCAGCTCATAGGTGCCTCACAAAACACTGCACGAAAGAATGAGGAATGTAAAGCCAACGAGGAACATTGCTTTTCTGAAGAAATGACCCATTATTCCTGTCTTACATCTTCAATAAATTGTGTAGGTGTGTGTTGGGGAAGGGGTGGTATGGTGGTTTGAATAAGAAAAGCTTCCATAGGCGTACATTAGGAAGTGTGGCTTTGTTAGAGTAGATGTGTTCCTTATTGGAGGACCTATTTCACTGGGGGAGGACTTTGAGGTTTCATGTTTCTTTCTCTCTCTTCCTGCTGCCTGCAGATTTGGATATAGAACTCTCAGCTACTTCTCTAGCACCATGTCTGCTTGCATGCCACCATGCTTCCTGCCAATGATGACAACAGACTAAACCACTGAACTATAAGCCAGCCTCAATGAAATGCTTTCCTTTATAAGAGTTGCTGTGGTCATGGTGTCTCTACACAGCAATTGGAACCCTAACTAAGACAAGAGGCATTGAAAATTATTTTTCTTTTTTGCCAGATGGTTGAAAAAGAAAATGCAACTCAAAGAATACTTCAAGTTGGTGATCCAAAGACTGATGGTGTTTGGCCCAATTTACTCAGTTACCATGTCTAGATGATAAACTGCTACCATGGCATCAGAAACATGATCTCAGCATGTAAGGATGTAGACATCTTTCAGAACAGGTCCCTGCTGTGGAACAATAGATTTTTTTATCCTGTCAATTGTATTATTTTTAATAAAATGCTGATTGGCCAGTAGCCAGGCAAGAAGTATAGGTAGGGTGACAGAAACCAGGCAGGAAGTAGAAGCAGGACAATGAGAATTCTGGGAAGTTTAAGTCTGCAGTTGTGATCCAGACACAGAGAAAACAAGATGTGACTGCCTCGTCGAAAAAGGTACAAAGCTACATGGATAATACAGACAAGAATTATGGGTTAATATAAGTTGTAAGAATTAGTTAATAAGAAGATCCTGAGATACTAGACCAATCAGTTTATAATTGATGTAGACCTCTGTGTCATTTCTTTGAGGCTTAATGGCTGCAGGATCAGGTGGGACAGAAACCTCGGTCAACAGGTCCCCAAGTACACTGTCTTAAAGTTTATACACTCATGTCAAGAGATGTAAGACTTTCAATTACCAAAAACCTACATAAACTCTTAAGACTTGATGTATGAAAGTTTTTATTTGTCAGTGCTGTTAGGCCTTCTTATCATAATTGCTGTGTTGTTAGTCAAGAAAAAGGCACAGTGAAGGGTGTTCTTCATAGACCAGAAACCCGAAAACACAGAAGGCACATACTTCCTTTGAAAAGTCTAACTGCTGTGATGGGCTTCACAGCTTTGACTTTCTGGATAAGAAGCTCTTGATAGCGTTGATGTATTCCTCTGACAGCACCATTGCTTTGATGGTACTGCACTCTTCAGCATTAACTGCATGGAGCTTTTCTTTCTCATTTTTTCTGATTAACTGTTTGGAAATTCTCAGGGACTGATAAAACAAAACCAACAAAAAGTTATTCCAACAGGAACAGGATCAATAAATTCTTGTCATCCACTGTAATTAACTGATCTTTTTAGATTTTGCTAAGGCATATTATATATATATATATATATATATATAT